>OZ018317.1:207100788-207485788 GCA_963969495.1 Ceratothoa steindachneri | reverse complement strand
CTGGACGGCGAGCTGGACATATTCATCGTCCCCAAACCGGCGTCCACGCAGTGCACCCTTGAGCTGGCGGAAATAAAAAGTAGTCGCTAGGGGCCAGATCTGAACTGTAGGGGGGATGGTTGAGCTCCTCGAATCCGCCTAGAGCAGGACAGCTCGTGCAACTCTGTCCTTGTGGACAGGGGCATTGTCGTGGAGGAGAAGGACATCGCGTGTCAACTTGCTGCGCCGCTTCTGACGGATGCACTTCTTCAACCCAGCCACTTCCTAGGCGTAATATTGGCCTGTGATGGTCGTTCCATGAGGCGCATAGTCCACCATCAACACTCCCTCAGAATCCCAGAAGATGGTGGCCATGATCTTCCCGGCTGAGGGTTGGGTCCGGAACTTGATGGGGGGTTGGAGAGCCCCTGTGATTCCAGGCCATGCTTTCAAGCTTGGTTTCGGAATCCCAGTGATGGACCCACGTTTCATCACCTGTAACTATGCGTGACTCGAATCCCGTCGGGTCTTAGTTGTACAGGCGCAGCAGCTTCCCCGAACTTTGACGACGTTGAAGTCGAACATGGGGCGTGAGGTTTCTAGGGACCCAACGGGCACAGACCTTGGTCAGGGCCAAATTGTCGTGGATGATGTTGATAACACTTCCATGTGATATTCGAAGTTCTCGCTCGATTTCTTTGACCTTCACCCGTCGATTTTCGAGGATCCTCCTCTCCACACGGGCCACATTGTCCTCTTTGGTCACGTCTGACGGGGGTCAACTTCAAGGGACTCACGACCATGGCGGAACTCCCTATTCCAGCGAGCAATGGTTGTCTAGGAAGGGGCGGTGTCGGTGTACACTGCAACCATGCGTTCATGGATCTCTTTTGCATTCTTGCCTTCCTTGCTCAAAAATATGATCACTGCGCGGTGCTCAACCTTCTCCATTGGTGCTTCTCCATTGGTGAAAAATTTGTGACTGACAATCTGCGATCAGCTAATGCTTCTTAAATAGACGAGGCAGGAGCGTGTGGCTGCAGGTCCTGATTTGTCATAACTTGTCCTAACACTCACACAAACAGCCACCCCCCTTCCTCTGTTTTGCCCTACCGATTCGCAAAACTTATTGACCGCCCATCGTATTTCTTGCAAGTTTTTTTTATCGGGGTCTTCGTGGCGAGAAAAAACATCCGCGAATGACATTCTTTATTCCTAGAACGCGTTCGATCGTGTTAGGTCATCTTCAGGGAATGAACAGAAGTGGAATTATTTGAATTGATTTTATTTTTTAAGAGCTCATCTGGCAACTGCCTACTTGGGCATGTGAATTGATGATTTTTTTTTTTTTTTTAAGAGCTCATCTGGCGACTGCCTACTTTGTGAATTGATGAAAGTGGGTAGGTGTGTGTAGGGGACAAATAAAGGGTGTGGGGACAGAGAGCTGAAAATGGACAAGTGGTGAAAAGAGAAAGAAGTGTGGTAGGGTGCAAAGAGATGCTAATTGCCTGGTGATCAGGCCTATCGCTTTTACATATTTTCTTGTTATGTGGTTCTTTTGTTGCCTTTGTGGTAGTTCATATATTATGGCGTTCAAGCCATTTGTCTTCTATAAAATTAATGTTCTTGGATATGTTACGCGCATTTGCTGTTGTAGTAATAAATTACTTTAATTACTTTAGTATTACGCTTAGTGACCGTTTTTTTGTATATCTTGTAGCGAGTGTAAATCGTGTCTTTTTTTTCTTTTTTTTATGTCTTCTTCGTTATAGTTTGCTCTTCATCGGTGAATTCTTGTAGAAATTGATGAGGTTTCGTAATTAGGTTCTTTTCTTGATCGGTTTTATTTGTCAATGATTTGGGTAAAGAACGTTCTCATTCCCATGCGTAGAACGGCACTTCTGATCCGCCAGTTAAAAGCCCAGAGGAGCTCGGAAATCTGGCTCGACTTATTTCTCTTCTATTCTGGTCAATCATTTGGACTATTTCATCGTCCAATTCTCGATTGACCAGTTCCTGCATATTCCTTGTCAGACAATCTGAGCCTTCCAATTTTATGTTTCTTGTAACGCTTAGTTTGCCCTTACAAATTTCCCGCGCCATGATTGGCCAATTTTTGTAAGACTTATGTTCACGTAGAAAGACTATAATAAGTGTAGCAATTTGTGAATAATACTATTTCTGTTCATTCCCCGAAGATGACCTAACACGGTCGAAAGACGTCTAGGAATAAAGAATGTCATTCGCGGATGTTTTTTCCCGCCTCGAAGACTGTTAAAATACTTGTAAGAAATATTAAGAAAATACAAATTAAAATTAATAACGCTGCCACAGCTGTGGACTTCAATAGTACACACACACACACACACATATATATATATATATATATATATATATATTAAAAAATGTGAAAACGAACGAGATTCCGACGGAGAGATTTCGCAAAGGTTCGTAAAATGCTTGAGATAAAGGGTGGGGGTTGGAGGTAGATAAATTGTGCAGTAAGCACATAACGAGCTATAATGGGGGCCCGGAGACGGAGGAGAGGGGGGGGGGGTAACACGAGACTATCTCTTCTTTTAAAAAGGACGAAAAGGCTATGAAACATCGGTAAATACAACGACCCCTAGCTATTTTTGTCCCTTTTCTTCCAAGACCAAGGAGAGAAATGATTTCTAGCTGCTACCCCTACCTGGAGCTAACTTCAATTCGTTAAATCTTGTCAATCTACGGACACGGCCCTCAATGTTACGGATAAACAGATGATGGTCGCCAGACCTCCGGCTGCTTTTAACACCTTTGCCGGCACTGGGATTTTTTTTTTTAATTTTAAGAGCTAATCTGGCGACTGCCTACGTGGGCATTAGTCGCCGTATTCAACATTGCCTAATATTAGGCATCTTTAAAAGAGGATGCTCAAAAAATAAAAACATAAGAAAACCAATAAAAAAAAAAGAAAAAAGCAGGAAGCAAACTCCGGTGTCTGGGGAGCTCCCCCCCCCCCCCGGCGCATAAACGTGCGACCTACTAAAATAACAAAAAAACAACCCTCCAAAACCCCAACTAGTTAAATAAACGGGAGAAGGCCGGCCTTTCCCCCAAAGTCTATAAGTCCACCAATCAATGTACACAAACTCCTCCCGAGTACAAGGGATAGGCGGTAGCGACCCCGCCTATCCAGGTACCGGGAGGGGTAATGTGCGCGGAGATCGCCCAGACTGGGACACCCAACAAGAATGTGCCGAACAGTCTGGCGGACAACGCAGTCTTCACAGTAAGGCGCTGGCGAGCGCCCCATCAAATGGCGGTGCGTCCCGCGAGTGTGTCCAATTCAGAAACCCGGCACTGGGAAGAGACAAACCAAAACGGTAGTTCAGAGACTCGAGTGGAAGGTTAAGAAAATAGGCTATGGGGAACTTTTTCGAAGCAGGTAAAGGAAAGCGTCCTCAAAGTCTCCAAGTACAATTGAGCGTTCCCCAAACCTACAAGGTTAAGAAAAGCGTCCCATAAATCTTCAAGGTAAAGAAAAGCGTCCCCATAAAATTTCACTTTAAGATACCCGCCCCATAGTTGTTGGGGATGATGATGTTTTTTTTTAACCTGCTCCCTTTTTTTAAATCTCCCCCCACATGGCAAGTGTGTACAAAATACGAGCGCAGTCCTCGACTTCTCTTTTCCAAAGGAATAAGAAATCGAACAAACTAATACCAAAGATTAATGACTATCAATTATATGCCTGCAACAAGATTCAGCAAGCGCGAACTGTTCAAGCTTTAGTCTAACTTCCCTCTAAATCTCTAAAAACTAGCGAACAAAATGTGGCAACTCAACATAATTACTACTACGACCCAATCGAAGTCGCTTTGTTATAACTAGAGGTGTTGTCTGGTAAATCGATACAAATTAACACGGGAAAAGAAAAGACGTGGATCAAATGAAGCAATATGTGAGGATTTACACACAAATAGAACAAATATATAGTTACAAAATCGTTCGAAATGGCCACCATTGCCTTCGTAACTTTCTTCAGGTGGGACCTGAACTGGTTGCATGCCCTCATTAGGGAGTCCTTGTCAATGGATGACGTTATCTCCACAATGGCGCCCTTCAGATATCCTAAAGTGCTGTGAGCAGCCTTGTTGATATCCTTCTCAACAACGCACCACACGAAATAATCTAAGTGGTTATAGTCGGGGAAGCTGGGCGGCCACAAATCTGTGAACCAGTGGTACAGGAATAGAATCCTGCTGGAAAACGTTAGGCTTTTCTCAAGGATATTTGGTCTATCCATGGAGAAAGATGTGAGGGGGCATAACGTGGCACTCGGGGTGACCACACAAAGAACCATCAGTGAGGCTAGGAATCTGCTGCGCATGACAGAAGGCACATCAGATGGGCCTTCGCACAACCAGTGATCATTCTACCACTTCACCTTCCTGCCCTGCGCGAAATATTTCTCGTCGAAGAAACGAAGGCAGGCAGGCGCCATCGTGCGTGACTTTGTTGATGAGTAGGTGTGCCTTCCATGGTAGACTGCAGAAGAAAAAGCTGGCGACTCTAACACATACGGGTGTTAGCCCAAGTCAGTACTAAATAATAGCTCGATGGATCGGAAAATTTTACTTTCAAGTGCTAATAACTCGGAACTTCGTCCTTTCGGCGTCGAATAAATAGCAACAGACAATTCAGATGAGTCGAGAGAATAGAAAGTAAATTTTCTGCAAAAATGGTGGAATCTTGAATATGCATGATTGCCAAAGATATGACGAAAGACGAAAACAGTAACAATAATAAACAAATCACAAGGGGAGAGAGAGAGTTGATTACTCCCTAGATTTTTTTTGTTTAGCTTATCTGGCGACTGCCTACAAGGGAATAAGTTGCCGTATTCATCACATACATAGCCTAATGCTAGGCTAGACTAAAAAAAACAACAAAAAAACAAGTTCACAAGAAACCAAAAGAAAATCCAAAGATTTTCTTTTTAAGAGCACATCTGGTTCTGCATACTAGGTCAAAAGTCACCGTAATTAACGGAAAGACTAAAACTAGGCTATATTAAAAACAGAACCTAAAAAAGGAACAAAGGATAGACAAGATAAAAAACGGACAAAAAGAAAAACTGGCAGAAAAGTTACCATAAGGAAAGGCACTCCGGCGTCGGGGGTAGGCCCGCCATAGAATAAAGTCGAAAGGAGTGGAGGAGGCCAGCCTCGAGCAAGAAAACGTATAGTCCGCAAGTCTGAGTCATGAACGAGTTCGAGTACAAGGGACAGGAGCCAGTCTCCGCCAAAAAAACATTATCCGCAAGTCTGGGTCACGAACCAGTGCGAGGACAAGGGACATGCGGTAGCGACCCCGCGCGTCCTAGTACCGGAACAGGTAACGTGGGTGAATATCACCCAGACTAGGACATTAAACAAGAATGTGCCGAACAGTCTAGGGGACAACGCAGTCATCGCAATAAGTACCGACGAGCGTTCCATCAAATGGCAATGCGTCCCGCGAGTGTGGCCAATTCGGAGACGACAGTAAACAACCTGAGGCCCTCCATGGGAACAGTCGGGGTGCAATGGCACGCAACTTTAAGTTCCTTTTGACCGTCTCCCATCTTCTTTGCTAAGCAGACCGGAGAGCTGCCCGTATTCCTGCCAGGTAATGGGTTTGAAGAAGAGTTGAAACGCCGGTCTGGTTGCCCAGTCCTTGCGGACTCTTTGGCGCGCCCATTACCCGAAATTCATACATGTCCAAGACTCAGCAGAAGATAATCTCCGAATCCACTCGACTCGCCAAAACCGTAGCGTTACGGATATCGCAAACCAAGCGATGCGGAGATTCCAATGCACCGAAAGCACTCAGGGCGCTTTGTGAGTCGTGATAAATCATAATCTGTTCTCTGAACCGGGCAGGTAGCGTTATCTCACGTACCGAGCAGTGTATTGCAACCAGCTCGGGAGTGAAGACAGACACAGCGCCTGGCAGAGCCCCACTAACGTCAAGCACAAGGGATACGGCGTGGAAACAGACCCCCTCTTAAGACTTGGAGACATCCGTATACACTCGCACGGTTCCTGTGCGACACGAAATGTAATTCAAAAAGGCCCTACGCAATACTCCCGGCACTGTAGAAGCTTTGGGAGCAGAGGCGTGACGACAAAGTCAAAGGTGGTACCCTCTAGGGTGGCATCTTGGGCAGAAACAGGGGGGGGGGTGCAGAAGGCACCGGTGGCCAGGCGAAGGCCCGTGTGGGGTATCGGGTCCACCTTCTCCAATACACGTTGGGCTGCGGATGCATAAAACTCATCCGTAGTAGAGTTTCGAACCAACAAAAGGTGGATAAAAAAGCGAGGCAAAAGCCATATACGTCACGGAACGAAGAATATCCATAGCACAGGTACAAGAGACCCTATGGCTGAGAATATGAGCCTCCAAGATAAGGCGTCGGTCAAATACAAGACCAAGGAAACGTTGCAAGTCCACCACTTCCAGGCGAACACCATTTAGAAACAAGTCTGGGTCAGGGTGTAGCCGTGTATGGTGGCAGAAGTGCAGCACGTTAGTATTGGCCAAGGAAAACCGAAGCATGTGCGCGCTTCGGCATAGCGAGAGACGAGGTTCAAGCTTATTGTAGTCGGCGCTCCAGTTTGCATCTGGGACGCGCCAAACGAGATGGAAAGGTCGTCCACGTAGAACGCAGCGAAAAGATCTTCTGGCAGCAGCGAGGTAATGCCGTTGATGCTCAGGGCAGAGTGCACTTCTCTGCGGGACACCCTCTTCCTGCTCCGTTGGGCCGAGAGGGCTACCCCCACCGGTACGAGGCATCGACAATATCGCAGAAATTAAGATATAAAGATTGGGAGCGTCCTCTCACCCCAATTGTGTGGAGAGTCTCCATGATGCCGTATCGCCATGCAATATCATAGGCCTTCTCCAGATCGAAAAACACCTTGGCGTAGTGCTGTCTAGAAGGAAGTCCTCGCGGAAGGCATTTTCCAGTCGGAGAAGAGCATCCGACGTGGTGTGGAGCATGCGAAAGCCGCACTGGGCGGATGACAGATGGCCTCCGCTCTCCAGAAAAAAAGCTAATCTAACATTTATCAATTTCTCCATTAACTTGCAAACAGAGTAAATTACAGATATTGGGCGAAACCGGCATGGGAAATGATCTCTCCACGGTTTGCGAAAAGCGAGCACAGTAGGAATTCGCCAGGAGTCTAGGGGTCCCTTATACCCATATCTTGTTGAACAAATCTAACAAAAACCATGCCTCGCTCACCCAGGTGTCGAAGTATCGCATACCCGATATTGTCCGGACCTAGGGCGGTGTCCGTGCACGAAGCGAGAGCGGAACGCAGCTCATTAAATTTAAACCTGTCGTTGAAGGGTTCACCGCCTCTGGAGGTAAAGTTTAGTCGGCGGCTTTTCGTAACATCACCACGCGCATTGAAGGCTTCTGGATCAGCATCCCGGTTAGAGAATGCGGAAAAAGCGGTCGCTAAGGACTCCACCACGGACGCAGGGTCTGAGAGTGCGGTCCCATTCTCCTGGAGAACGGGAGGGGGGTCTTACGAGAACTTACCCCAAATCCTTTTGACTCGCTTCCGCACTTCGGCTAGAGGGGTCTTAAGACACGTATGCCCGCAAAGAAGAGCGGCGGGCGTGCTTCGAAACATACCGAAAGGTAACCCTAGCTAGGTTATAGCGCATGTAGCCATAACGCTTCTATTTCATGGCCGCCCCATACTCGGCAGACCACCACGGAAGCCGTAAGCGTGCAAAACGGCCAGAGGTTCTAGGAATAGTAGTTAGGCCCACACCGATGAGGTTGCCAGAGAACAACTCCACGGCCTCATGTAATGACCTAAGTTCCTCGCCTGCGACAGAGAAATCAGTCATTTCCCGAAATGCGGAACACCGTGCCCGTACCAAGCACCACCGGGGCGTGCTCTTAGGCGGCAGCGTCCAGAGAAAAAAGATATTTGAATGGGAAAGTGATATCTAACATGGAGGTTATCGACTACCTCCCATCCCAAATTACGCTGTGCATCCGGGCAGCACAAAGATAGACCGAGGCAGGAAAATGAAGCAGTTCTCGGGCAGTGATGCGTAAACTCCTCCACATTTAGGACACCTATCTACAGCCTATCGATCAGTTTGGCAAGGACCTGACCACTGGGATTGAACGAGTAGTCTCCTCAGAGGGGAAGTCTACCATTCAGATCCCAGAGCAAGAAAAAGGGCCTCGGCAACCGTGCCACGACGCGGCGTAAGTCACCTGCATCGAAGTCGGCTGACGGTGGAAATGAATAGTGCCGAAAATAAATGCTGCAAAGCCCAAACGGACTAGCCCGCAGCCAAATTCAAGGACGGGTAATTTACATGAAAATTTTCAATAAAAATATAGACATCTGGAGAATATACAAAAATATGGCTATGAAATTAAAATCAATAGAATGGAAGTACAGGAATTTAAACCCATCAAGGGGTGTAAAAGGATATAAAAATAAACTATTGACAACTCAACAAAGGATAAAAACAGGGTATAGATGGATCGACAATAGATTCAAGAACAGAGAATATAAAATCATGAAACAATATATCAAATTTTGGCTAAAAAGATTAATTCTTCTAAAAATTAAAAAATTCTATTCACAATAAAAGACACGAGTCTCAGACAAGATGCCCCGCAGAACCAGTAATGAAAGGAAAGACCCTCCTCCCAAGATTTCTCAAAAGGGGACACTCGGCAAAGATGTGAAGGATGGACAGCTTGCACAAAGGTGGGGACTGCCCATTCATCAAGTGCCCATGAGTGAGGCGGCAATGGCCTATCCTCAGTAGGCACAAAATAACCTGCAGTCTACTTGGTCTCATGGTACATGGTCATGGGAGGACTGAAAGTTTTATGGAGTGGAGCTTGGTGGGAGGAAGCTCATCCCACATCTTCTGCCATAAGCCGACTACATATTCGGTGATGAGGGGATAGACATCACGAATTCGGACTGGGGCTGATCGGGGTGTCCCCAATGATGCCGCCTCCTTGGCCGCAGCATCCGCCCTTTCATTACTTGTGAATAAGAGAAAGATAAAAAAGCCACCGCTGGATCTTGGAAACCAGCGGATGGGTAGAACCCAAAGCACCCAGTGCCTCCAGAGAACTAAAGGAGTCAGAGAAAATCGTAAGACAACCATATGTCATAGGAGCAATAACAAAGAGTGGAGAAAGAATGGCAACAAGTTCTGCAATGAAAACAGAAGCTGCATGTGATAGAACGGTCTGAGGCCGCTTAAATTCAGCCGCTATTACATGGTTATAAACATTGCTACCCACGTGCATCTTCGAGAGCAAGCAGGGCGCGTTATCGCCACCTGAGTCAATATTTAACCAAGGAGGTCATTCCCCCCCCCCCCGTTTCGCCTCCATTCGTCGATCTCGCCAGATTGAGTTAGGCTTACGGGCAGATAAGGTATTTTCCCAGGCGCGACCGGAGCATTCCCCAGAGCCTCCCACTCAATTGTCCCCTACGCCAAGGAGATGGCTCCGGGTACTTATACAAGAGCATTTCCCAATAAGATCAGATCAGATCCAGATTATCTTCGCGAGCCATCAAGCCGATCCGGTCTCATCTTGTGCACCTCGAGATCCACCATTATTGTCCAGAAGAGGCCTATATCCCTTGAGTGCCAAGGTTCGTGCCTTCGAGACGCCAAGTCAATAAGGCCCCCCCCCTTCCCTGTTGTTCAGAAAGAGAACAACGTTAGAACAGCCATTGTTCTTTGAGCCCGTTGACGAGACGGTTCTCACCCCCTCTGTTGTTCAGAAGAGAACAACGTTAAAACAGCCATTGTTCTTCAAGCCCGTTCGTCAAGAAACGGTTCTCATTCCCAAGACATCACGTCAGGATAATTTAATTCCCCCTTTTTAACGTTCTTCAAGAGGACGATTGGTTTCAACGATAACCTCCATTGTTCATCTAGAACATCCCCGATCTGCTGTCACAAAGATCGCTCGTATCTCTGAGTCCCACTTCGCTCTCACTCTTCGAAGACAGTCCTTCCCCTTCGCTAAGGACAACCCCCGAAGAACCCTTCTGCTGGAACTCACCAGTGGACCGAAGATTCCTTCGCATCGCCTTCCTCTACACAACAACTTTGTAATTACGTAAGCTGAGCATTACCTTTAATTATCTAACCTTTTGTCAACCCTACCCTGTGCTTTAAATGTTTTAGCGAACCATCCCATCCCTTTAATTTTTATTTGTTTACCTTTTTAAATCTCTCCTAATCTTAATCCTCGGATTAGTCAGATTTTCCCACGACCCTTTCCATTCTCCGTTTATGTAAACATTTTCTTTTGTGTGTTGTTGATAGTTTAATTAATAAAACTATTTTATTAATGATAGCCATATTATTATCCTTGAGCTCAGTTCCACTTCTTAAGCATATTGAAGATAAATAACCTCGGTCAATCAGATTACCACGCACTCGAAATATTTGAATAATTCCCTCAACGAATAGTTATATATGGTATATCGTCGAGAGTCTATTCTACGACACTGCACTTGGTAGGCGAACCAATGCTGTCTGGGATGGGAAGACAGCAGCAGCAGCTCCAACTCCGTCCGATGACTTGGACCCATCGGTGAATAAAAAGGTGCTAGGACAATGGTGGGAGGAGTGTTGATCATACATGGTTCTCAAGGCTACAAGCAAGAACTGATCCTTGGGCTTACCAGTAAGCCCCTTGCATACCACTACAGGTGGTATGAGCCATGGGAGAATCTTTGGTAATGAGACGTCCTGTGTGCTCGGCCATGCGCAGAGCAAAGGGGGCGAGCCAAGGATGGAAATCTATCATATGAGCCCACTGTTGGCAAATTGAAAGTGCACTCATATACTGGCGACCATGGTAATTGCTCAATTCTAAAAAGATATTTGGGGTTAGACTTAAGCCTGTGAAAAGGAAGAGGAAGAGCAACGTTCACTGCAATGAGACTCCACACAGGGGAGGACTTAATGGCTCAAGAAACCAGGCGCACACCCTGGTTACGCACAGTATTTAATTTTTCAATGATCGACGGCGAGGCAGCGGAGTACACCTGTGACCCATAGTCCAGCTTTGATTGGACCAATGCTGAATACAGAAGCCACAGGTACGTCGATCACTTCCCCAAGAAGTGTGTGGCAGTAATTTCATTATGTCCATTCTCTTCAGACAAGACTTTTTCAAGGCGTCCAAATGAGGCCTCCAAGAAAGCCTCGAATCAAAGATCACCCCTAGAAATCTGAAATGGGGCTCAAAGGTGACAGGGGCACCATAGAGTGACAAATGGGGAGGGTCCCATATCACCGATCTATGATTGTAAAAGTGGACAGCCTTGGTCTTTACTGCGGAAAAGCGGAAGCCCTTGGAAGAAGCATTATCAGCTACGGTATTTATAACCCACTGGAAGTCTAGACGATGAACAGATAAGCGCTAAGTTATCCAGATATAGCTGGGAGATTTGCGATAATGCTATTGATGTCCACAGAGAAGCAGGTAACACTGAGGACACTTCCCTGTGGCACACCCTCAACTTGCTCTGCTCTACGGGCTCTGATAGGGCATTTCCAACCTTTACACGCAGTGTGCGCCACATGAGGAATTGTTCGACAAACCTGGGGAGAAAGCCCCGCAGGCCCTAATCATGGAGTTACCTCCAAGTGGTACCATATGCTTTTTCAATATCAAAGAAAACAGCAACAGAATGCTGCCTCTTTGAAAAAGCATCTCTTATATAAGACTCCATTCTAACAAGCAGGTTGATAGTACTGTTTTTTTTCTGAACCCTGATTGAGAGGGAGATATAAGATGGTTTGTCTCAAAAAAACAGACAAGTCTTGTATTTATCATCCTCTCAAACAATTTACATGGACAACTAGTAAGTGCAATGAGGCGGTAATGGGTGGGTTCCGCCCCATCCTTTCCTGGTTTTCGGAACGGTAAAACCACAGCCTCCCTCCACATAGAAGGAAAGCAGCCCCTAATCCAGATGAAGTTATAGATGTCCAGCAAATGTGAGGAGGGATGGATGCATATTCCTAATCATATCATAGGAAATACCATCCAATCTGGGTGCAGTGGATCCACAATACTTCAGAGCATTATGGAGCTCATGGATAGAAAAGAGCCGGTTATAAGGTTCATTATCCATGTTAGGGTCCATAAAGTTGATAGGATGCTGCTCCTGTTGGAACCTAAAGCGCTGGAATTGGATGGAATAGTTGTCTGGGCTTGAAATATTAGCAAACGATCTGGCCAAGACATCGGAAATATGGGACAAGTCTCCCAACAATTCTCCGGCCTGAACAATGTTGGGAGCTGTAAAGCCATTGGATTTCCCCAATAGCTTTCTGACCCTCTTTCAGATTTTGTCTACAGGGGTCTGCCAACATATCGATGCGATGTAACCATCCAACGAGGTCTTTCGAGCTCGTCGAAGGGTACGTCGCCGTGCTGCAAGTTTCTTTACCATCGTGGGGCACCGATGGTAACGTTGGCAAGCCTGTTTACATTCAGTGACAACTCTCGAGCGTTCAGCAGACCACCAGGATAATTGTGGTCCACGAGCAGTTGAGCCGGAGAGCGGGATGGAAGAATTAGCTGCATGATTGACGTGTGCTAGAAGATCATCAATAGCAACTCAAAATATCTTCATGAGGGAAGGGCCCATCATGAATCGAGAGGTGCCTGAACTTATGCCAGTTTGCTTTTTTGTATTCCATCTTTTGTTAGGTGGTGGAAGACCACCTGTACATGGTGTTATTACAATGGGGAAGTGATCACTGCCTCGCAAGTCAGGATCCACTGCCCAGTCAAAATCAGCTCTACAGCTTGGTGAACAGAGAGAGAAGTCCACACATGTAAAACTGTTCGTCTGGATGTGAAATGATGTGTGGCTGCCATCGTTAAGAAAGCAAACATCATTAGTGCACAGAAACCTCTCAATCATATTTCCTCTAGGGCTGTTACCATTGTCCCCCCAAAGGGGGTGTAGAGCATTAAAGTCGCCAATCAATAAAAAGGGAGGAGGGAGTTGAGAAGCTGAACTAGCTAACTTTTGTAGCTAAAACAGCTGTATCTCTTTCCCCGTCAGGAGGAAGATACAGCGAACAGACCGAATAATGGCGACTGGAAAACAGGCGTACAGCAACCGCCTGCAGGTCTGTGTTAAGAGAGCTAGTTGTGGGGAACCCTGTTGTAACAAAAGCAGCAGAACCATGAAGTGGTTCTCCGGGGTTCTTATAATATCCCACAAAACCCGAAATGTTGGATACTCTGCGAGTAGCTGACGATGGAATGTACGCGGAAATAGCAGTATACCTCCTATCCAGGTGCAGCTACACAGCTAATGCCTGAAAGGAGGTATGTAAAGCAGAGAAGAACGGATACATCATGCCGGGTGGGGTCGCAAAACCCTTATAACCCAGGAAGGTGGACAAGGGGCACGCGCCCAGCATGGTCTCCTGCCAAAAAAAATGGCTAACGGAGAACGGAAGGAAACAAGCCTCCGCAGCTCCTTCCAGTTGGCCGGGAGTCCGCGGCAATTCCATTGAAGGAATAGGCCCTCCAGGCCTAGCTCGGAGGAGACACGGTAGCCCTCTTTAAAGAGAAGACCCTTACGGGAATGGCCGTACGCTTCCCCGAGGCCGAACTCCGGACGCTGTTGGCCAGCTCCTAGATGGCGTTGCATGAACCGTTCCGATTACAAGGAACAAACATTTAGCGAAACAGAGGTAACGAGCGCCAAGCTCCACCAGACTGGGACATTGTACAAGAATTGGGAGAGGGGGAGGGGCTCTGGTGGACCAAGCAGTCATCGCATTAAGGTTGAGGTGAGCGTTGGACGGGATGAAGCTGCGTCTCGCGAATCTGTCCGATTCGGAAAAAATCAACACTTCAGTCTTCACCCCCTCCCCTCAATCTTTATCTAATCTCTACATAAACAGGTAGGGTGGGGGGTATCTTTCGCACGAGTGCAATTCCCCCACCCCCCGTCACACCTGACGGCATAGGGAGCATTTGAAGGCGAGGGGGTAGCTCAGCGTGCTCGCCCTCCGAGGAAGAGGAAATTGCGTTCTGCATCCGTTTCCCCTGTACAACCTAGGACCTAAAATCAAAAAAGGTCACCAAGGTCACAGGTTATCGGGTCATTTCACGGAGGGAATGGGGAAGATGGGCGCCCCTGTAACACTCGTGCAATCAACCCAGGGATGGAGCGAGATCGCTGATCGCCGTCACGCTTTCTCAGCAACGGAGCTCAATTTGGGGGCAATTGGCTGGGCACTTTTTCTTCCCTCGCCCCCCCCCCCATTCTCTCAAAAGACACCACCAGGGATCGCCGTAGCCAGCGAAATCCCAGTCATTACGATCGATCTGTCCGATCCCGGGCTCCACCTTCCCATTGGATTGGAGCGGATTTACGAGCGCGATCCAAAAAGCCGGCCACGAAAGCAGCTTTCCCCCCCGCGCCCCAGGCGCAATGAAAACAGATGGGGGGAGGGGATAACTCTCCGTAGCAGCAGAGGAACAACTCTTCAGCTTGAATGGTGGAGGGGGGGGGCGTCCAGTGGCGCATTCACAATGGAAGCCTCCTGAGATATCTTGAGTATTGGAAGAGGTAAATTAATTCAATCAATTTTCGAGGCGCGTTCCCGATACGATCCCACGCGGAGCCCCATAAGAGCTAGCGCTGAAAGGTAAACATAAAATAGGATAAGATAAAAGTAAGGAAGAATGCAACGTATGCCTTCTTCACCCGGGCAAAATTTGACTATATCCTTTCACCTCTACCAAGTCTCTTACTCATTTCAACTTTTTTCAATATCATCACGTCACAAGAAGGAAAGGCTCGACGTATCGGGTCACCTTCGGACATGAATTCATTTAGCGAGGGGGGGGGAGGGGCTCGCCCAGATACGAAGGCATTAAGGACTAGTCTCTTGCGCGCGTGACAAAAGCAATTAACTGTAAATGAGCCGCGCTCGGCTGGTTTCCAGGTCACGAAAGTGCAGGGGGAGGGTGGGAGGCGATGAGGCATTAGGGGTTATCACGCGCTTTCACACCGTCGTTGCTCACCCCCCACCCACCTCCATAGCCAGTTGCTATGACGACGGAAATAGTGCTACTAATCAATGGTGTGGCACCACCGAGTAAGTGGCTTCAGGTGAGGTGAGTGGGTGGGTGGGTGGTGGGTTTCCTAGAACCGCCCTTGCCTTTAATCAAGGAAGCAGCCACGCCCAAGGACGAGGCTGCCCTTTAATAAAGCGCCCACCCGGACACGGGAGTTTAGCCCCCCTCCGGAGTGTACCGGGGGCGGGGTTAGCTAAAGCAGTCTTGGGCAGCATTAACCCACTTATTAATTAATTCCAATTTCTCATTTTCTTCATCTGCCGGTCCTCCCCCTCCTTTATTCCTTCCCAAACGAGGGAGAGGTTAATTTTAGACACTTGGACGGCAAGGGGAGGGGGGGGCGCTCCGCGACTCCTTTTGGGAAATAAAACCGATGGGGCAAACAAGACGCAACCCGGTGGCTCGGAAAACCGCTCCAGGGCTGGAAAAGGCAAGCACAAAGGATCTCTGGATGGTTGCAATGCCCCCTCCCCCGCCCGCTATATTATCGAGCAACCTAGGGGCCTAAATTAGAAGGGGGACCTCCCCCACCGTCTCATTTTACTTGGGTTTTGTAGTTGACCCGATCAACTACAAAAATAGGTCGAGGAGAGCAAAGGGAGGTTTGTTGTTGGCGTTTTTTTTGTTTTTTTAGGAGCCCATCAGGCGACTGCCTACTTGGGCATAAGTGCATAGGGAGGGGGGAGGGGGGGTCAGTCGGGAAGCCGTTTGGATGGGGGGGACGAACGAGTGCAACAGTACGTGCTTGATAAGTCAGGGTCATGAAGTAACCCCCCACCCCATCCCTCTATGTTTTACATGGCGACAGTAATATTTGAGTAAGCTTTTGTAAAAGTGTAAATAAATGTTTTTGCTCGAATTTAAAGCCCAATAACAGCGAGGCCGCACCATGAATGAAAGATGGTAATCGGAAAGGGAAAGACGCCTCAAACAAGGTCGGCTGACCAAAAAGTCGCGTGCCCTCACTTATTCTTATTTATGACCACATCTAATATAATATAGCCAATAATAATAATAAGTATTTATAATGCGCCCTTCAGGGCGGTTAGCCCTCACAGAGCGCAGGTTGTGTAGAGAGTATAGAGAAAGTTTAGAGGGGAGAGAAGGCAATTCTGAAGAGATAAGTCTTCAGGAGACGTTTAAAAGTAGCAAGGGAAGGAGAGGATCGGACTTCGGCTATACATACTATAGCCTAGCCTATTATAGCATACCATACCGTAGACTAGAATAACCTTGCATCGCTTAGCCTATTATAGCCTTGGTTAGCTAGCTAATCGTAGCCTAACATAGTATTACCTAGCATAGCCCTCCCTACCCTATTATACTCTAGCCTACTCTAGCACAACGGGGACCGACCCGACCGACGGACATAGTGAGATGTAGAGTGGCGCAAGACTAAAAATTGGGCAGATCCTACCTTATGCATCGGACGGGGCGGGCAAAGTGCATTGTTGGGGGCGGGAGGGCGAACTGGTGTTGGGGCTGGGAGGGCTTTTTTTTGTAATGGGCCCATCTGGCGCGTTACAAACTGAAAGACCACCCCCCCTCCACACACACACACAAAAGGGATGACAACAAACCAGATGAAGGAAGCGCGCTCCAGCGTTAGGGTAGGACAGGCTCGCCACCAGCGCAAACAATGAATGTCAAATCAAATGGAGGGAGGCCAGCCTCACTCAAAAAGTGAGATAATAATCCTCAAGTCTGTGCACACGAACCCGCCCCGAGTATAAAGTACAAGCGATAGCGACTATGCTCGTAGCGGGACAGGTAACGGGCGAGAAAATCACCCAGACTGCGATTCAACAAGAACATACCCAACAGTGTTGAGGACAATACAGCCGTCGCAATAAAATGCAGGGGAGCGCCCCATTAAATGGCGGCGCATCCCGCTAGTGTGCCCAATACGGAGACGACAGAAAGCAACCCGAAGGCATCACGGAAAAGTGTGTGTGGGAGGGGGGTAGGTCGAGGGAAAGGGTCGCAACGCGATGGACCCTCGGCCGTCTCCCATCTATTTTACCAAGCAGCTAGGGTTGTTTTGTTTGTGTTTTTTTAGGAGCCCATCTGGCGACTGCCTACTTTGGCATAAGTCGCCGTACTCACGACAGCCTAGTATTAGGCTACATTAAAATAATATGCAAAACAAAAAACAATGAGAATAAAAAAAAAGAAAACGGAAAAGGGAAATAAGCAGGAAGCAAGCTACGGTGTCTGGGGGAGGTCGACCTCATCAAGGCGCAGGAACGTGAAACCAACAAAAAAAAACAACCAAAAAAACATTTAAATAAAGTGGGAGGAGGCCGGTCAGCCTCTTCCAAAAGGGCATAAAGTTCAGAGGTCAGTGTGCACAAACGCTTCCCGAGTACAAGGGACAAGCGGTAGCGACCCCGCTCATCCCGGGACCCGGACAGCTAGCGTGCGCAAAGATAATCAAACTGGGACATTCAACAAAAATGTGACGAACAGTCTGGGGGACAACGCAGTCGCAAAGTAAAGCGCAGGCGAGCGCTCCATTAATGGCGGTGCGTCCCACGAGTGTGCCCAATTCAGAGACGACATAAAGCAACCTGAAGCAGTCGGGGCATTGAGGGTAGGTCGATGGGAACAGTCCCACCCCAATCTCACGCAAATTTAGGTTCCCCTCGACCGTCTCCCATCTTGTTTGTCAGGCAGCCCGGAGCGCTCCCCGTATTCCTGCCATGCAATCGGTGTGAGGGTCGCCCAGGCCAAACGGATTCTTTGGCACCCTCATCGGCGCGCTCAGTGCCTGCAATTCCTTACATGTCCAGGAACGCAGCAGAAGATAATCTCGGCATCGGCAGGGGTAGCCAAAACCGTGACGTGAAATCTATCGCGAATCAGTGGATGCGGAGATTCAAATGCACTGATAGCACTCAGGCAGTTTGTGAGTCGCTATAATGACAATCCGGTCTCCGAACCGGGCACATCGCGTAATCTCCCGGACCGAACGGTGTATTGCAACCAGCTCGGCCGTGAAGACAGACGTAGCGCCTGGCAGATCCCCGCTGAATTCGAACAGAGGGGAAACGGTGTAGGAATCGACCCTCTCTTGGCACTTGGAGCCATCCGTATACACTGGCACGGTAACAGCGTGACACAAAGTATGCTCCAAAAAGACAACGAAATACTCCCGGCGCTGTAGAAGCTTTGGCGTCGCGACAAATGGTCAAAGGTGGTACCCTACAGGGTGGCGTACTGGGCAGAACTAGTGGCGTCACCGGTACGAGAGCTAAACCGAGCTCTCGAAGGGGTTTCCTGGCCCAAAAGCAAAAGGACTTAGGGTATAGATGGCATCTCTGGGCGTGGTATGCACCGTCGGGATCAGCTGCGAATGCAGTGAGATCTGCTGGCGAATGAAGGAGGCGCAGAGCTCGCGCGTACAGGCGAATAATGCACTGTGCACGGCGCAGAGCGAGTGGCATCTTCCCAGACGACAAGTATGCTCTCTTTGGGGCAAGTGCGGAAAGCACCGGTCAATAGGCGAATACTTTTGTAGTGGATCGAGTCCACCTTCCGCAATACACGCTCGGCTGCGGATGCATAAAACTCTCATCCGTAGTCGAGCTTCAAAGGAACATAGGAAGGATAAAAAACTAAGGCAGTAGCCCTATCAGCGCCCCAGGAGCTGAAAGTCACTGAGCAAAGAATATCCATGGCGCGGGTAAAAGAGACCCTAAGGCTGCGAATATTAGCCTCTCAGGTGAGGTGTCGGTCAAATACAAGCCATAGGAAACGGTGCGACTCGACCACTTCCAAGAGATCGAAATGTCGTCCACGGAGAGAGTAGCAAGAACATCTACCGGCAGCACTGAGGTGATGCCGTTGATGCTCAGGGCAAAGAGTGTGACACTGAGGACACCCCTGCGGGACATCCTCTTTTTGCTCTATTGGGTAGGGGAGGGCTCCCCGTACCCATACGCAGAATTGACGATCTCGCAAAAATTACTATATAAAGATTGGAAGGCGTCCCCTCGCCCCCATCGTGTGGAGACTCGCCATGATACCGTATCGCCATGCGGTATCATAGGCCTTCTACAGATCGAAAAACACCGTGGCGTAGTGCTGTCTATGAAGAAATGCCTCGCAGATGACATTTTCCAGTCGGAGCAGACCGTCCGAGGAGTGAAACTTGCGGAAGCCGCAACGTGGAGAAGACAGATATTCTCTGCTATCTAGAAAAAAAGATAATCTAACACTTACCAATGTGTTCATCAACTTGCACACGCATGAAGTTAGAGAGATTGGGCGGAAACTGGCCGGGGTAGAGTGATCTCTCCCCGGTTTGCGCAAAGCGAGAACAGAGACAATTTGCCGGAAATCTGGGAGAATACCCTCTACCAACATCCTGTTGAACAGATCTAACAGAAATGCCATACCTCACTCACCCAGGTTTCAAAGCATGGCGTACGGGACATCGTCCGGACCATAGGCGGTTTCCTCGCATGAAGCGAGAGCGGAACGCAACTTACTCACAGTAAACCAGTCGTTAAAGGGTTCCCCGCATCTGGAGGTAAAGTCCAGTCGGCGGCCTTTCGCGACATCACGACGCGCATCCAGAGATGCGTAAATCCATCCACCTTTAGGACACCTATCTCCAGCTCATCGATCAGGTCGGCAAGGACTTGATCTCGGAGATTAATCGACTAGTTTCCAGAGGGGGTGCTTACCGTTCAGATCTCGGTAAATATGTAGATTATCGGCACGAACGATGGAACGTACTATTTCGTCCGTGTTCCAAAATGTTTCACGTTTTTGGAGTACATTTAAGTTGACGGCTCGTGTGGGGGTAAACACAATGGGGCGACTACACTACGATGATCCTGAGTTTCATTAAATTGGGGGGGGGGGGGGTCTCAAGAGTGAACGGTAATATTTACACACAAATTTTTTTTCTCGGCCGGGCCGCTAATCTACATATTTACCCAGATCTCCGAGCAAGAGAAAGGGCCTGACAACCGTGCCACGATGCGGCGGTACTCCCCCGCGTGGAAGATGGCTGACGGTGGAATGTACGCGAAAATAA
Source organism: Ceratothoa steindachneri (assembly GCA_963969495.1). NCBI lineage: Eukaryota > Metazoa > Arthropoda > Malacostraca > Isopoda > Cymothoidae > Ceratothoa > Ceratothoa steindachneri. Next base: position 207,465,590 of record OZ018317.1, on the reverse strand, counting down.
CAGTATACCTCCTATCCAGGTGAAGCTGCACAGCCACTGCCTGAAAGGAGGTATCTATAGGGAAGATAAGAACGGAGACATTATTGTGGGTGTATATCGGGCATCCTCCTGCTCGGTCCCCATCCTGTGGTGGTGAGGTCGCAAAACCGTTATACGCCGGAAGGGTGGGCAGGGAGCACGCGCCCACAATGATCTCCTGCAAAAAGATAGCTAACGGGGAACGGGACGAGACGAGCCTCCGTAACTCCTCCCAGTTTGCCAGGAGTCCGCGGAGATTCCATTGAAGGAATATGCCCTCCAGGACTAGATCGGAGGAGATGCGAGGGTCCTCTTCGAAGAGAAGATCATCACAGGAATGGCCGTACGCTTCCCGGAGGTAGAAGTCCGGACGCTGTCGCGTTCGGGGAGTTATTGGGGAAGATTTGGCTCGCCATGAGAGTCTTTTCCTCCATCCGCCTTGAACTCTTAGGCAAGCGGGGAGGGCCTTCGGAGGCAGGAGTTCCTCTTTTGAAGGAACCACGGTCCCCGAGCCACCCGGCCCACTACTCCGTGTGGGCGAAAGAGCCAAAGCTCCTTAAGGCGCTTCCCTCCTTTCGGAGGCAGCTTTAATAATCCCAGAAGATGGCCTCACGACCAAATCCAGGGGTAGTCTCCTCAAAGTCTACCGCCTGGGTAGAGGCGCGCGGCCATTTCGCCTTACGGGAAATGGTCACGTTGGGGGAAGGGAGGTGAGCCCTGGTTTTAGCCGGGGCTGGGTGTTAACCCTTTGTGCCGCCAGCTTTAACAGGAAAGCGCCCGGGGTGGGTAGAACCCGCAGAAGGGTTCCGAATAGGTGCGGGACTGAGCGTGCTCGTAGGCCTGGAGGGGCCAGGAGCAAATGGTGCATTTCTTAAAATTGAAGCATAGGATGTACCAGGCAGCGATGGGCACACCAGTGACCAAGTCCTTAGCCTCGCAAATTGGGAGATGTTGCTAGGTCTGAACGGCCAGCATTTCTTCTCAAGGAAATAAGCACCACATTGCTTCGAGGAAGCAGGATGCGGCTCTCCGCAATTGACACACTTGGCCACACACGATTTGGACTTATCGTGTGCGGCCTTGGAGCAACTTACACAGACTTCGGGTAACCCTGACTTTGCGCGCCTACAAGAGCGATTAGTATGGCCGAAGCGGTACAGTAGTTAGCACCTCCGCGGCAGTGGCACGAATGCCTTCACGCGGTAGCGAAACTAACCAGCACGCACCGACTCAGGGAGCTTATCACAGTCGAACGTGACGAAGAGTGTAGGGGTGGGTCTCGTGGCCCGTCCCTTTTTTCGCATCACACGTTCGACATTGACCGCCCCATAGTCGGCCAGCTCTAAGTTGATGTCATCTATGGAGTTGTCAACGAGTTCCCTCATATAAATTACTCCTTTGACTTAGTTCATGGTAGAGTGCAGCGTCACACTTACTGGCGTGCCATCTAGTGTCCGAAGGGGAGTAATCATGACCACCTTGGAGGGATTCGACGCATTCGCCAAAAGGTTACCGTCCGAGAAACAGGCCACCTTCGGCTCTCTACCAATTACGCTAGTTAAGGCTCTCCTTTGTTGGCTCATGTTGCCTTTAGCCAACATGCTGCCATCAGTGGAACGTATGACGAGGAAGCGTTTGAATCCAGCGGGCTTGAAAACGCCAGGGAGCCTCTGAATGAGGGATCCAGACGTATTCGATGCTCCGCGCGGCGCAGTTCTTGTCTTCGCCTAGAACTCCCCATCCGGGAAGGCAACGGGGCCGGACATGCCGATATTGGTCCGGCCGCTTACCGAAACGTCAGCAGACCCATCCGTAACCGGGGCCAACGCGGATGGAGAGGAGTCCCTCCGTCCTTTTTCTAGTTTTCTTTTTTTTAAGAGAGGATGTCGGGGAATGAACCCGCTTCTCTCCTCTGCCGTCAGGAGCCCCCAGGCCATATGGAACGGCCTCCGCAAGATCCTTCTCGGATATGGAGAAGGTCTTGGCTGCCACAGGAGCACCAGCCGGAGCAGATTTCTCTTCTCCTTGTAAAATCTTGGAGACCCGAGCCGTCTCATGACCTCGCACGGGGGCGGACTCGGATTCGGTCCTTGTCACCGAACCCAGGTCCTCTTCAATGAGAGGTCATACCGTCTGCGTCTGATTTGCTTCAGGGACCATGTCCATCTCGGGGGGGGGGAGGGTCCATATGACACCCCCCCCCCCCCCCTCAGGACATCACGGGTCCCATTGCTTTTAGGGTCTTTGGTCGGGGAAGAGAGGGGGGGGGGGAAGCACGTACGGTGATCCTCTCTAAACTCAAAATTCAAGCCTGCAGGTCTTTGTAGGGAAGGGGGCGACTGGCCCTATCATGCCACTCCCAACGGGAGCGGTCATTTATGGGCCGCCTGCCTTTCTTGTCAGTCCCCTTCGAAAGAAAAGGGGGGTGCTGCCGCTGATGAAAGAGTCGCGGCGACTCCAGCAAGGGGGTGAGGGGGAGTCCCCTACACCTATAAGCAAAGGAGAGGAGTAAGCCTCCTCTCCGGTTGAAGTTTTGGAGGGACCCCTGCGAAAGCACAAGGGCTGGGGGACCTCCATTTTTTGGGGTGGTGCTGCCCGAGGGCGGCTCTGTCGATTTTACAGGGGAAAGTAGAGGGAGATTATTATTATTATTTTTTTTTTTTTGGGGGGGGGGGTCTTCATCATTGGGCATAGTTACCCTACGCAGTAGCCCGCTCTGCGAGGGGTAAGTACGAGGCCGGCAGAGCCAGCTGCCGCCATTTGAGGCCACTCCTCCCGCCTAGTGGCCTGGCAGCCCATCGGCATGGCGGTTCCACCTTGGGCATGTCATAAAATGGATAGAGATTGAAAGGAGAAAGAAAGGGGAACTGAGGAAGGTAAAGATGGGGATGAAGCAGGTTGTTAAAAACCAACCAACCCAAACCGGAGCTCAGGGGTGAGGGAAGGCTGTCCCCTTCTCCCTCAGCCCCGATCAGGGATAGTTGGATGAGAGGAAGCTGGTCGGCATCTACCCTGTGAAATTAGAGGCCGACCTGAGAGAATTGTTGGAGAGGTCGTATGTAGGGAAAGTGAGGAAGTAGGGTAGAAACGCAGGCTGTCTGAAAGAAGAAGAGGCTAAGCTGGGACTGGAGGTGACGCTGAGTCTCGTCAGCACGGCGGCCAGGAAGGCAAATCGCTGAGCCCCTTACGGGGTCCACCTGAACGCCGTTTGGTGTCAGAAACGTAATACTTTCTGCTACCTCTCCCCAAAGAAGACCGGCCCCTAGTGCCCTAGAGTTCACCAGCGACTGTCATACTGACCATTATGCCCATTTTATTATCCGATTTGGATCCGCCTGGATAAAGGTAGTTTGGCGAAACACTACTACTACTCTCTAGCACTCTCATATATTCTTTCCTCTATAATCCAAGCCTTTCACTTTTGCTTCTTTCTTTTCCACTTTCTTCGCTCCTTCTCATCCTTACACCAACATACTTAACTTTACACTTTACATACGAGTATGCTGATCATGTATTCACATAGTCCAATAACCACACCTCTTGCAGCTTTCACATCAAATACACCGAGAAACACATTCCTCCTCATTATGAAAAGATCATTCACACTTGCATTCTCCTCCTCTCCAAGAAAAAAAAAAACCAAATCGAAACCTGCCGCTGCCGTCTCTTGGAGGCCCCTCGCCCCCCTTAGGGGATGACGCGCGTAAGAAGCCCTGCAAGCCAAATAGGTCGCCCCCACCCCAAAGAGAGGATGGAGTTTGCGTTAAGTTGATATGCGAGCGTGGAAGAGATTCACTCGATTGACGAGCTTCACCTGCCAATCCCCCCCGCGTGGTCGCGTACTTTGCCCCCCCCCCAATCCCCCAACAAACCCAGTGTAAATCGGTCCAACGCAGTTTCTAAAAGCGTAATCCGGCTGGGGAACCAGGCAACCACTTACAAGGCAGAGGTCGGGGAAGAAAACGTAATCTGATTTAAGTAGAGATAAGCTATCTCAGAGATGCCTAGTAAAGATAAGGCAATTCTAACTCAAGATAGTAGAAATAATCAAACAAAGATAAGCCATCTATAAATGGACCAAGTAAAGAATTAAGTATTAGAAAAGAAATAGCACACAAACGGGGGGAGGTTTACTTTTTCCCTCATTTACACCATCTTTACTGAACCAGTTTATAAAATGGACATCTTTATCGACATGATTTTCAAAAGTAGAAGCAAAAGCATAAATAATATTTTAACTGAAACTGCGTCGAACATATTTTTTTTACGGCTCATCTGGCGACTGCCTACTTGGGCATTAGTTGCCGTATTAAAAACTGCCTAGTACTAGGCTACTATAAGATTAAAAAAAACACAAAAAAGCAACACTAAAAATAAAAAAGGAAAAGGCAATGAGCAGGAAGCAAGCTCCTGCATCGGGGGGAGGTCCCCCCTGCGCAGGAACGTGCGACGTATAAAGAAAACAAAAAAAAACTAGTTAAATAAAAGGGAGAAACCGGCCTCCCCCCAAAAGTCTACAAGTCCACCAGTCAATGTGCACGCACTCGTCCCGAGTACAAGCGTCGAACTTAAGCAACCGAGCTCAATTAAAACCACGAGGAAAGGTCAGCCATCCCTTAGGTATCTCAGGAACGAGGAGCCACCTTTACATGATCCATAAAGCTCTTAAAATTGAGAAGTTTAGTTTAGGCGGGGAGGAGGATAAGAATAAACACCATGGTGTTAGCTGAGCATCGAATCATGCGAACAAATGTAACCACATTCATGCAGGCCATGAACAGAGACGATGGGGAGGAAATTACACCCATAATAATCCAATGAATGCTTCAATCTTGGATCGGGTTAGGACGGGGATGGGCAATAATTTTAAGCAGCGGGACGCACTTAAACAGTTAGATGTAAATTACGAATAAAGCCTAAGTTAATTGCAATTACCTTTGTTTGCATATACTACATAGTCAGATATAACTACACATTAATAACTAAGGGGAATTTTGGGGGGAGGTTTGCCATCTCAGTTAAACTTGTTTTCAGACTTATGTATATCAGAGTGAGGACCTACAGCTTAACGTGGAATCCGAACCACGATTTACAATTCTATATCATGTGATCATTACCCAGGGCCCAGACGTCTCCCAACCAAGTACTAACCGTAGTCAACGTCGCTTAACTTCCGCGAGCGAAAGAAAACTTATAGATAAGGGTAATAATGAGAATACGTATTTATAATGTATCTTATTTTTTTTTTTCAAGAATTTTTTTTTATCTACGAATGAAATATATTTAAAAATGACTAATTTTAGAATGTAGCACTAACATAAATAAGATGAGATTTGGGAAAATCGTTCAATAATTAATTTTCAATATTTTGTCGAAGTCTGAAATGAAACGTGGGCCACATACGCCTTTGCGGCCCCAATTTGCCCACCCCTGGGTTTAGGCGTCATCGTCTCGATATGCATGTAGAATCGGCCGAATAGTTACAATGTTATTACAAAAAAAGGCGGCGACTAAAAAAGTGGAACTGATGAGAGAACGTGCGAAGGGGGATTCGTGGAGTTGGGGTCAATGTGTAAACCCACAAACTGTGGGGGATGAACCCGTGACCGTCGTTGAAGCATCCGGTTCCTGCCCCTCATCACCAATGAAACCGTGAGTGGCTAAATGCGACGACGCCAAGGACGGGCGGGAGTCGGTTGTCGCTCCATTGATTCCTTCCATTGTTTTTTTGTTGCTTTGTTTTGTGGGCGCCAACGCCTTTTCTCAGAAGAGGGTCGGGAAGACAAATGAGTGGAACGACGACGATATTTTCACTCACACTCAGGAATTAAGGTAGAACTAGAAATCTGGAGGGAAAAGGTCTAAAATAAAAGCACAGGAGGAAAAGTGAAGAAGGCAGAGACTACAATAGCACATCGGGAAGGTGTAGTACACCCCCTCCCCACTATCAAATTCCTACAAAAAGGGGCAAAGGTTCAGAAATAACAACTTGAACCATTTGGAGGTTGGGAGCGAAAGATTTATGGCCGTCTCCTTAATCCGTTTTTTTTTGTCGTTTTGTGGAGAACCAACGATGGTATCTCTCAAATTTTATTTTAAATGGAAGGAAGGGGGGGGGGGCGATACACCGTTAGTGACCCCGTCCCGCCCCACCCAAACACAGGATGATTAGGCCCGCATGTGTGCGCACAAAAATGGCATTTCCAATCCATCGGTTGGCGCAGAAACGAGCTTTGAGCGAAGGCTGGACCTCCTCGAGCCCCATCGGCGACGACACAAGAAGAACGGGGTTCGACTCGAGCCCAATATTTTGACAACATGGAAGCGATGTCTATGGCTGCACTCCTCTCGCGAGGGGGCGGGGAAGCCACTCAGCCCCGAACTGAGAAAAGAAATTGAACGAGAATGACATGGAATAATGCGGTCAGCAAAGACGCCACCCGAAATCTTCTAACCAGAAATGCAGTTATTTACAAAATTGAATGAAAACCAACGAGGGCATTTCTGCCAGGTTCTTAATTTGACACGTCTACATAGATTACTAAGGGCACAACTCTCGAGTGTGGTTGTTCATGTTACATCGGACTCCATTTTGAACGGATCATTTCTACCCCACAACCCGTCACTCAAAGAAACGAACTAGAGCCCAAGCCCCCACCCCACCTCATCACTTGCCAGGAGGAGGGGGGAAGAGGATAATGGCGGTGAGAGCTGATTTAAGAGCTAGCCGCCATCCGCCGACCTTGGCGATGTGGAGGCCGGCCGCCCGTCACCCGTCCGTCGCACTGCGTTGGACGTCCTCCATCTCCCAGCGCGTTAACGGAGTCAACTGGGGAGAGGGGGGAGGGGCAGTCGCGTTTTGGACCACCATTTATTGTTTGTTTTATTAATCGAAACGTTTCAAGAACTCTTCCATTCGGTTTACTCGAAATCGCTATTGGCCACCACGTGGACCGGGGGGTGTTATCCCCGGGAAATCAAGGCGAAGAAAAAAAGGAAAGAAGAAACGACATAGCAAACAGTGGGTTCGGAACAACTGCCCCATTATGGTAAATCGGGCATCCCACTTGAGTTCAACTCGTTTCTTTCAAGGAATGACACTAAAAAGAACGAGGGATGAGACAACAAAGCACTAAGAACAACAACAAGGAACCTCTAAAAAGAACAAGGGACGAGACAAGAAGAAGTAAAAAAGAACAAGGGATGGGACAACAAGAGAAATGCTAAGAATAACAAGGGATGGGACAAGAGAAACACTAAAAGAAGAACAAGCGAAGCAATGAAAAGAAAAAGGAATGGGACAAGGGAAGCACCAAGAAGAACAGAGGATGGGACAACGAGAGAAACACAAAGAACAACAAGGGAAGCAATGAAAAGAAAAAGGAACACAAGGGAAGCACTAAGAAGAACAGAGGAGGGGACAAGACAAAACAAAGAAGAACAACTAGTGACGGGACAACAAAAGAAACACTAAAATAAGAACAATGCATGGGAAAAGGGAAGCATTAAGAAGAAAAAAAAGGGATAGGACGATGCAAAACAATGAGATTACGATTCTCTCTTCATGATTCTTCTTCCATCACAATAATATTTTTGATGGCAATCCATTAATAAAGAATCCAATAGATTTATGCCGTATTTAGTAAATAATACCGAAGCAAAACCGAATAAAAGTTAAAAAAACAAAGCATAGGCGGAATATGGGACAGAGGCCCACCCCACCGACTTCCCCGTGATGACTAATTCCTAACCAATCAAACCAAACGAAATTTTTTTTAACCAATCTGGTGACTGCTTACTAGGGCATAAGTCGCCGTACTCACGACAGCCTAATACTAGGCTACTTAAAATAAGAGTAGGCAGAAAAAAACAAACAATAAAAAACGGAAATACGAAATGGGCAGCAAGCACGCACGGGCGTCGGGGAGAGGCCCCGGCGCAGGAAAGTGCGACATACAAAAAAACAACAACAAAAACAAGACAGATAGGGTGGAGGAGGACACCCCACAAGCCAGTGTGCACGAACTCGTCCAGAGTACAAGGAATAAGCGGTAGCGACCCGGCTCGTCCCTGTACCGGGACAGGTAACGGGCGCGAAGATCGCCCAGAATGGGACATTCAACAAGAATGTGCTGAACGGTCTGGGGGGGTATGCAGTCTTCACAAAAACGCGCAGGCAAGCGCTCTATCCAAAAAGCGGTGCGTCACGCGAGTGTATCTATTTGAAGACGAAAGAAAGCAGCCTGAAGCGGTCGAGCCATTGGGGGATAGGTCGATGTGAACAGTCGCGGCGGAATGTCACGCAACTTTAGGTTCCCCTCGACCGTCTCCCATCTTCTTTGCTAAGCAGCTCGGAGAAATGCCCGTATTCCTGCCATGTAATCGGTGTGAGGAAGAGCGAAACGCTGGTCTGGTTGCCCAGTCATCGCAAACGCTTTGGCGTCATCATCGGCGGCCTCATTCCTGGCAATTCCTACATGTCCAGGAATCCAGCAGAAGATAATCTCGACATCCGACCGGCTCGCCAAAACCGTGGCTTCACGGATATCGCCAACCAGGAGATGCGGATGTTCCAATGTCCGAGAGCACTCAGGGCACTGTGAGTCGCTATAAATCACAATCCGCTCTCCGAAAAGGGCACGCCGCGTTAAGTCCCGGACCGAGCAGTGTATTACCACCAGTTCGGCCGTGAAGACAGACGAAGCGCCTGGCGGAATTCAAACAGAGGGGATACGGCGTGGAAACCCACCCACTCTTGAGACTTGGAGCCATCCTTATACACTGGCACGGTTCCAATGTGACACGAAGTGTACTCCAAAAAGGCCGAACGCAATTAACCCAGCTCTGTAGAAGCTTTGGGAGCAGAGGCGTGGCGACAAATGGTCAAAGGTGGTACCTTCCAGGGTGGCGTTTGGACAAAACCAGGGGCTCCACCGACCCGAGAGCTATACCTAGACCTAGAAGGAGTTTCCAGGACCTAAAGCCAACTGGCATAGGCAACGTCGAGATCAGCTGCGAATGCAGTGAGAGCTATTGGTGACTGGGAGAGGCACCCGGCTCGTGCGTACAGGCGAGAAATGAACTGCGCAGAGCGAGTGGCATACCCACAACATCGACAACTAGGCTCTCAATGGGGGAAGTGCGGAAGGCACCGGTCACCAGGCGAAGGCCGGTGTGGTGGATCGAGTTCACCTTCCACAGCACACGCTCGGCTGCGGATGCATAAAGTTCGAACCCGTAGTCGAGCTTCGACGAACAAAGGATCGATAAAAGACTAAGGCAGTAGCTCTATCAGCGCCCCAGGCGCTGAACGTCACGGAACGAAGAATATCTATCGCGGGGGTGCAAGAGACGATATGGCTGCGAATATGAGCTTCCCAGGTGAGGTGTCGGTCAAATACAAAACCAAGGAAATGGTGCGAGTCGATAAGTTCCAGGCGCAACCCATATAGAAACAAGTCTGGGTCAGGGTGGAGCAGGGGATGGCAGCAGAAGTGAACCACCTTAGTCTTGGCAAAGGAAAACCGAACCCTGTACACTTAGGCGTAACAAGAAAAGCAGTTTAATGCCTATTGGAGTCGACGATCCAGAGTTGGCATCTGGGCTGCACCAAAAGAGATCGAAAGGTCGTCCACGTAGAGCGTAGCGAGAACATCTTCCGGCAGCACCGAAGTGATGCCATTGATGCTCAGGGCAAAGAGTGTGTTTTTTTTTGTTTTTTTTAATTAAGGGGCTATCTGGCGACTGCCGACTAAGGCATAAGTTGCCGTAAACAAACAGCCTAGTTTTAGGCTACTTTAAAAAATTAAACAGAAAATAATAAAAAGAAATAACAATAACAAAGCAATAACAAAACAATTACAAAAACAACAACAACAATTAAATCGGGTTAAATAAAAGGGAGAAGGCCGGCCTCCCCTAAAAAGTCAATAAGTCCACCAGTCAAAGTACACGCACTCGTCCCGAGCACAAGGGACAGGCGGTAGCGACCCCGCCCATCCCGGTACCGGGACAGGTGTCGTGCGCGAAAATCACCCAGACTGGGACATTCGACAAGAATGTGCCGAACAGTCTGGGGGACGACGCAGTCGTTGCAATAGGGCGCAGGCGAGCGCTCCATCAGATAGCGATGCGTCACACGAGTGTGTCCGATTCGGAGACGACAGAAAGCAACCTGAAGCCGCCGCAGCATTGGGGGATAGGTCCATGGGAACAGTCGCGGCGCAATGGCACGCAACTTTAAGTTCCCTTCGACCGTCTCCCATCTTCTTTGCCAAGCAGTCCGAAGAGCTGCCCGTATTCCTGCCATGTAGTCGGTGTGAGGAAGAGCGAAACGCTGGTCCGGTCGCAGAGTCCTCGCGGACTCTTTGGCGCCCTCATCGGCGCGCTCATTCCCCGCAATTCCTACATGTCCAGGAACCCAGCAGAAGATAATCTCGACATCTGCCCGGCTCGCCAAAACCGTGGCGTCACGGATATCGCGAGCCAGGGGATGCGGAGATTCCAATGCCCCGAGAGCACTCAGGGCGCTTTGTGAGTCGCTATAGATCACAATCCGGTCTCCGAACCGGGCACGTCGCGTAATCTCCCGTACCGAGTGGTGTATTGCCACCAGCTCGGCCGTGAAGACAGACGCAGCGCCTGGTAGAGCCCCGCTGACTTCAAACAGAGGGGATACGGCGTGGAAGCCGACCCCCTCTTGGGACTTGGAGCCATCGGTATACACTGGCACGGTACCAGCGTGACACGATGTGTGCTCCAAAAAGGTCGAACGCAATACTCCCGGCGCAGTACAAGCTTTGGGAGCAGAGGCGTGGCGACAAATAGCCAAATGTGGTACCCTCCAGGGTGGCGTCCTGGGCAGAACCAGGGGCGCCACCGGCCCGAGAGCTATATCTACCTCTCGAAGGAGTTTCCTGGCCCTAAACCCAAAGGGCTTAGGGTATGACTGGCGTCTCTCGGCGGCATAGGCACCATCGAGATCAGCTGCGGATGCAGTGAGAGCTGTTGGCGACTGAGGGAGGCGCCGGGCTTGCGCGTACAGGCGAGTGATGCACTGCACGCGGCGCAGAGCGAGTGGCATCTCCCCAGCATCGACCAACAGGCTCTCAATGGGGGAAGTGCGGAAGGCATCGGTCGCAAGGCGAAGGCCGGTGTGGTGGATTGAATCCACCTTCCGCAATAAACGCTCGGCTGCGGATGCATAAAACTCGCATCCGTAGTCGAGCTTCGAGCGAACAAAGGATCGATAAAAAAGTAAGGCGGTAGCCCTATCAGCGCCCCAAGCGCTGAACGTCACGGAACGGAGAATGTCCATGGCGCGGGTACAAGAGACCCTAAGGCTGCGAATATGAGCCTCCCAGGTGAGGCGTCGGTCGAATACAAGACCAAGGAAACGGTGCGACTCAACCACATCCAGGCGCACCCCATTAAGAAACAAATCTGGGTCGGGGTGAAGCCGTGGATGGCGGCAGAAGTGCACCACCTTAGTCTTGGCCAAAGAAAACCGAAACCTGTGCGCTTCGGCATAGCGAGAGACGCGGTTCAATGCCTGTTGGAGTCGACGCTCCAGAGTTGGCATCTGGGCCGCGCCAAAAGAGATCGAAAGGTCGTCCACGTAGAGCGTAGCGAGAACATCTTCTGGCAGAACCGAGGTGATGCCGTTGATGCTCAGGGCAAAGAGTGTGACACTGAGGACACTTCCCTGCGGGACACCCTCTTCCTGCTCCTTTGGGGCAGAGAGGGCTCCCCCCACCCGTACGCGGAATCGACGATCTCGCAAAAATTCAGATATAAACATTGGGAGGCGTCCCCTCGCCCCCATCGTGTGGAGAGTCTCCATGAAACCGTATCGCCATGCGGTATCATAGGCCTTCTCCAGATCAAAAAACACCGTGGCGTAGTGCTGTCTACGAAGGAAAGCCTCGCAGACGGAGTTTTCCAGTCGGAGCAGAGCATCCGACGTGGAGTGGAACTTACGGAAGCCGCACTGTGCAGAAGACAGATGGCCTCCGCTGTCCAGGAAATAGGCTAATCTAACATTTACCAATTTCTCCATCAACTTGCACACGCAAGAGGTTAGAGAGATTGGACGGAAACCGGTCGGAGTAGAGTGATCTCTCCCCGGTTTGCGAAAGGCGAGCACAGTAGCGATTCGCCAGGAGTCTGGGAGAAGACCCTCCACCCAGATCCTGTTGAACAAATCTAACAGAAAGGCCATGCCTCGCTCACCCAGGTGTCGAAGCATGGCGTACGGGACATCGTCCGGACCATGGGCGGTGTCCGCGCACGAAGCGAGAGCGGAACGCAACTCACTCACAGTAAACTTGTCGTTGAAGGGTTCTCCGCCTCTGGAGGTAAAGTCCAGCCGGTGGCCTTCCGCGATATCACGACGTGCATTGAATACTGGCGGAGCAGCATCACGGCTAGAGAATGCGGAAAAAGCGGTCGCTAAGGATTCCGCCACGGACGCGGGGTCCGAGATTGCGGTCCCATTCTCCTGGAGAACAGGAGGGAGGTCCTGCGAGAACTTGCCCCGAATCCTTTTGACTCGCTTCCACACCTCAGCTAAAGGGGTCTTGCCGTTAAGTGAAGACACGTATGCCCGCCAAGAAGAGCGGCGGGCGTGCTTCGAAACATACCGGAACCTAGCCCCAGCCCGACGAAATTCAGCGACAGTGAAATCGTTCGGGCGGCGCTTATAGCGCATGTAGGCATAACGCTTCTGTTTGAGGGCCGTCTCACACTCGGCCGACCACCATGGGAGTGGTCGGTGTGCAAAACGGCCAGACGTCCTAGGAATAGTAGTCAGGCCCACGGCGATGAGGTTGCCGGAGAAGAACTCAACGGCCTCATCTACCGACCTAAACTCCTCGACTGAGATAGAGAATTCAGTCATTTCCTGAAATGCAGGCCACCGCGCCCGCGCCAAGCACCACGGAGGTGGTCTCTCAGGCGGCAGTTGCCCTGAAAAGGATATTTGAATGGGAAAGTGATCACTACCATGGAGGTCATCGACCACCCCCCAATCAAAATCAGGCTGTGCATCCGAAGAGCACAAAGATAGGTCAAGGCAAGAAAATGAAGCAGTTCTCGGACAGTGATGCGCAAACTTATCCACGTTTAGGACACCCATCTCAAGCTCTTCGATCAGATCGGCAAGGACTTGTCCCCTGGGATTTATGGAGTAATCTCCCCAGAGAGGATGCCTGCCGTTCAGATCTCCAAGCAAGAGATAGGGCCTCGGCAACCGTGCCACGACGCGGCGGAAGTCCCCCGCGTCGAAGTCAGCTGACGGTGGAATGTACGCAGAAATGATAGTATACCTCCTATCCAGGTGCAGCTGCACAGCCACTGCCTGAAAGGAGGTATCTAAAGAGAAAGGAAGAACGGAGACATCATGCCGGGTGTAAACCGCGCATCCCCCAGCCCGGCCATCCCGCGGTGGTGGGGTCGCAAGACCCTTATACCCCGGGAGGGCAGGCAGCGGGCACGCGCCTAGCATGGTCTCCTGCAAAAAAATAGCTAACGGGGAACGGGACGAGACGAGCCTCCGCAGCTCCTCCCAGTTGGCCCGGAGTCCACGGCAATTCCATTGAAGGAATATGCCCTCCAGGCCTAGCTCGGAGGAGACGCGGGGGCCCTCCTCGAATTGAAGACCCTCACGGGAATGGCCGTACGCTTCCCGGGGGCAGAACCCCGGGCGCTGTTGGCCGGACAAAGCGTTGAAGGCGCTGTCGCCTTCGAGGACTTATTGGGGGAGGTTGGGCTCGCCATGCGAGTCTTTTCCTCCCTCCGCCTCGAAACCTTAGGCGGGCGTTGCGGCTTGGGAGGCGGGGGGCCCTCTTTTCGAGGAACCACCGTCTCCGAGCCACTCGCTCCACCTCGGGGCGTGGGCGAAGGGGCCGAAGCTCCTTTGTTGCTGTCCTCCTTTCGGGGAACAGCTTTAGGAACCCCGGAAGATGGCCTAGCGACCATCTTCAGGGGTGTTGCCTCCTGTGAGTCTAACGACTCTGTGGAGGCGCGTGGCCGTTTCGCCTTACGGGAAACGGTCACGCTGGGGGAAGAGGGGGGAGCCCTGGTTTTAGCCGGGGCTGGGTGTGAACCCTTTTTGCCGCCAGCTCGGAGGAGACGCAGGGGCCCTCCTCGAATTGAAGACCCTCACGGGAATGGCCGTACGCTTCCCGGGGGCAGAACCCCGGGCGCTGTTGGCCGGACAAAGCGCTGAAGGCGCTGTCGCCTTCGAGGACTTATTGGGGGAGGTTGGGCTCGCCATGCGAGTCTTTTCCTCCCTCCGCCTCGAAACCTTAGGCGGGCGTTGCGGCTTGGGAGGCGGGGGGCCCTCTTTTCGAGGAACCACCGTCTCCGAGCCACTCGCTCCACCTCGGGGCGTGGGCGAAGGGGCCGAAGCTCCTTTGTTGCTGTCCTCCTTTCGGGGAACAGCTTTAGGAACCCCGGAAGATGGCCTAGCGACCATCTTCAGGGGTGTTGCCTCCTGTGAGTCTAACGACTCTGTGGAGGCGCGTGGCCGTTTCGCCTTACGGGAAACGGTCACGCTGGGGAAAGAGGGGGGAGCCCTGGTTTTAGCCGGGGCTGGGTGTGAACCCTTTTTGCCGCCAGCTCTACCAGGGGAGCGCCCGGGTGTAGTAGAGCCCGCAGAAGGGCTCCGAATGGGCGCGGAAACAACCGTGCTCGTTGGCCTGGATGGGCCAGGAGCAGAGGGTGCTTTTCTAACTATTGAGGCATATGACGTCCCAGGCAGAGCCGGGCGCGCCAGGACCAAGTCCTTAGCCTCGCGGAATGAGAGTCGATCCTGGGCCTGAACGGCCAGGATTTCTTTCTCAAGGAGATATGCACCACATTGCTTCGAAGAAGCAGGGTGCGGCTCTCCGCAATTGACACACTTGGCCACACACGATTTGGACTTATCGTGTGCGACCTTGGAGCAATTTACACAGACTTCGGGTGACCCCGATTTTGCACGTCTACATGATCGATTCGTGTGGCCGAAGCGGTGACAGTAATAGCACCGCCGCGGCAGTGGCACGAATGCCTTTACGCGGTAGCGGTACCAACCGGCACGCACCGACTCAGGGAGCTTGTCACAGTCGAACGTGACGAAGAGTGTAGGGGTGGGTCTCGAGGCCCCTCCCTGTTTTCTCATCACACGTTCGACCTTGACCGCCCCATGGTCGGCCAGCTCTAGGGTGATGTCTTCTATGGAGTAGTCAACGAGTTCCCTCGCATAAACTACTCCTTTTATAAAGTTCATGGTAGAGTGCGGCGTCACACTCACCGGGGTGCCATGAAGTGTCCGAAGAGCACTTATCTTGGCCGCCTCGGCGGGATTCGCCGCATTCGCCAGAAGGCTCCCGTCCGAGAAACGGGTTACCTTCGGCTCTCTACCAATTGCACTAGCTAATCCTCTCCTCTGATGGATCATATTGCCCTTGGACAACATGCTGCCATCAGTGGAGCGAATAACGAGGAAGCGTTTGAAGCCAGCGGGCTCGAAAACGCCAGGTAACCTCTGAATCAGGGGCCCCGATGTCATCGAGGCTCCGCCCTGTGCACTTTTGGTCTTTGTCATCGTCAGGAGCTCCGTACCCGGGGAAGCAGAGGGCCCGGATGTGCCGATCTTGGCTTGGTCGCTTGCCAAAGTGGCAGCAGACCCATCCGTCCCCGTAGCCCCCGCGGATTGAGAGGAGCCCCGAGTCTTCTTCGTCTTTTTGGTCCTTTTCTTTTTTGGAGAGGAGGGCGGGGAATGAACCCGCTTCTCACCCCCGCCGGTAGAAGCCCCCAGGCCAGATGGACCGGCCTCAGCCAGGTCCTTCTCCGAAATGGAGAAGGTCCTGGTGGTCGCAGGGGCATCATCCGGAGGAGATCCCTCCCCTCCTTGTACTGCCTGAGAATCTACAGCCGTTTGATGAGGACCTTGCATAGGGGCGGATTCGGGTTCGGTGCTTGGCGCCGAGCCTGGATTCCCCCCCATGGAAGGCCTTACCTTCTGAGGCTGGTTTTCCTCAAGGACCATGTCTATCACAGGAGGGGCCTCCAGTTGGCCATCCCCTCCCAGGACATCGCAGGTCCCCTTGGAAGCGTCATAAGTCTTTAGTGGGGAGGCACAGGCCTTGACCCCGGCAAGGTTTAATATTTTTGCCAGCAGGTCTTTTGAGGGAAGCGACCGAAGGGGCCTGGCTTCCCTCTCCCCCCTAAGGGGGTTTGCCCTACCGAGCCGCTTGTACGAGGGGCGGTCGGCAATGGGCTGCCTGCTGGCTTTCTTGGCAGTCCCCTTAGAAAGCAAAGGAGGGACTGCCGCTGGAGATAGGGAGGTGCCCGAAAGCACCTCCAGAGAAGGGGGTGAGGTGGAGTCCCCTACACCCGTAGGCGTAGGAGAGGAGTAAGCCTCCTCTCCGGTTAAAGAGGTATGGAGGGTCCCCTGCGCAAGCACAGGGGGGGGGACCTCCATCTTTTCTGTGGAGCTGCACGAGGGCGGCTCCGTTGTTTTAGGGGGAATAAAGGGGAGATGTTTTTTTTCATCATTGGGCATGGTGACCCTCTTTGTTTTACGGGACGCAATCGCTCACCACCTCTTGCAGTAGCCCGCACTGCAAGAGGTGCTTACAGGCCCGGCAGAGCCAGGCGCCGCCATTTGGGACCACCCCTCCCGCCTGGTGGCCTGGCAGTCCTTCGGCATGGCGGCTCCACCTTAGACACGGCGTAAAACAGATAGAATGTGAAGAGGAGAGGAAAAGGGATGTGAGGAAGGTATGGGTGGGGATGAAGCAGGTTGTTAAAAAACCCCCATCCCGAACCGGAGCTGAGGGGTTAGGGAACAATGTCCCCTCCCCCCTCAGCCCCCATCCGGGGTGGTTGGCTTGAGAAGAAGGTCAGCATTCTACCCTGTGAAATTAGAGGCTGACCAGAGAATGTTGTGGGAGAGGTTGTATGAAAAGCGACGAGGTAGGGGAGAAATCGGGCTATCTGAAGGAAGAAAGAGAGGCTAAGCTGGGGCCGGACGGAGCGCTGGATCCCGTCAGCACGGCGGCCAGGATGGCAAATCGCCGCGCCCCTTACGGGGGGCAAAGAGTGTGACACTGAGGACAGTTCCCTGCAGGACACCCTCTTCCTGCTCCATTGTTCCGGAGAGAGCTCCCCCCACCCGTAGGCAGAATCGACGATCTTGCAAAAATTTAGATATAAAGATTGTGGGGCGTCCCCTCGCCCCAATCCTGTGGAGAGTATCCATGATACTGTATCGCGATGTGGTATCATAGACCCTCCAGATCGAAGGACACCGTAACGGAGTGATGTATACGAAGGAAGGCCTCGCAGGCAGCTTTTTCCAGTCTGGGAAGAGCATCCGACGTGGAATGAAACTTACGGAAGCCGCACTGAACATAAGACAGATTGCCTCCACTGTCCAGAAAAAAAGCTAATCTAACATTTACCAATTTCTTCATTAACTTGCGCACGCAGAAGGTTAAAGAGATTGAGTGGAAAACGGCCGGGGAAAAGCGAGCAGAGTAGCGATTCGCCAGGAATCTCGAGAGGATACCCTCTACCCAGATCCTGTTTAACAAACCCAACAGAAAGGAGATGCCTCGATCACACACGTATCAAAGCATGGCTTACGGGACATCGTCCGGACCAGGGGCGGTGTCTGCGCATGAAGCGAGAGCGGAGCGAAACTCACTCAAGGTAAACCTATTGTTGAAGGGTTCTCCGCATCTGGAAGTAAGGCTCAGTCGGCGACCTTCCGCGACATCACAATGCACATTGAATGTTGGCTGAGCAGCATCACGGCTAGAGAATGCAGAGAAAGCGATCGCGAAGGATTCCGCCACGGACGCTGGGTCCGAGATTGCGGCCCCATTCTCCTGGAAAACGGGAGGGGAGTCCTGCGAGAACTTGTCCAGAATCCTTTTGACTCGCTTCCACACCTCTGCCAGAGGGGTCTTTCCCGTTAAGTGAAGACACATATGCCCGCCAAGAAGAGCGGCGGCCGTGCTTCGAAATATACCAGAACCTAGCCCTAGCCGGACGAAATTCACCGACAGTGATATTGTTTGGGCGGCGCTTATAGCGCATGGGAGCATAACGTTAGGTTTGATGTCCGTCTCACACTCGAATGACCACCAAGGGAGTGGTCGGCGTTCAAAACGGCCAGACGATTTAGGAATAGTAGTCAGGCCCACGACGATGAGGTTACCGAAGAAGAACTCAACGGCCTAATCAACCGACCTAAACCCCTCGACTGGATAGAAAATCAGTCATTTCCTGAAATGCGGACCACCGCGCCAAGCACCACCAGGGAGAGGTCTCGGGCGGCAACGGCTCAGAAAATGATATTTGAATGAGAAGTGATCACTACCATGGAGGTCATCGACCAACCCCCACCCAAAATCAGGCTGTGCATCCGGAGAGCACAAAGATAGATCGAGGCAAGAAAATGAAGCGGTTCTCGGGCAGTGATGCGTAAACTCATCCACATTTAGGACACCTATCTCCAGCTCATCGATCAGGTTGGCAAGGACTTGACTCTGGAGATTAATCGAGAAGTCTCCCAAGAGGGGGTGTCTACCGTTCAGATCTCTGAGCAAGAGAAAGGGCCTCAGCAACCGTGCCACCACGCGGCGGAATTCCTCAGCGTCGAAGTCGTTTAGCGGTGGAATATACGCGGAAACTATAGTATATCTTCTATCCAGGTGCATCTGCACAGCTACTGCCTGAATGAAGGTATCTAAAACAAAGAGAAGAACAGATACATCATGGAGGGTGTAAATGGCGCATCCCCCTGCTCGGCCCCCATTCCGGGGGAACCGGGGCAAAACCCTTAGACCCTGGGAGAGTGGGCAGGGAGCACGCGCCCAGCAGTTTCCTGCAAAAAGATAGCTAACGGGGAACGGGACGCGACGAGCCTCCACAGCAATTCCATTGAAGGAATATGCCTTCCAGGCCTAGCTCAGAGGAGATGCGGGGGGACCTCTTTATCGAGAAGACACTCACTCGAATGGCCGTACGCTTCCCGGAGGCAGAACTCCGTGCGCTGTTAGCGGGACAATGCGCTGTTGTGTTCGAGGACTTACCGGAGGAGATTTAGCTCGCCATGCGTGTCTGTTCCTACCTCCGCCTCGAAACTTTAGGAGAGCGAGGGGCGGGCTTCGGAGACGGAAGTCACTCCTTTGGAGGATCCACCGTCTCCGCCACTGGCTGTGGGCGAACGATCCAAAGCTCCTTGAGTGCTGTCCTCTTTTCAGAGGCCAGCCTTTGGAACCCGAAAGATGGAACACGACCAACTTCAGGGGTGTTTCCTCATGTGAGTCTAACGACTCGGTGGAGTCGCGCAACCGTGGTCACGCTAGGTGAAGGGAGGGGAGCCCTGGTTTTAGCCGGGGCTGGGTGTGAACCCTTTGTGCCGCCAGCTTTACCAGGGGAGCGCCCGGGGTGGGTAGAACCCGCAGAAGGGTTCCAAATGGGTGCGGAAACCACGTGTCTTTCTTAGCATTAAAGCATAAGACGTCTCAGGCAGAGACGGGCGCGCCAGGAGCAAGTTCTAAGCCTCGCGAAATGAGACTATCCTGGGCCAGAAGGGCCAGGATTTCCTTCTCAAGGAGATCCGCACCACATTGCTTTGAGGAAGTAGGGTGCGGCTCTCCGCAATTGACACAATTGGTCACATACGATTTGGACTTATCGTTTGCGGCCATGGAGCAACTTGCACAGACTTCGGATAACCCCGACTTTGCGCGGCTACAAGAGCGATTAGTATGGCCAAAGCGGTGACAGTAATAGCACCTCCGCTGCAGTGGCACGAATGCCTTCCCGCAGTATCGATACACACAGGCCCTCACCGACTTAGGGAGCTTATCACAGTCGAATGTGACAAAAAGTGTAGGGGTGGGTCTAGAGGCCTGTCCCGGTTTTCTTATCACACGTTCGACCTTGACCGAAAGCCCCATGGTCGGCTAGCTCTAAGGTGATGTAATCTATGGAGCACTCCACGAGTTACCTCGCATAAACTACTCCTTTCACAAGGTTCATGGTAGAGTGCGGCGTCCCACTCACCGGCGTGCCGTCTAGTGTCCGAAGGGCTGTAATCATGGCCGCCTCGCAGGGATTCAACGCATTCGCCAGAAGGTTGCCGCCCGAGAAACGGTTCACCTTCGGCTCTCTACCAATAATGGTAGCTAAGGCTCTCCTCTGATGGATTATGTTTCCCTTAGCCAACACGAGGCCATCAGTGAAGCGTATACCGAGGAAGCGTTTGAAGCCAGCGGGCTCGAAAACGCCAGTGGGCCTCTGAATGAGGGCTATCAGAGCGCAATTCTGCTCTTTGTCAGGGACTTCGCAACCGGCCCGGACGTGCCGATCTTAGCTTGTTGCTTACATAAGTGGCAGCACACCCATCCGTCCCCGCAGGCCCCGCGGATCGAGAGGAGCCCCAAGTCTTTTTGGTCCTTTTTCTATGTACTCTTTTTAGGAGGGGCGGGCGGGGAATGAACCCTCTTTTCCCCTCCGCCGGCAGGAGCCCCAAGGCCAAATGGACCCGCCTCAGCAAAATCCTTCTCAGAGATGGAGAAGGTCTTCGCTTTCACAGCGGCAGCAGCCATACGAGGAGATCCCTGCTCTCCTGTACAGCCTTGGAGACTCGAGCCATCTGAGGAGGACCTTGCATAGGGGCGGATTCGGGCTCGGTGACAGAGCCCAGGTTCACCCCCATGGAAGGTCCTACCGTCTGGGCGTAGGTTGCCTCAGGAACCATGTCCATCTCAGGGCGGGCGGGTCCATGTGAACTCCCCCAGGACATCTCAGGTCTCATCGTCTTTGGCTGGTTAAGACAGGGGGGCACGTAGGGTGACCCCCCCCCTTCTAAGCTCAAAATTCGAGCCAGCAGGTCTTTTGAGGGAAGAGGCCGACGGGCCCTGTCTTTCCTCCACCTCCTAAGGGGGTTGACCCTATCGTGCCACTCCGGTCAATTATGGGCCGCCTGCCTTTCTTGGCAGTCCCTTTGGAAAGTAAGGGGAAAATGGCGTTGGAAAGAGGGAGGCACCCGAGGGCACCTCCAGAGAAGGGGGTGAGCGGGAGCCCCATACACCCTTAGACGAAGGAGACGAGTAAGTCTCCTCTCCGGTTAAAGTGTTGGAGTGCCCCCTGCGAGAGCACAGGGGGGAGGGGAGGAACCTTCATTTCTTTAAGTGTTGCTGCCCGAAGACGGCTCCGTTCGTGGTTAGGGGGAAAGGAGAGGTTTGATTTTTTTTAGATTTTCTTCTTCGGGCATGGTGGCCCTATTCGCTATACGTGAAGCAAATGCTAATATCCCCCCCCCCTCCACAGTAGCCCGCTCTGCGAGGGGTGAACACCGGGCTGGAAGAACCAGTTGCCGCCATTTAGGACCACACCTTTCTGCCTAGTAGTCAGGCAGCCCTTCAGCATGGCGGCTCCACCTTGGGCTGGGCGTAAAATCGATAGGTTATTAAAAGCCCACCACCCCAAACCGAAGCTCAGGGGTGAGGGGTCATTGTCCCCTCCTCCCCCAGCCCCGATTCGGGATGGATGGGTAGGGTGGGAGCTGGTCGGCGTCTACCCTGTGGAATTAGAGGCCGACCAGAAAGAGTTGTGGGATAGGTTGTAGGGAAAGTGAGGAATTAGGGTAGAAACGCAGGCTGTCTGAAAGAAGAGGCTAAGCTGGGGCCGGAAGGGGCGCTGAGTCCCGTCTGCACGGCGGCCAGGAAGGCAAATTGTCGCGCCCCTTATGGGGTCTATCTAACATGTGCATCATCATCCAATTCCTACTCAGCTCTCTCTCACTCACTCTCACAATCGACACACTTTTTGAGCGGTCTTACAAACCTTTCACACACCTAGACACTTCTCGCTTCCACATTTCCGTCCATGATTCTTACATGTCGATACGATCTGACAAAACTTCGTTCACACACCCTCTCGAGCGATAGCTACTCTTATCAGATCGTTCATCACACTCTTTGACACAAGCTCTTCTCTCAAAGTGCCCATTGATACCGCCTGAGCTTTCCTTCTTCCATACAACACTCCCTTGCACCAAAGTTGGCATTAGCATACAAGCTCATAGTGCCTGAAACTTCCTTACCATTCAAAACTTCGTGATGGCCATCCGCCTCATCTTTACCATCACCATTTGCCATGTTCGAGGGTAGCACACCACGGACTCTTCCCTCACACTCCGCCCTAACCTCACCTCAAAACAAAACTGGCAGAAAATGCAACTGTGTATACATCAACATCCATCAGTCAAAGTAATGAAAGTCAACCACACATCACCATAGAATTTGTTCTCATTATAAAAAAAAAGAAGTGAAGTGCTAAAACGTGAGCACGGTGCCAAGTTTGGGAGAATCAGACCTGAAAGATTGGTGAATAAGAGAGAGAAAAGATCATGCGAGAAAGCTTGAGAGAGCAGGTAAATTTGGTGAATAAGAGAAAAAGAATGTGAGAAAGTGAGAGAGAAGGTAAATATTAAAATTTAAAGCAGAGACTAATGAGGGCATCCTCCCCCCAAAAAAATGATGTATGAAGTCAAAATGGGTGCCAGATCCACTGGGGCATTGGGGCACGCTACCTCTAGATGTCAGCTACAGCCTACTGGTCCATGTTACTCCTGAACCCACCTTTTCATGGTAGACACGAGGGCAAGGGGGGACTAGTACCCCTCCTGGTTTCGGGTGCATTTTCCCCCTCAAAATTTAAAGCAGAAACCATGAGGGTCTTCTCAGAAAGTTTGTAAGGATCTGCGTAATGGAAGGGGAAATTAGAGGTATATGTGATGTGGGAACGAGGAATCACAGGCGATGTCTTTAAAATAGGAAGATTGCAGATGTTAGCTCCATCTGAGACAACCATGAAAGGGAATGAAGAATTTGTCTGGAATGGAACGAGATCATGTGTGGATGAGGGCGGTAGGAGCAAATGGAGTTGTAGCAGTGGCTTCGAGTGAAAAATAGCATAATGCAGTGATTGCATATGAATGTATGAGCTAGAGAGAATAATGGGAGTGAAGCTCAGATTTGCAAGGGTGAAACTGCGCGTGGTTGGAATGTATGGACCATGTAATAAGAGAAGTGATCCTGAAATGAATTGGGACGAGTGGTGAATTGGGAATGTGTATCGGTGGAGGATGGAGATATGAATAGACAAATAGTTGACAGAAAGATAGAACTAGGGGAGATTTTGGTCAGGGCATTAGATTTTTATTTTAAGGGGGTATCGACTAGCGACTCCGATCATGGGCATAGCCACCTCTAATCAAATTTAACCCAATCTTAGGCTCTTTAATAAAGGATAAAAAAGACAACCATCAAAAGAAAGAAAAGAGTGAAAATGACCAGTGCTCGCGGACTTTGGAGCACTGATCTGCGCGCTCAGTCCCTCGGGATCCCCACATGACCAAGGACCCAGCAGATGATCTCGACATCCACCCGGCTCGCGGCAACTCTGACGTCACGGATACTGCGTACAAGGGGGAGCGGAGTTTCTCTCAGGAGATGAATTGTAGGTTATGGAAGATGAAGGGAATGTGACGGCCGGCTGCGAGGATGCAAATCTGGTGGCCGTAAGGTCTTTTCACATTAATTAGAGGAGTGGAATGCTTTAAGAATACAACTGGATATGAAGGAAGGGCAGAAAAGTGAATGAAAGAACCCCAAAGTATTAAGAGTGAGGTGAACAAAGTATAGGAAAAAAAATCAATCCAAAAGGCATTCCAACTTGCCACATGGCAGACGTACGTCATTCAAGAAGGTCTTGATCATGCAACGCCTCTCCAACAGCCGTTTATTGATTCTCACACTTTTACACCGACTAATTTAACAGATTAAGCTCATGGTCAGGTGTTCTCAAAATCTCATCTACATCAAATATCTCTCACAACATGTTCTTACTAGGAAAAGATAAATCATACTCGTTATCCTCCACTCTTCTTTGGCTGACCCACGATTTATCCACCACCTTGTGCTGAAAGAATGTGTTTGGAACCTGTACCTTTTTTTTAACAAATCTACCACACTCTGTCCTTATTCACCATCCCAGTGTATTGAAAGCTCCACTGGTTCCCTCTCTAACCCTATCACCTATTCGCCTATGTCCTCCATAACCATCAACCGATATCGATTAAGAATTATCGTCCATCACCAAATACCAGTCATCCAACCAATGTCACTTATGTCTCCAAGAGGTACATACCCCCAAAACTAGTATACTATATTAAGCGAATACATTGCTTATGAAGTTACAACCACAATACCCATGTATGAATACAACTTGGATTTAAATGTACTGATTCACTGCAAATTACTGCATATTTACCACCCGTTGATCGAATTCTGACGAATATATCGCAGAAATTGCTTGATCAGAAAATTCCTAAAAGGATACCAAGCCCCCCCCCTCCCCCCAGCCCTCTCCCGCACTTACGATCCTAAAAATTCCAACAACGTCTTGAACAAATTCGGCGAATGGCATAAATATCGACCACTAAGCATTCTCCGCCAGCGGAATTAAAGTCTAAATCTGCCAAAGCTGAAAGTGCCCCCCCCCCCAACGAAAATGCGCATCTTTAGGCTAATATTTTTAAACTAAAAGCAAAACAGGAATGTAACCCCCCCCCGACAAAATAACATTTTTTTTTAAAGATAAATAAGCGAGACTAAAAACCAAGATATCCTGAGCTTTTTTTATATAGGTCCCTTCTGGCGGCCGGCATCAAGGGCGCAGCTTTTGAAATCATAATCAAGCTAATTATTATGCTACTTGAATAAAACAAAAATAAACAAAGGTATGTTCAGACGCAGGAGGTAGGTAGGCGCCCAAACATGTAATCAACAACTAGATACTATGGAGGAAGCCTACCAACTCCAGAGACTCAACCTACAAAGGACAAGCGGTAGAGAGACTACTCGTCCAAATAGCCACCATGTAGCGCGCGCGAAGCTTCCCTCAGACTGGGACATTCTACAAGAAGCCTAATTGATCCCTGCCATGTAGTCAGTGTTGGGGAAAATGAAAAGTTGGTCCGGTCACTTAGGCTGACCCCAAGATCAAGATACTGGAACCTGCGAAGATAACCGACCAGATTCTGTTGCCAAAAGCTAATCAAAAAGGGCCAAACCTTCCTTACGTGGGTGCCACAGCATGGCGTGAAAGGATAGTGTTAGGATGACGGGCAGGATTCGTCAAAGGTGAGAGAGCGAAAATGCAACCAAATCCACGAAAACCGACCAATGAAGGGTTCCCTGCTTATTCAGATGCAACCAAATAGGCCGTATTAGGTGACGTTCAGGAAATGTTTGTGGATTTTTTCAGCACAAATCTAGCGACTGCCTCCTAGGGCATAAGTCGTTGTAATCATCCATAGCCTAATGTTAGGCTAGATTTAAAAAAAAGGTCAAAAGCCCCAGGAAAAAGGAAATAAGGAAGCACGCTCAGGCGTCAGAGGCAGGTTAGCCTTCCCCCGGCGCAGGAGCCTGCGATCAGCACCAAAGGGTATGATAAAATGGAAAAGGGTAGGTAGGCTAGCTTCCTCCCATTAAGTCAGATAGTTCACAAGTTTGTGTGCACGAACCCGTGCCGAGTAAGATTGTCAAGTGGTGGCGACCCAGCTAGGTAACGTGCGCGAAGATCACCCTGACTGGGACATTGAACAAGAATGTGCCGAACAGTCTGGGGTACAACGCAGTCGTCGCAATACGGCGCAGACCATCGCTCGATCAAATGGCGGTGCGTCCCGCGAGTGTGTCCAATTCGGAGACGACAGAAAGTGACCTAAAGCCGTCGAGGCATTGGGCGATATCGTATCCCCGTTGTAAAAGTTGTCAAATACTCCGAGGACACACAGTCCGCGATTAGAGTCCCGCCTTCCTGGACGACGGACTACCGTGGACTTATCCAAAATCATTTTGACACTCTTCCAAGCCTCTACATGCGGGGGTTCTCATATTGAGAGATGACACGCATGTCCGCCATGAGGAAATGAGAGACTGGTACACTAAAGCGGAATCTGCTATTCAAGTCAGTCACATTGAGGACGTTTCCTTGCGGGACGCCCTCTTCCTGCTGCATTGGACCGGAGAGAGCTCCCCACCCATCGACGAGATCGTAGAAACTGACAAATGTTGGAAAGCGTCACATCCCTTCAAATTTTAGGGTGTCTATGATGCCATATCGTCATGCGGTATCATAGAGTTTAGGTAGATCGAAGAAAACCGAGAGAAACTGCTGCCCATGAAGGAAGGCGTCGCAAAGGCATTTTTCAGCCTGAGCAGAACATCCGAGCGCAGGAGACGCGTTACTTCATTTTTCGGATAGGCTGTGTATCCTTTTACACTCGAGCACGGTCGCAGAGACCGTGTGTGGGGGGGGGGGGGCAACCCATTACACCCAATCAAGGGGTTATTGGTCTCTTGTAACCCGCAGGCATTAGAGGATATTTATTCAGGTTCCAAAGACCATCGTTATTTATTCAGCTTCCAAAGACCATCGCTGTTTATTCAAATTCCAGAGACCATCGTTGTTTATTCAGGTTCCAAAGATCATCGTTGTTTATTCAGGTTCCAAAGACCATCGTTGTTTATTCAGGTTACAATCGTTATTTATTCAGCTTCCAAAGACCATCGTTATTTATTCAGCTTCCAAAGACCATCGTTATTTATTCAGCTTCCAAAGACCATCGCTGTTTATTCAGCTTCCAAAGAGCATCGAATTTATTCAGCTTCCAAAGAGCATCGCTGTTTATTCAGCTTCCAAAGAGCATCGAATTTATTCAGCTTCCAAAGACCATCGCTGTTTATTCAGCTTCCAAAGACCATCGCTGTTTATTCAGTTTCCAAAGACCATTGCTGTTTATTCAGCTTCCAAACACCATCCTTATTTATTCAGCTTCCAAAGACCATCGCTGTTTATTCAGCTTCCAAAGAGCATCGAATTTATTCAGCTTCCAAAGAGCATCGAATTTATTCAGGTTCCAAAGACCATCGCTGTTTATTCAGCTTCCAAAGAGCATCGAATTTATTCAGGTTCCAAAGACCATCGTTATTTATTCAGCTTCCAAAGAGCATCGCTGTTTATTCAGCTTCCAAAGAGCATCGCTGTTTATTCAGCTTCCAAAGAGCATCGAATTTATTCAGCTTCCAAAGACCATCGCTGTTTATTCAGCTTCCAAACACCATCGTTATTTATTCAGCTTCCAAAGACCATCGCTGTTTATTCAGCTTCCAAAGACCATCGCTGTTTATTCAGCTTCCAAAGACCATCGCTGTTTATTCAGCTTCCAAACACCATCGTTATTTATTCAGCTTCCAAAGACCATCGCTGTTTATTCAGCTTCCAAAGACCATCGCTGTTTATTCAGCTTCCAAACACCATCGCTGTTTATTCAGCTTCCAAACACCATCGTTATTTATTCAGTTTCCAAAGACCATCGCTGTTTATTCAGCTTCCAAAGAGCATCGTTATTTATTCAGCTTCCAAAGACCATCGAATTTATTCAGCTTCCAAAGAGCATCGAATTTATTCAGGTTCCAAAGACCATCGTTGTTTATTCAGGTTCCAAAGACCCATCGTTGTTTATTCAGGTTCCAAAGACCATCATTGTTTATTCAGGTTCCAAAGACCATCGTTGTTTATTCAGGTTCAAAAGGCCATCGTTGTTTATTCAGGTTCAAAAGGCCATCGTTGTTTATTCAGGTTCCAAAGACCATCATTGTTTATTCAGGTTCCAAAGACCATCGTTGTTTATTCAGGTTGCAGAGCCATCGTTGTTTATTCAGGTTGCAGAGCCATCGTTGTTTATTCAGATTCCAAAGACCATCATTGTTTATTCAGGTTCCAAAGACCATCGTTGTTTATTCAGGTTCCAGAGACCATCGTTGTTTATTCAGATTCCAAAGGTCATTAAACCTAGAGGAAGAAATTAAGGGCAAACGAGTGGATACTCTTAGAAAATGGGTACAGAGATGTGCGTGGGGGGGAGGGGTACACTTAGCATCTTCCTAAGACCGGGGAGGACGCGTCATTGCTCCAGGTACCAGATGTAGCAACACAGGGCGCCCCTTACCCACTGCGGGTTGGAGGAAGTGAAAATGTGTGGAAGCTAAAAAATAGCCCCAAGTCTTCTTTGGGGCATTGGAGCCGGAAGGGCAAAATTAGGGCGTTGAGGGCGGAAGGCACAATACTTCATATGCACCCAACATCCCCTTGTGGAGTATTATATGGATAAATAAGGGAAATTTTATCGAGGTGGGTGGGGACTGTAAACAGCTTTCACCCCCTGCCAGACTCAGATGAATGGACGAATGCCGGTCGGCGACTAGTCTGAGAAATAACCATTGGCCAAAAAAAATCAGAGAATAGAGGTTTGTTAAGAAAATGGCGACAACAAATGGTACTCTAGAATAAATAAAGCCTAGATGAACTGAAACTCGTTTGAAACACCAGCTTACCTGGCTTCGAAGGCGAATATTTTCTACGGTAGTGATGTGCGCCGACCAAACATTGTAAGAAAGTTGAAAAACTAAGCGAAAACCAACGTGAGTAATCAACACAAAAATTAATGGTTCTAAACAATGGTTAGAAAGGGTTGCCAAGGAAACAGACTACTTTTGGCTCTTAACCCTGTTAAACCTGCACCTTGCATGCCCATTTTAATGAAGAAAATGCTGGATATTATTATTATTATTATTGTCAAATGTATATAATGTATATTTATTCGACGAGTGAAGACAGAAGAGGGAAACCAAGAAACAATAAAAGAGCCCAATATGTAAATAACTCGTTCGGATGCATCAATTTAGGCGAGCGAGTGGTCTGCTTCAAAATATTTGCCGACCTTTTTACGCGAAAAATCTGTGCCCACCACCAACAACAACAACAACAAACAACTTAAAATTCAACCGTATCCTCAACGCAATAATGACAATAAGTAACGATTATTTGATTACCGAACGTCAATAAACGTAATCGATCCAATCATTATCCATTTCCTTAGATACGAGACAGTGTCACGCTTGCCGGGACGCGCTACGGAGCCCCGAAAAGGGGCTCAAAATCGCCATTTGCATGCACTGCACCTCGGAGAATCACGCGTAGGAATGTAAATTGGGAGCTTTCTGCGTCGTTGTGCCCCCAGACAGGGATGAGAAAGAAACACCCTTTACTCGAAGGGCGCCTCTTTTTTTTCTACTCCCTTAAGGAAGAATAGAATTCTTATAGAGGTACTAGAGGTTCGAAGCGCCTGTACCCAACTCCCCTGTTGCTACTTCGCTGAACATTGTGTTCAGAAGAGGGAAAGTGGTGATGCAGGTTCCCAAAAGCGAGCAATCCTCACCGAACGGCTTCCATCGGTCAGTTGTTTATGAGTGAAAAGACAAAATTCATGGATGTCGTCGTGGGGAGTGGTCTTGCCGTAGCCATCTTGGCTCAAACTCCACCACAGGGGGGAATTACCAACAAGTAAATTTTCAAACTTCATTTTATATAGGTTCGTTCGGTACGGCCTTGGCAAGGGCGCGCCACAAAAACTCTAAATGGCCATTCTTGGCACATGCCCGGACGAAGTTCAATTATGCCAAATTGGCCACTTGGGCAGACTCAAAATGTTTCTTCTGCCGCAAGGTTTACTTACTGCAGTCACTCAGCACTAGCTCGATTACGCTTGCGGACGGAGGACGCTGCCCTCCCACTTTATTTGACGGTTTGTTGCAGCTCACATGTTCCTGCGCCGGGAGCGGGCTTCCTTCTTGTTGCCTTTTTTTGATTTTTTTAGTCTTTGTCTTTTTTATCCTATGTTTTGTTTTGTTTTTATATATAGCCTAGGAGTAGGCTGTGGAGTGACTACGGCGACTTTTGCCCCAGTAGACAGTCGCCAGATGGGCTCCTAATTTAAAAAAAAAAATGACTATCACGTTGCGGAAAAAGCAACTTAAGCCTTCAGAGCAATCGAAATGGCAACAACAGCTGCGCCCCAAAGCAAAATAAAGAGTCACCTGTGTCAAAGATGACTGCGAGGATCTCTTTTCGAATTAAGCAGGTGGAGTGGCCTACAGTGACGCCTCGTATTTGGGGGACGACCCCGAAGACGTCTCCCCCGCCCTCTGTGAACATCTCTGATAACCTCGGGAAGACGATCATCTCAAGCTAGACGAACGGTTATAAATGTCCGTTCCCCTTTAGATCCAAGTTTTAGTCACCCTCAAAGGTGTAATTAAATCCCACATACAGGGAGAAATTGACTAAAGTCTTAGAGAAAGACTTTTTTCGAGGCGAGAAGGGTGAGTAAACAGGCAAATCACATAGGTTGCAGAGCCTGACTAGGCACCCGAGCCTATTGCCTCCGTTTTATCGCCTCACAATGAATCAAGAGCAAACAGTCCACCACGAGTTAAATCAACCCCAAGTTTCATTCCAGTAGTCAGGGTTTCCACACCTCCACTTTTAAGCGCAATAGCAAGGAGGCTGTGCCAGGCAAAGTCTGTTAAGAGACCTCTGTACAGAAGGTGGAGCTAGAAACTCTATGAAAGATGTATAACCAGAGATTCTGTGGGTGTTGGGGCCCCGGAGTGTGTACACAGGCCTGAGTCAATCATCCGATATTAATCTGCAGGTGCGTAAGAAGATAGATAAGGGGACAGAAAGATGGCGGGAGGGGTAAATAGGATAAAAGGGGGAGAAGAATGGGGAGGCATGATAAAACCCACTACTCTCCAACCGGAGCCAAGAAGGAGGGATGGAGTAACACCCTCCCTCCCGTCGAAGGGTGTCTGGTATTACCTCGTCCTCCCCGATACCTATAGAGGGAGAAGACGCGCTCGGAGGCGGATCATCATGTGCAGCCCCACTTTAACTTGTGGCTATAGCATCAGAAAAAGAAGAAAAATACCATGGAAACTAAATACTACGACTCCCCATTGACTTGGAAGGTCAAGAGAGAAGTCTCCAAAGGATCAGAACTTCCAGAATGTGATCATTTAAACAATCGGTCCCGGTCCAGCGTTGATGGGCTTTCTCAACCCGCCCCACCATTCAGGCGAGATCATCTTCCGAGTTTTAACCTTAAAGGAGGGTGCCGGCGTAACCACCTTATATGTGTACTGGAAGGTGAACAGAGTCGACGGCCCAACAAGCCACGTACCTAATACTTACCTTTGCAGCTGGTATGGACCTCACGGTATACATGGCCGCTATGCGAGGGCATAAACCACAGGCCCGGCAACAAGGTTTTCACATGCGTCATTCTCACAAAGAAGTGCTAACGGAGCCTTCTTACTCCTCGCTTCACCTTAATGAGAGAAAGTCCCTTATGAAAACGGCTTAAAGGGGCGCTTGCCGAGAAAAGGGAAAGTAATTAGGCGATTTGGAGTAAATTTTCTCATTTTAATAATTAAATTAATGACTAATAAGCATGAAAATAAAACGTACCAACTAGGGCATGTTCACACAAGGCGGGGGATGGGAGGAACAGTAGGGTGTAAAATGAGATGATAGGAAGTACATTAGCAGTGGTACGTCATCCTGCCTTGGTCATGGCAAAGCCCGACCGGATAATGAAATAGACAAATATGACAATCCCTGGTGAGACCGAGGACACCAGGGACGTCCTCTTTGGGGAGGGGTGCCAGGAAGCATTATGTTTTGACACCAAACAGCGTACAGTGTAGGAACACTCATCAGCCCGGGGCAGGCACCCCTGTTACGCACTCCTCAGAGGGGTATGTGGATATAGATACTCATCGGCATGTTTGCTTGGCAGAGATTATACTGCGAAGACGGGAGAGGAAAGAAAGCAGCGTTGTAATTGGCTGTGTGTGAAGAGAAATGTAAGGATCCCCACCAACCCCAGTGCAGGGGTGGGCACAAAACGTCCACTAAATGGTAGCCAGATCTCTAAGAGCGCTGACGGTGGGTCTGCTCTTGCCGGGATCGAACCAGGTACCACGACGTTAGAAGACTAATGCCGTATCCAATCGGCTAACAAGAGCTCTTATGACGAGCAGTAACATCAGGCTCGGTATGGTTTTCACGGTGGTGTACCCAATGCGAAAAAGAGTGGTAACCGCGAGTAGAAGTTTGGAGTACAAGAAGAACACTTGCCTAACGAGACTAAGCCGCTGAAGGCATTTGAATTAATCTAGAATTAATAAATTGGTTCGAGTTTTGTCACAAAATGCAAATGACGAGGCTAAAAATTAGCCCGAGAATAATGACAATTGGAGCTTCTTTATTTTAAATGCAAAAATTATCGCCTTAAATTTCCGCATCAGGCGAAACGAGATAAATTGATGAACAGTGCACACAATATTTAGAGATTAACAATCATGTAATATTAAAGAGAGCGATATGTGAATTAGCGTTTACCGCTCGAAATATTTGCTAAATTGCACACGCGATCTAATTCGGTATATATATATATATATATATATATATATATATATATATATATATATATATATATATAGAGAGAGAGAGAGAGAGAGAGAGAGAGAGAGAGAGAGAGAGAGAGAGAGAGAGAGAGAGAGAGAGAGAGAGAGAGAGAGAGAGAGAGAGCACAGGCAGACAAAAACCAAATGGCTGATTTAATAGAAAATTGTGAACACATTGGATGGAAAACGGAGAGAGATAATCGATTAATTAACTTCTGGATTGAAAAAGCGATTTTGTCTCCCGAACTTCTCCCAAGCTATTTTTAGCTCCGGAATTCAATTCGCTAATTTAGATTAGTTGGTTAAATGAGAAAAAATAGGATGGGGGGGGGGGGTGAAGTGATTTTTTTTTTTTTAATTAATTGGAATTGTCTTTTGACGTTTGAATGAAATACATGGAAAACTAGTTTTGTAAATCAGTTTAAAATGGAAACAAAACTTCACTGACCTTGGCCCATGAATGTCTTAGTAATTCCTTAGCGTGAATTGTTTGAATCCCTACCCCAAATAAATATTAAGGGGGGGGGAGGAGGATTTATACCGAGGCAAGGAGAACAAAGAGCGTAGAATTAGAAGTATCTGCTCCGAGGAAAGTTAACGCTTTAACGTCTACGAGAGTTGAATCTTATATTTTGGTCGGCCCAAACCGAGGTCAAATGTAAGGGGGCTAGGGAGTCCACTCCCCTAAACCCTCCGAGATGCGGGTCTTCCAGGTCCACCCGCATATATTGTTTTTCTCCTGCCAACCAGTGATTCAGACAGAGGCGGCGTCCCGTCAACAAATTAAGCCGCCTCAGAATTGGGTGTGGCTGTTCGCCGAATAGCGGCCTTGGCGCGAAATTTCATAAGAAAACCAATGGCTGAGGAGCGCTCTATGAAACAAGGATACATAGTCCCAGACGAGATTAACAAACACCTCCCTCGGGAAATTAAGACGGACAATTTTAACGAGTAGATGGTTAGAAATCTTTAATTTGCTTGAAGACTCAGAAATGAATAAAGATAACAATGGCACCGTAAAGCGACGGGCATCGTCGAATGTGTTGTGCGACTATACAGTGCAGCATCGAAGTTTGAAGCCAGGACGAATGTGTCGTCTATGAAAGAGGCCGGGACATGGGATTCTAACAGAGGGAGCGAAAATCGTCCCACGAATGCCGTAAAAGAAGATTCAACATCAGTGGGCGAAAGACAACAGTTTAAGATAGCGGCGAAAACTTTGTCACCCG
Organism: Ceratothoa steindachneri; assembly: GCA_963969495.1. Classification (NCBI taxonomy): domain Eukaryota; kingdom Metazoa; phylum Arthropoda; class Malacostraca; order Isopoda; family Cymothoidae; genus Ceratothoa; species Ceratothoa steindachneri. The sequence continues at coordinate 207,431,896 of OZ018317.1, read as the reverse complement.
CCGTGAATAATCGAGGCAAATGTCGTTCCGATGGTGGGTTTAGCGTACTTAACCATGTACATCCTTGTGACTGTTGGGCCAACGCAAGACCGTGAATTGGAGGTCGGTCGCTAACCAAATCGATTAGCGTGCCCTAGGGTCAGGATGGGTCACGCACGTGCGCAATCCACTGTAGTCCGAAGGCGACGCTCTCGATGAAGGATGACAGCATAGCCACATATGGGGAAATCGACCCTTAATCTCTAAGGAAATGATAATGGACAGGGTTGATAGCCGTTTCCATCGAAGGGCTATCAACCTTCGACCCGGGGAAGGTTTATGAAGGCGGAGTTCCAAAGCAGTGTGTGATCGACACGGTGCGATGAGTGCGCAGATATAAAAAAAAAATTGTCGTGCGCGTATGACGCGTGATTAGACAATTTTGGTTTACATCTTTGTTCACTTCAGTTATTACCACCGACTGGTCAAGTGTAATGTATGGGCGAGGGTTATGGGCCTTACGTAAGCATCTCTTCGGTATGGATCGAGATCTTAAGGTCCTTGCTTTCCTTGTAACTCGCCCTAAGTCAGCTACTAGGGCAGAAGTCGCTGAAATCACCCTATAGCTTAAAGCTAAGTTAAGTAGATTAAATAACCAAAAAATAAAACAAAATATACACAAGACCAAAAGGCAAAAAAAAGGAGTAAAAAGCAGGAACAAGAAGGAAGCACGCTAAGGCGCAAGAACATGCGAGGTCAAATAAAATGGAGAAGGCCGGCCTCCTCCAAAAGGTCTGATAGTCCACAGGTCTGTGCACACGAATCCGTGCCGAGTACAAGGGACAAGCGGTAGCGACATCGCTCGTCCCGGTACTAGGAGAGGTAACGTGCGCGAGGATCACCCAAACTGGGACATTCACAAGAATGTGTCGAACAGTCTGGGGAACAGCGCAGTCATCACAGTAGGGCGCAGGGAAGCACCCCATCAAATGGCGGTGCGTCCCGCGAGTGTGTCCAAATCGGAGACGACCGAAAGCAACCTGAAACTGTCGCGGCATTGAATGGTAGGTCCATAAGAAGAGTCGCACGCAACTTCAAGTTTCCCTTGGCTATCTCCCATTTTTTTTTTCCAAGCAGCCGGGGGCGGTTTCATAACACAAACACCGCCGCCGCATCTTAGCGATTATATCATCTTTTTTTTTTTTAAGAGCTCATCTGGCGACTGCCTACTTGGGCATTAGTCACCGTATTAGAACTGGCCTAGTTCTAGGCTACTTTAAAATAAAATTAAAGAGACGAAAAACGACTATATCATCTACTCCACCTGCCTTCCTAGATGTGGGGTAAAATGAGTCGACAACCCCACCCGCCGACTTTGTCCTTGCGCTTGAAACTATAAAGGACAGGGCCGGAGTAGCCACATCATGTGTTCACTGGAAGCGGTGAGAAAGAGTCGCTACCCCAGTACCCAGTGTCCCCTCCAGCCACAGGGCCGAAAGCCCTGTAGCTGAAGGTCGGGAAGAGTGCATCTTACACAACTTCGCTGTGCTCATCACCAATCACTTAATATATAGACACAAGAGACAACACCCAAACAGACCTTTGCCCTCTCTGTCAATCTAACCCCCACACCGTCACACATCTCATTGGAGATTACATTAGCTTGGTAGTTCTCAGACAACACAGCATTAACAATGCCCTGTAGCTTTGGTCAAGTACAGCGGATGTGGTTGCCTATCTACGTGGTGCGGGCTTCTAGGAACAACAACCACCACTCGTCAAGGTTTTGGTAAGACGCCGGTGCATCAAGCCATCAAAACCTGTCTGGACAATAAAGGTAGAAGTTGGGAGGGTAAAATAGGGCATGTAGTAGAGAAGAATTGAGAGAGGCCGGTCCACTATTAGTATCATACCCCAGCAGTGATAGCGGGTCGGTCTTCTAGGTTTCAGCTGCAGCAGGGGTGTTATTACCCCCCGGCTACCTCACCCACCCTTTTGCGGGTCAGAGGTCTGAAAGGACCACGGTGAATGTAGACAGGATGGAAGATAGTGGAGAATACGTCCGGAGCGGAGAACAGAGAGGCGCAATGTTTTGAACGAGTTGGATGGGTGGACGAGTGGAAACGTGTAACCAGTGGGAATAGAGTTAGGCCCTTTTCATACTACGCCACCACTTCTTTCTGGGCACTAACAGAGCTCATTCCCATTATAAACTGTTGGAGTGACCAGGAAAAATAGTTACGCCACCAAAAAAATACTTTGTAGCAACGGGTGAACAGAAATCTTAAAACTATTGTGGTCAAAGTGGAGGCTGATACGGACAAAGTTCAGGGTGGAATTAAAGTAGTATTCGATTTTCTAGAATAAAGTTTGAGATGTTATTTATTAAGTTGATGCCTCTTGCTATCGTTTAGGAATGTTACAATGAGTAATTTATGCCTTTTTCTTTCAGATTATAAAAATAAGTGTTCATAATCGTTGGTATTCACCCCTATCATCTCCCATCTAAACATCAGAGACATGCTTTATTCTACGAGTTACAAAAAGATGTAGATGTAAGTACAGCAGCAAAATTCATTCACAACACTTATAGGGAGGCTGCAGTAAATGAAAGAAGTTGTAAGCGGTGGTTTTTGCCGTTTCCGAAGTGGGAATTTCAGTCTAAAAGATGGACTAAAGGAAGGTCGTCCAAAAGAACTGGATTCCGAAGAGTTTAAAGCTCTTGTCGCATCAAAAATGCTACAACTTCAAGGGAAGTCGCAGAACAATTTACGCCAAATGAGAAGGAATGGAAAGGTTCCAGTGATTGGAAAATGGCTCCCGCACTAATTGTCCACGACGAATCTGCAACAGCAGGTTGCTTGCTGTGACTAATTGATTTCGAGACACCTTTCAGGCACCATTTTTGGACAGGCTCGTTACTGGTGATGAGTGGATCCTTTATCATAACGTTAAATGCCACCGTTCGTGGATCAGATGAGTAAGTAGAATCTCAACAACCGAGAGGAGGACTTCATTCAAAAAGATCGTGTATGGTGGGGTATTGAAGAAATATTGTCCATTACAAACTGTCACGACAACAAGCAAACAATTAATTTTAATCATTTGAAAGTCGATAATGCCCGTCCTCACACAGCTTGAATGGCCAAAGATCTCTTGGAGGAGAAGTTCGGTTGGGAAATATTACTTCATCCTCCAGATTCTCCTGATCCAACTCCTTCTAATCACTTTTTTTTAGAGGGTTACAGAACCATTTGGATGGTCTTAGGTTGACATCAAAAAGTTGAAAACGAGTTGGATTTATATTTTGTATCAAAAGTTAAAGAATTTTACAAGCGTGGCATTTATAAGCCTGTTGATAGATGGATTCTAGAAAGCTATGGAGGTTATGTTTAGGATTAAATATTTCCATAGCCATAGATTTTTTTCCCATTTTTAATACATACCCTAAAATCGGACATTACGTTCGTTCCAAACTGATAAAAAGATGATTTTCAGACATTAACATCTTGAATTTTGAGAGACAAATAACAACCACAAAGGTGACGACCAGATTTTTAACTGGGTCGGAAAAGGGAACCGAGGAGAGACTCAAGTTTAGAAAAGGAGCACTAATTTGACAACGACCCGCGATGAGTACTCAACAGTAACATAAGTTTTGTCCCGAGTTTCGCAAACTTTATCCAAAAGCCTTTCAAGGATTTTAGTTTTCTTATGGATTGGGGGCGGGGTAAAAATAAGCTCGTTTGAAATCAGATGGTACCATACCAGATGAGAGGGAGGGGTTAAAGTTTACGATGAGGCGGGGGAGAACAGTAAGAAAAAAATGCTAAACAAATAAAAAAATAATTATAGTTAAATTAATCTATTTCACAAGCAATGGGACGGTATTCTGTCCCGAAAACGGAATTAAGAACAACGAAAACAGGAGCGACCTAATTTCTCTGGAGATTTGAGGGTAGAATAAACGTTCCAAGTTAGAACAGGGTCACTTTCTTTAAAAGAGCTTGGCAATAATATTTGAAGCGCTCAAAGAAAAGATTTTGTAAACTAATAATTACATACCCTCGCGGGCACAGTGGTCGACGCGTGTGTTCTAACCAAAAATCCCAGAGATGCGAACACTAAACGAGAAAGATTGCATTTTTCAAGCTCTTTCTCCGTATTTACTAGCGAAAGCTTACAAATGAGACTGGTCTGATTGGAAGTAGAAAAAGACGCTAAAATCACAAGTTTGCAACAAAACCTTTCGGCATTTTCCTAAACCTAGGAATCAGCTAATCTTTTTTTAATATTCTAAGAACCACAAATTTTAAAATATTTATAGATTATTTTTCGGTTTATGTTTCCCCTCGAATTTCGTGAGCGCTTTGTTATAAATATCTAGATTTAAAAAATACGCAAATGCTATATAATAGGGAGGGGCGGGGGGATTTATTTTTTTTTTTAATTTTAGGAAACCATCGAGCGACTGCCTACTTGGGTATGAGTCGCCGTACTCACGACAGCCTAGTACCAGGCTAAATTAAAATAACAATATGCAGAAAAAATAAAAATAAAAAAAGGAAAACGAAAGGGGCAGGAAGCACGTGCGGGCATCGAGGGGAGGCCCCCGCACAGGAACGTGCGACCTACAAAAAAACAACACAACCATAATATTTAGATAAGGTGGAGGAGGCCAGCCTCATGCAAGAAGTCCATAAGTCAATGTGCACGAACTCGTCCCGAGTACAAGGGGCAAGCGGTGGCGACCCCGCAGGTAACGTGCGCGAAGATCACCCAGACTGGGACATTGAAGAAGAATGTGTCGAACAGTCTGGGGCACAACGCAGTCGGGACAATAAGGCGCAGACGAGCGCTCCATCAAATGGCAGTGCGTCCCGCGAGTGTGCCCAATTCGGAGACGACAGAAAGCAACCTGAAACCGTCGCGGCATTGGTGGGTAGGTCCATGGGAACAGTCGCGGCGCAGTGGCATGCAACTGTAGGTCCCCTCGACCGTATATCTTCTTTGCCAAGCAGCCCGGAAAGCTGCCCGTATTCCTGCCATGTAATCGGTGCCAGGAAGAACGAAACGCGGGTCTGGACGCCCAGTCCTCGCAGACTCTTTGGCGCCCCCATTCCCTGCAATCCATATATGCCCAGGAACCCAGCATAAGATAATCTCGACATCTACCCGGCTCGCCAAAACCGTGGCATCACGGATATCGCGAACAAGGGGATGCGGAGATTCCAATGCCCCGAGAGCACTCAGGGCGCTTTGTGAGTCGCTATAGATCACAATCCGGTCTCCGAACCGGGCACGTCGCGTAATCTCCCGTACCAAGCGGTGTATTGCAACCAGCTCGGCGGTGAAGACAGACGCAGCGCAGGGCAGAGCCCCGCTTACTTCAAACAGAGGGGGATACTGCGTGGAAGCCGACCCCCTCTTGGGACTTGGAGCCATCCGTATACACTTGAGGATTGAGGACCTCACTGGCCCAGTGAGGTCCTCAATCCTCATTCAGCTACCGTACCCGAACATGAAGCCGATAGAGGACAACAGGGATTGATTGGACTGACATACTCAGGACGGATGCAGACACATCGGATGAGGAAGGGCACCACGAAGGGCGTGAGGGTATGCAGGAGAAAGCCCCTTCAATTACCTGCCGACGTGGAGAGGGAGCTAAGGGAGTGGCTCCAGGAAAACACTTTCTTATACGACAGGAGCGTGAACGAGTAACGCAACCAGCCCAGAAAAGACCGTGTTAGGGCAGTAAAAGGCGCCGCCACTCTTAACCCCCCTCTCTCAGGTGATGATATAGAAAGATGGATAAAGTGCATGAGGATCGGTTATGGTAAATTTACCAAACTCAAAAGTGGATCTGGCCCAAAACCTATCACACAGTGGGACAAGTGGATTTTGGATTTATTCGGCTTCCTCGGGAAACATATCGTCAGACAGAAGATCCCAAAGACCCTTGGACTAAAGGAAGTATGTATAAATTTTATTGTAAGTAGAGGTAATTAATAATAGATTCATGCTAAGATAGAATCCACGTAGTTTTATTTCCAAGAACTACATAAAAACTTCCAGAGCCTGACCATGGTCATTAGGGAGCTTCTTTGATAAAAAAGAAAAGCTTTCACGAAAATTCAGGCTCCGCGACAATGTCTTTGGTAATAAGATTAAGATACTCCAGGGTGGTAATGCAGCTGCTGAAGTTGTATTTGGGGCACTGTGCAGCCAAGTAGTGGGCACCCACTATATATAACACCGTGCCCCGCCCACAACGTGCCCACGAATGTCTAGCGAATTATCGCTAGATGATCGCCGGGCAATCTAAATGCATGCGAGAATCCATTGCAAATTATCGCCCTAAATAGCACCACATCGTAGTGGATTCGCCGACCTTACGATACATCGTCATCGCAAGTTGGGCGATACATCGCCATAGCCTGTGACCTTCCTTCGAATATATTGCTTCTCATCTCCAATGATTACATTGCAAGACGAATGAACGCGGAGTGGTCGAGGGACATGACGATGGGGTTGGCTCAAATGGCTTCGCCATTTCCGGACGTGGAATCCGGAACAAATAGGCCATTCGCGCAGCCGATTCGCCAATGTGTGACCCCAGGCTAACAAATATCTAACGAGATAAAGACCGATGGCAGGGCGTACATTAGTCAAAGGCAAAAAGCGAATTACCGCCAAAAGATACACATACACACGTATCACGTACATAAGCCACACTCATTCAACCTCCCCAAATTAATCTATTTTCATTGGACATTTAGCAAAGATATCTATGATAACTGTATATGCCCGCAGAGACATTCTCTTTGTTTCAAGCTATAAAGAAAAATCGCAACAAAACATTCGAAACATTCACTCAGTTCGATTTAACTCGGTTCAATGTGAATTCTGATTAAATTATTCACCTTTGCGTGACAAAGGTCCGCAGTGTAAATCTAATTTAGTTCCAAAATCATTTGAACTCCAATTAAAGCGATTTAAGCAGTTTACTGCCGTAAATCTACAGGATCTCAATTCTGTTATTTTCAATTCAACCAAAGCCTAAAAGGCAGGCATCAAACTTCTTGATCGATCGAATAAATTCTACTTTTATAATTAAAGATCCTTCGAAGACAAGAGTGTCTTTTGATTCGCCTGCGCTTCGGGAAGAGTCCGAAAAGAAGGTCGGCGAGAGATCGCGCAGTCGCCACATACACGAACGAGGGTATTTTACAGGATGTTTACAGGATATTTTTCCCACACAAACATTGACTAATTTCATCACACAGAATATTCTTCATAAGAAAGAATTTACAGCTGGGAAAATCTGAGGCGAATAAATAATGGAGGATAAATAAGTACAGAAGGATAGATATTGCTTTGACGGGCAAATCGACAGAAAACCGCTCTTTTTGGGGATTCTCTTTCCGGGATTTCCTAAAATAACAGAGGTCAAGTAAAGAGAGACGAACGCAAACAAAGTGAGGAAATGAAAAAAATTGCGTTTCCAAAATGAAATTTAATCTTGACAAACAAGATCCTAAACAATACACGTAGAAATCCCTAAGATCTCCTCGAACGTACAAGTACACAACACTTTAGCCTGTAAATGGCAGGAAACCAAGAAGCCTGATAATATATCAACTGTACGGCCTACTACATAACCAGCCCTACTGAGAAGGATTTCGAGCCTCTCAATGGAAGGCCTACTCGAACCGAAAGAAATAAAATAAAAACAATCCTATCCAAGATAAAAACTACCTCAGCCCGTTTTAACCCGGTTCCTAATCTACTGAACTTCGCTCCTTAACCCTACATCCATATCCTTATCACTTATTTTAGCCGGGTCCTTGAGAGTACACACTATCCACTAAAATCTATGATACCCGTTATATCCACTAGAATACCAAAGTCACTTGGGCATTTAGGCGGGGAAGTCCCGCCAAAATAAGACTCCAAGATAGTGAGAGAATGCATAACGCTTGCAAAGAGTGCCGTAAAAGCTTGTTTATTCGGAAGCGTTTTGTCTTCCGCGTAGCCGAGTAGTCTAAGGGGCGGTTTAATTGAGATTAAACCGGTTGCTCGCTGCCTCAGTGTGCTTGGTTCGAATCCCAATCCTCTACGGAATTTTGGCGAATTAGGAAATAACTTTTCCGAAGAAAAATTAACCTGTTTTTCTGTTTCTTGAGGTTTTCTGCATATATATATATATATATATATATATATATATATATATATATATATCCGTTAATAACGAAGAAGTGGTTTCCCCTGTTTTCCCCCTTTGCATATACACCGACGCGAGCCCTTTGGGCTTGGCAGTGGCATCTCGAGAGCACAGTGCAGCCTAGCCTTTGGACTCCGACCAAGTGGGCTCCATCTTTGAAAGCTAAACAATCGCGTTATGGATGGGCATCATCCTCCATCCTAGGCCAGGCTGTTCTGTGATAACATTCCGGCCATCTGGAATACTCTCGGGGGGAAAAAGTCTCTGTCTTCTCGTCAACTGCTCGGACTACGTGAGAAGAAAGCTCTCCGACATCTTCAGGCAATCTTCCCTCAACATCGCCTATGTTAGGAGCCCGAGGAATATAGCCGATGCCGCCTCAAGGGCCTTCGGCCAAATTAATGGCTACAAGCGGCGTCCTCTAGGACTATATAAGGACGCCGCTTTCACGGGAGGCGGCATGGCTGTTTAACACCTCGTGGCTCCAACATCTCATCACTAGCTCCGACGCCCACCTTCCGGCACCTTACTCCTCCTTCTCACTTTTCTTGTTAGGTGGAATCTTCCGATTCCGAGCCTGTTTTGTCGTAATTACTACCTTGTTTACAGGTCTTTTCTATAGACTCATTCTGTACAAATATCTTCCTGTTAAGAACTTCTTCAATAAGTTCCCTTTTGTACTTTAAATAAAAGGAAGGGTCCTATCCCCAAGTCTAAACCTGGTTTCGCATATAAAATTAGTCCTATTATTGTGGTTTTATCCATATATATATATATATATAAGCATTTAAAGTTGCAATTCGCTTGTTCTTTTCAAAGGAATTTATTGGAAACTATGCATTTGCTATTGAATCAGCCATGTTATTTACCAAAAAAAAGGGCCAGTTATGTGGTGATGTGCAATCTTCATAAACATTTTTGGAAGCTCTTCGAAAGTACCTGTAATTCCTTTCCCCGTTTCTTCATGGAGTAAAACGTCAATGTTGGTTACAGTTTAAATTCATCCCATACGAATCGCGATTTTCAGTATGCCAACTCAAGCCAAAAACGACGAAATGGCGGGATTTTCGATCCCCATCGAAGATGCATTGGAAGAACGGCCGCCCCCTCACGTCCAGGAGACGCGACACGCAACCCCACCGCACACTAATTCCGTTCCTCAATAAATCGGTGGAGCGAGACTTCCTTACAAACGGGTAGGAAAGGCGAGGGCGATGGAGGGAGGCGCGGGGAAACTGCCGGGCACTGATTCATCTTCCACTACCGACACCCCGCCGTAGACTATCCATGGTTGCGTTAAGAGAAGACCCCACCGAGGGGAAGTGATATTTAGCGAGCCTATACGGGGCGAACGATCCCTTTAACCGTCTGGAAACGAGGACAAAAGAAGCGAGCGGGGAAGCGCGCGACCCGGCCAAGCTGTCGTTTCGCTTTGGCCAAATCGATACGGTGGGGCTCGCACAAACTCTCCAAACAGGTGATCATCCTCACCCACCCCGCCCCCGGGGGGATTTTCATACAGGGAGTTCGACCTGTGGCATAACAAGGACGTCGCCTCAAAGTAAAATTTGGGTGTTTTAGAACACACAATAGTGCGAAGAAGACTAACACGTGTATCTGATGAGTCACCGGGAGAAAAAAAGATGTAGTCTTTAGTGCGTGGAAGACGTTCCTTAACCGAGCTAAATCGAAGTCAAGAGTTCCATTTGGCTATTTTAACCTACCCTTTCGCTACCACAGTGCACGAGCGGGGATCGCCGACTTGTGGGGTCACGTGTTACAAATGTCAGTTACAGGAAGTCGTGGTATGAGTTTCCGAAGCATGCCCGATGCAGGGTGAAGACTCGGTAAGGGGAACCCGGGAACCGGCGACTCACTACCTGAGCAATTTTTTTTTTCACTTAAATAGAAAAATGTTAAGTTGGTCTGAGTGCTATCTCTTAAATTTTCAGTTCTCTTCTGACAGATGCCATTAAGGGCACACACGCCGAAATTACAGGCAAAAGTATTATTAGACTACTTAAAAAAACAACCTAAACAAAAAGCAATAAAAAATGACATGCTCATGCCCAAGGAGGGAGAGGCCCCCCCCGGGGGTCTAAGCACGGAGCCAACAATTAAAACGTACACTAGAGAGGACATCCGCCTCTCACCAAAAACAATCACTCCAGCGTCCCATATGTCGGGTTCCAGCAGGAGGGGTAAAAAAGGCAATGCCTGCCTATCACCATAGACTTACCAATAAGATCCGCGAGTTCACTAATTATCTACATAGATCCTATTTTCCGCTTCCATTTCTGACTGTGCCTTATATTTATCATATGTTTTTGAAATATATTCAGACAAATTGTTCCAGTGGTTTATCACACGGTGTTTGAAAGCGTTTTCACTTTGTCTTTTTTGTTGAATCTGCTCTTGTAAAATTGCTTTGAGTGCCCTCTTAAATTTGTCTTATTTTCTTGAAAAAGGTCTGTGGCGTCAACATTCTCCAATCCAGTTATAATATAAAGAACCTCTTATGGCGCCTCGCACACGTCGATCCTCCAGCTTGGGCAAGTCCAGTTTTTCAGGCGCTCCACATAGCTTAAGCCCCGGAAGCTGGGTATAATTCTTGTTGCTCTTTCTCCATTTTGTTTATGTTCCGCTTTAGTTGAGGAGACCATACTTGCACCGCACACTCCAGATGAGGTCGCACCTAAGTCCTGTAGATGGTAGCGAATCCTTCTTCGGTCCAGTTCTTGAAAGTTCTACGGATGAACCCCAGGATGCCATTTGCCTTAATACTACTTTGTCAATATGTTCATATTTAAGATTATTTCTGAACAATATCCCTAGATCCTCTTCTGTGGCCACTTCGTGTGTGACTAACATCTATATAATAATCTTCCTTTGATTTACTAGCCCTATGTGCATAACTTTACACTTTGCAGCATTGAAATACAAGAGACATGTATTCGGTCATTTTGTAGTTCTTGTTTCTCTGCTGCACTTACTACAGGGCTATCAATTTTGTGTCGTCGGCAAACATTTTACATTTGGAGTTTAAGTCGTTTGGAAGGTCAATTCTATACACAATAAATAGTATTGGAACAGGTACCGCTCACGGAACGACCCGGGATTAGGACAGAGCCTCCAGGCTAGTATAGTGGTTAGCGTACTTGCCCGGCAATCGCTGGGACGACAGTTCGAATATCCGTACGAATTCTTATTAAGCTGACTGTATTTATTAGGGAGGTTACCACCGTGACTAGGCATCACGATTGGGGAGTTGGGGCTTGCCCTGGCTGACGTCCGCCTGGTAAGCAGCAACAAAGGTAGCTTGATAGGACTGAAACCAGCAAACCCCTTTTTTTTTAAAGAAAGATCCCATAGAACGAGATATTCGACAAAAATGTGACGGACAGTGTGATAGCATGATAAATGGTTGTTGCATTAATGGTTTCCCATGGTTCAAATCACTTACAAGTGCCTTTGAATGGCTAAATGAGGCTTCCGCCACTAGATGGCGCCACGCAGCGGCAAATTCGATGGCAGATTTGAAATTTATAGGGTGAATAACCATATGCCCCATGGCCATATGGGTCATTTTCCATGGCTCTAAATGGATACTATTGAAATTTCATCCTTTTGAAAAAAAAAACGAAGCCTTGACCTGGCGCTTCGCCACAAGTGAAAACAAAGCGAAAAACTAGAAAAAAAAGGCTAAACACAGGCTAAAAAAATAACATAAAAAGGAAACGAGAAGGAAGCGCGCCCCGGAGCGGCGCAAGAACATGTGACCTACAAAACAGAGTGAAATAAAGTGGAGGAAGTCGTATAGTGCACACGTTCGTGTGCCTAACAAGGCCGTCGTCGCAGTAAGGTGCGGGGGAGCGCCCCGTCAAATCCCGGTGTGTACACGAGTGTACCAAATTCGGAGACGATAGAGAGCGACCTTTAGCGGTAGATTTTTTTTGCGTGCACCTATTTGGCAACTGCCTGCAACGGATAAGTCGCCGTAATTAAAATTCTAGCCTAGTACTAGGCTAGAATAAAATTCACAAAAAAAGTTAATAAAGGGGAAAGCACGTTCGGACATGGGGAGGGGGAGGACCGACTACCCAGGCGCAAGAACATGCGACCTACCAAAACGAGTGAAATAAAATGGAGGAGGCCAACCTCCTCCAAAAAATCAGATAGTTCTCAATCTGTGTACACAAACCCGTCCCGAGTACAAGGGGCAACGGTAGCGACCCCGTTTTATCCCGGGCCCGTACATTCCCCCAGCCCTCGGGCTTTCGTCCTTCCCGAGAGGTAGGGAGCTCACGGAATATCCTACTGGCTCAAAGAGGAGGATGAAGGTGCGCCCGCCGAATAAAGCCAAGCTCGGAAAAGCAAGATAATTGGGGGGAGGTCTAGGGAGAAGCGGATCCACCAATGGTAATGGAAGCGGGGGAGGGGGCAAATGAGACGGCGAGTGCCATCCGGGTTTGGGTTGTAGCAGGGGCTTTACCATTGCCCTGCCCCCCTCCACTTTTGCGGAGCATACTTCTGCCGCCAAAAGGTAAACGCATTAACTCCAAAATCCTTGTTTTGAGAAAATTGAGATTTAAGATTTTAGGAGTGAAGGCAACTCACCATTTGGAATCTGGGTGCGATGACGAGACACACGTAAACAGCCGGAATAGGCGTGTTCGGCTCATTCGACTGCCTGCTGGGGCATAAGTCGCCGTACACGACACAGCCTACAACTAGGCTGTATTAAGAAACAAATAAAGAAAATCAAATAACAAATAACGCTAAAAAGGAAAAAGGGCTAAAAAAATAAGAACAAGAAAACAAAGCAAAAACGCAAGAAGGAGGCGCTGTCCGGCGTCGGGGGTTGAGGGTTGGGACGCCTCCCCCTGGCGCAGGAACATGCAAACTACAGAAATACAACAGTCAAATATAGGGGAGGAGGCCAGCGTCCTCCAAAAAGTCTTATAAGTACACATGTCAGTGTGCACGAACCCGTTCCGAGTACAAAAGACAAGCGGTAGCGACCCCGCCCAACCCGGTACCGGGACAGGTAACGTGTGCGGAGATCGACCAGACTGGGACATTCAACAAGAATGTGCCGAACAGTCGGGGGGGACAACGGAGTATTCACAGTAGGGGGCTGGCGAGCGCTCCATCAAATCGCGGCGCGTCCCGACAGTGTGCCCAATTCGGAGACGACAGAAAGCAAAATGAAGCCGTAGCGGCATTGGGGGATAGGTCCATGGGAACAATCGCGGCGCAATGACACGCAACTTTAAATTCCCTTCGGAGTCTCCCATCTTCTTTGCCAAGCAGTCCGAAGAGCTGCCCGTATTCCTGCCATGTAGTCGGTGTGAGGAAGAGCGAAACGCTGGTCCGGTCGCAGAGTCCTCGCGGACTCTTTGGCGCCCTCATCGGCGCGCTCATTCCCCGCAATTCCTACATGTCCAGGAACCCAGCAGAAGATAATCTCGACATCTGCCCGGCTCACCAAAACCGTGGCGGCACGGATATCGCGAACCAGGGAATGCGGAGATTCCAAAGCCCAAAGAGCACTCAGGGCGCTTTGTGAGTCGCTATAGATCACAATCCGGTCTCCGAACCGGGCACGTCGCGTAATCTCCCGTACCGAGTGGTGTATTGCCACCAGCTCAGCCGTGAAGACACACGCAGCGCCTGGCAGAGCCCCGTTGACTTCAAACAGAGGGGAAACGGCGTGGAAGCCGACCGCCTCTTGGGACTTGGAGCCATCCGTATACACTGGTACGGTTCCAGCGTGACACGAGGTGTGCTCCAAAAAGGTCGAACGCAATACTCTCGGCGCCGTACAAGCTTTGGGAGCAGAGGAGTGGCGACAAATAGCCAAATGTGGTACCCTCCAGGGTGGCGTCCTGGGCAGAACCAGGGGCGCCACCGGCCCGAGAGCTATACCCAGCTCTCGAAGGAGTTTCTTGGCCCGAAGGGCTTAGGGTATGACTCGCATCTCTCGGCGACATAGGCACCGTCGAAATCAGCTGCGGATGCAGTGAGAGCTGTTGGCGACTGAGGGAAGTGCCGGGCTCGCGCGTACAGGTGAATAATGCACTGTGCACGGCGAAGAGCGAGTGCCATCTCCACAGCATCGACTAGTAGGCTCTCAATGGGGAAAGTGCGGAAGGCACCGGTCTCCAAGCGAAGGCAGGTGTGCTGGATCGATTCCACATTCCGCAATACACGCTCGGCTGCGGATGCATAAAACCCGCATCTGTAGTCGAGCTTTGAACGAACAAAGGATCGATAAAAAAGTAAGGCAGTAGCCCTATCAGCGCCCAAGCGCTGAACGTCACGGAACGGAGAATATCCATGGCGCGGGTACAAGAGACCCTAAGGCTGCGAATATGAGCCTCCCAGGTGAGGCCCCCATTGAAAAATAAGTGCGTCAGGATGGAGCCGTGGATGGCGGCTGAAGTGCACCACTTTAGGCGTAGCCAAAGAAAACCGAAGCCTGTGCGATTCGACATAGCGAGAGAAGCGGTTCAATGCCTGTTGGAGTCGACGCTCCAGAGTTGCCATCTGGGTCGCGCCAAGAGAGGTCGAAAGATCGTCAACGTAGAATGTAGCGAGAACATCTTCCGGCAGCACCGAGGTGATGCCGTTGATGCTCAGGGCAAATAGTGTGACACTGAAAACACTTCACTGCCAGACACCCTCTTCCTGCTCCATTAGGCCAGAGAGGGCTACACCCACCCGTATGCGGAATCGATCTCGCAAAAAATCAGATATAAAGATTGGATGGCGTCCAATCGCACCCATCGTGTGGAGAGTCTCCATGGTACCCTATCATCATGCGGTATCATAGGCCTTCTCCAGATCGAAAAACACCGTAGCGTAGTGCTGTCTACGAAGGAATGCCTCTCAGGCACCATTTTTTTACAGTCTAACCTCCTGCACACGCAGGAGGTTAGAGATATTGGGCCTAAACCGGGCGGGGGATGCGGGATCTCTTCCTGGTTTGGGAAAAGCAAGCACAGTATTCTACTCAGATCTTGTTCGGCAAATCTAACAGATGCCTCGCTCACCCAGGTGTCGAAGCATGGTGTACAGGACATCGGTCGGACCATGGGCGGTATCCGCGCACGAAGCGACAGCGGAACGCAGCTCACTCAGAGTAAGCCTGTCGTTGAAGGGTTCTCCGCCTCTGGAGGTAAAGTCCAGTCGGCGGCCTTCCGCGACACCATGACGCGCATTGAATGTTGACGGAGCAGTATCCCACCTAGAGAATGCGTAGAAAGTGGTCGCGAAGGATTCCGCCACAGACGCGTGGTCAGAGATTGAGCTCCCATTCTCCAGGAGAACAGGAGGTGGGTCTTGCGATAACTTAACTTGCTTTCACACCTCTCCTAGAGGGGTCTTTCCGTTAAGTGAAGACACGTATGCCTGCCAAGAAGAGCGGGGTCGTGCTTCGAAATATACCGTAACCTAACCCAAGCTCAACGAAATTCACTGACAGTGAAGTCGTTCGTGCGGCGCTTATAGCGCATGTAGGCATAACTCTTCTGTTTGAGGGCCGTCTCAAACTCAGCTGACAACCACAGGAGGGGTCGACGTGCAAAATGGCCAGACGATCTAAGAATAGTAGTTAGGCATACGGCGATGAGGTTGCCGGAGAACTCAACGGCCTCATCTACCCACCTAAACTCCTCGACTGGGTCAGAGAAATCGGTCATTTCTTGAAATGCGGAGCACCGCGCACGCGCCAAGCACCATCGGGGCGGGCTCTCGGGCGGCAGCGGCCCAGAAAATGATTTTGAATAGGACAGTGATCACTAACATGGAGGTCATCGACCACTCACTACCCAAAATCAAGCTGTGCACAAAGATAGGTCGAGAGAGGAAAATGAAGTGGTTCTCGAGCAGTGATGCGTAAACACTTCCACATTTAAGATATCTATCTCCAGCTCGTTGATAAGGTCGGCAAGGGCTTGACCCCTTGGATTAATCGAGTAGTCTCCCCAGAGGGCGTGTCTACCGTTGAGAGAAATCGCCTTGGCAACTGTGACACGAGGCGTCGAAGTCGGTTGAAGGTGGAATGTAGACGGAAATAAGTGTACCTCCTATCCAGGTGCAGCAGCACAGCTACTGCTTGAAAGTAGGTATCTAAAGCGAAGAGAACTGAGACATCATGCCAGGTGTAAATCGAGCATCCTCCCGCTTAGTCCCCATCCCTTGGTGGTGGGGTCACAAAACCCTTATACCCCGAGAGGGTGGACAGCCGGCACGCGCCCAGCATGGTCTCCTGCAAAAGGTTAGCTAACGGAGAACGGGACGAGACTAGCCTCCGTAGCTCCTCCCCGTTGGCCCGGAGTCCGCGGAGATTAAATTTGAAGGAATATGCCCTCCAGGCCTAGCTCGGAGATGCTTGACACCGAGCCCGGGTTCGACCACTTGGAAGATCCTACCCTCTGAGGCGGTCACCTCAGGGACCATGTCCATCTCAGGGGTGGGCCTCCATGTGGCCATCCCCTCCCCCTGACACATCACATATCCCATTCGAGGTACCTTTTTTTACCTAATGCCGGCGAATCAGCATCCGTCGAGGAAGAGAGGGGGGCACGTACAGTGACCCCTCTCTAGGCTCTTAGCGCACGAGTGTAGGGTGTTAGGGGGCAAGGACGGAAGGGCCCTGCCATTCCTTGACGCCCCTGAGGGAGTTGGCCCTATCGACGCGCTCCAACCTGGAGCGGTCAATTTTCAGCCGCCTACGTGCTTTCTTGGCAATCCCTTGTGAAGGTAAAGGAGGGACTGCCACTGGAAAGAGGAGGGCACCCAAGGGCGCCTCCAGAAAAGGAGAGGCGTAAGCCTCCTCTCCGGTAGAAGAAATTTCGAGGGTCTCCTTTGAAAACACAGGGGGGGGGGGACCTCGATATTTTCAGGGGAGCTGCCCTCGGGCCGCTCCGACGATGGTCGAGGGAAAGGTAGATTTTTTTTATTCATGGTGACCCCCTTTTTCGTACGGGACGCAAACGCTCATCACACAACGCAGTAGCCCGCTCTGCAAGGGGTGAGTACGGGGCCGGCAAAGCCAGCTGCGCCATTTGAGGACACTCCTACCGCCTAGTGACCTGGCAGCCCATCAGCATAGTGGCTACACCTTGGGCTCGGCGTAAAATCGATAGAGTAAAAGGTGAAAGAAAGGGAATGTGAGCGAGGTGTGGTTGGGGATAAAGCAAGTTGTTAAAAACCGCCACCCCAAACCAGACTTTAGGGGTGAGGGGACGCTGTCCCCTCACCCCTCGGCCCCGATCCGGGATAGTTGGGCGAGAGGAAGCTGGTCGGCATCAACCATGTGAAATTAGAGGCCGACCAGAGAAAGTTGTGGGAGAGGGTGTAGGAAGAGTGAGGAAGTCGGGTAAAAACGCAGGCTGTCAGAAAGAATAGGCTAAGCTGGGGGCGGACGGCGCGCTAGGTCCCATCAGCACGACGGCCAGGAAGGCAAATCGCTGCACCCCTTACGGGGCCTTTTGACGGCAGCCTTCTTACAGCTTTCATAACAAATAGGTAGCAGAGCATGTTCCTTCTTACTAACGAATCAATCATACTCATAACTTCTCCCTCACTTATTGACCAAACCCATGTGTATTTATGCACATCCTTGAGCTGAACCTGTTTACTACACAAGTTTCTTTCAGCACCCAACCCTACCCCTTCATTCAAATCTCCTACATCTATCAACCGATAATCATTCCTAACTCGTTCCAAACCATTTCACAACTTCTCTCAGCTCCACTCCTATCATTACACGATCCATATACAACCACGCACAGTCTCATACTTGCAAATCTCTACTTCAGCCACAATTTTCGATCTCTCACATTTATACCAAACCATTGCATCATGCTACTCACTATCCAAAATCATTGCCACACCTTTACCCCTAACACCCTAATTAAAGCTTGATCGCACTCCATCTCACCCCATCTTCATTCCCTTTCATGTTCGTTTCAGAAAGCGCAAGCATCTGCAATTAACTATCATTCTCCTCTTTCCACATTGGCCTCTGCAATCTCGCCGTTTTAAAAGCATCGAATATCATTCCCTTCTTGCTCCCACACATTGCGTACACCACACTCCATTTAAACACTGACGAGAATTCACCTCCAGAACTCTGGAGGATTGAACAAACAAACCACTTTCATTTAATATTTTCGTTACGTGTTCCAAAACTCACTGCCGGGGGTGGGTTCATTGGATTTCGCTTGTTTTTGTTTGTTTTTTAACATTACTAATCATCCATTTTTGCCTCGACTCGTTGCCATAACCCGTAGGAACAATGTCTTCATAAGTGGTTGGAAAAAACTAACCGAATGCGCCCAAATCAGTGGTTACTGAACATTTTAGTTCTCGTAGACATTTCCTCCTTTGCCATAGTCGCACAATTATCTTAAAGTGCCTTAATTTCACGGCGGTTGCCTTGTATTCATAGAGGTTCGATTTGAAAGAAGTTCAGTTGGAGGAGGCATGAATTCATGTTGCCGAGCTGCTGCTTTTTTTTTTTTTTTTTTTTTAAAGCTCATCTGGCGACTGCCTACTTGGGCATTAGTCGCCGTATTAAAACTGGCCTAGTTCTAGGCTACTTTAAAATGAAATAAAAGAGAGAAAAAAACAAAACAAACAACACCCCAAAAGGGGGAAAGGAAGCAAGCTGGTGCGTCGGGGAGAGGTCCCCCCGGCGCAGGAGCGTGCAACTAAAGAAAAAAAAAAAATGCAAAAAAACAAAAAACAACAACAAAAAACAAAACAAACAAACCTTGCTTAAATAATAGGGAGAAGGCCGGCCTCCCCCAAGAAGTCAACAAGTCCACAAGTCAGTGTGCACGAATCTGTCCCGAGCACAAGGGACAGGCGGTAGCGACCCCGCCCATCCCGGTACTGGGACAGGTATCGTGCGCGAAGATCACCCAGACTGGGACATTCGACAAGAATGTGCCGAACAGTCTGGGGGACGACGCAGTCGTTGCAATAGGGCGCAGGCGAGCGCTCCATCAGATAGCGATGCGTCACACGAGTGTGTCCGATTCGGAGACGACAAAAAGCAACCTGAAGCCGCCGCGGCATTGGGGGATAGGTCCACGGGAACAGTCGCGGCGCATTTTTTTTTTTTTTTTTTTATGAGCTCATCTGGCGACTGCCTACTTGGGCATTAGTCGCCGTATTAAAACTGGCCTAGTTCTAGGCTACTTTAAAATAAATTAAAGAGAAAAAAAAAAAAACAAACAATACCCCAAAAGGGGGAAAGGAAGCAAGCTGGTGCGTCGGGGAGAGGTCCCCCCGGCGCAGGAGCGTGCAACTAAAGGAAAAAAACAACAAAAAAAACAACAACAAACAAACCTTGCTTAAATAATAGGGAGAAGGCCGGCCTCTCCCAAGAAGTCAATAAGTCCACAAGTCAATGTGCACGAATCTGTCCCGAGCACAAGGGACAGGCGGTAGCGACCCCGCCCATCCCGGTACTGGGACAGGTATCGTGCGCGAAGATCACCCAGACTGGGACATTCGACAAGAATGTGCCGAACAGTCTGGGGGACGACGCAGTCGTTGCAATAGGGCGCAGGCGAGCGCTCCATCAGATAGCGATGCGTCACACGAGTGTGTCCGATTCGGAGACGACAGAAAGCAACCTGAAGCCGCCGCGGCATTGGGGGATAGGTCCATGGGAACAGTCGCGGCGCAATGGCACGCAACTTTAGGTTCCCTTCGACCGTCTCCCATCTTCTTTGCCAAGCAGTCCGAAGAGCTGCCCGTATTCCTGCCATGTAGTCGGTGTGAGGAAGAGCGAAACGCTGGTCCGGTCGCAGAGTCCTCGCGGACTCTTTGGCGCCCTCATCGGCGCGCTCATTCCCCGCAATTCCTACATGTCCAGGAACCCAGCAGAAGACAATCTCGACATCTGCCCGGCTCGCCAAAACCGTGGCGTCACGGATATCGCGAACCAGGGGATGCGGAGATTCCAATGCCCCGAGAGCACTCAGGGCGCTTTGTGAGTCGCTATAGATCACAATCCGGTCTCCGAACCGGGCACGTCGCGTAATCTCCCGTACCGAGTGGTGTATTGCCACCAGCTCGGCCGTGAAGACAGACGCAGCGCCTGGTAGAGCCCCGCTGACTTCAAACAGAGGGGATACGGCGTGGAAGCCGACCCCCTCTTGGGACTTGGAGCCATCCGTATACACTGGCACGGTACCAGCGTGACACGATGTGTGCTCCAAAAAGGTCGAACGCAATACTCCCGGCGCAGTACAAGCTTTGAGAGCAGAGGCATGGCGACAAATAGCCAAATGTGGTACCCTCCAGGGTGGCGTCCTGGGCAGAACCAGGGGCGCCACCGGCCCGAGAGCTATATCTACCTCTCGAAGGAGTTTCCTGGCCCTAAACCCAAAGGGCTTAGGGTATGACTGGCGTCTCTCGGCGGCATAGGCACCATCGAGATCAGCTGCGGATGCAGTGAGAGCTGTTGGCGACTGAGGGAGGCGCCGGGCTCGCGCGTACAGGCAAGTGATGCACTGCACGCGGCGCAGAGCGAGTGGCATCTCCCCAGCATCGACCAACAGGCTCTCAATGGGGAAAGTGCGGAAGGCACCGGTCGCAAGGCGAAGGCCGGTGTGGTGGATTGAATCCACCTTCCGCAATAAACGCTCGGCTGCGGATGCATAAAACTCGCATCCGTAGTCGAGCTTCGAGCGAACAAAGGATCGATAAAAAAGTAAGGCGGTAGCCCTATCAGCGCCCCAAGCGCTGAACGTCACGGAACGGAGAATGTCCATGGCGCGGGTACAAGAGACCCTAAGGCTGCGAATATGAGCCTCCCAGGTGAGGCGTCGGTCGAATACAAGACCAAGGAAACGGTGCGACTCAACCACATCCAGGCGCACCCCATTAAGAAACAAATCTGGGTCGGGGTGAAGCCGTGGATGGCGGCAGAAGTGCACCACCTTAGTCTTGGCCAAAGAAAACCGAAACCTGTGCGCTTCGGCATAGCGAGAGACGCGGTTCAATGCCTGTTGGAGTCGACGCTCCAGAGTTGGCATCTGGGCCACGCCAAAAGAGATCGAAAGGTCGTCCACGTAGAGCGTAGCGAGAACATCTTCCGGCAGCACCGAGGTGATGCCGTTGATGCTCAGGGCAAAGAGTGTGACACTGAGGACACTTCCCTGCGGGACACCCTCTTCCTGCTCCTTTGGGGCAGAGAGGGCTCCCCCCACCCGTACGCGGAATCGACGATGTCGCAAAAATTCAGATATAAACATTGGCAGGCGTCCCCTCGCCCCCATCGTGTGGAGAGTCTCCATGATACCGTATCGCCATGCGGTATCATAGGCCTTCTCCAGATCAAAAAACACCGTGGCGTAGTGCTGTCTACGAAGGAAAGCCTCGCAGACGGCATTTTCCAGTCGGAGCAGAGCATCCGACGTGGAGTGAAACTTACGGAAGCCGCACTGTGCAGAAGACAGATGGCCTCCGTTGTCCAGGAAATAGGCTAATCTAACATTTACCAATTTCTCCATCAACTTGCACACGCAAGAGGTTAGAGAGATTGGGCGGAAACCGGTCGGAGTAGAGTGATCTCTCCCCGGCTTGCGAAAGGCGAGCACAGTAGCGATTCGCCAGGAGTCTGGGAGAAGACCTTCCACCCAGATCCTGTTGAACATATCTAACAGAAAGGCCATGCCTCGCTCACCCAGGTGTCGAAGCATGGCGTACGGGACATCGTCCGGACCATGGGCGGTGTCCGCGCACGAAGCGAGAGCGGAACGCAACTCACTCACAGTAAACTTGTCTTTGAAGGGTTCTCCGCCTCTGGAGGTAAAGTCCAGCCGGCGGCCTTCCGCGACATCACGACGTGCATTGAATGCTGGCGGAGCAGCATCACGGCTAGAGAATGCGGAGAAAGCGGTCGCTAAGGATTCAGCCACGGACGCGGGGTCCGAGATTGCGGTCCCATTCTCTTGGAGAACGGGAGGGGGGTCCTGCGAGAACTTGCCCCGAATCCTTTTGACTCGCTTCCACACCTCAGCTAAAGGGGTCTTGCCGTTAAGTGAAGACACGTATGCCCGCCAAGAAGAGCGGCGGGCGTGCTTCGAAATATACCGGAACCTAGCCCTAGCACGACGAAATTCAGCGACAGTGAAATCGTTCGGGCGGCGCTTATAGCGCATGTAGGCATAACGCTTCAATTTGAGGGCCGTCTCACACTCGGCCGACAACCATGGGAGTGGTCGGCGTGCAAAACGGCCAGACGTCCTAGGAATAGTAGTCAGGCCCACGGCGATGAGGTTGCCGGAGAACTCAACGGCCTCATCTACCGACCTAAACTCCTCGACTGAGATAGAGAATTCAGTCATTTCCTGAAATGCAGGCCACCGCGCCCGCGCCAAGCACCACCGAGGTGGTCTCTAAGGCGGCAGTTGCCCTGAAAATGATATTTGAATGGGAAAGTGATCACTACCATGGAGGTCATCGACCACCCCCCAATCAAAATCAGGCTGTGCATCCGAAGAGCACAAAGATAGGTCAAGGCAAGAAAATGAAGCGGTTCTCGGACAGTGATGCGTAAACTCATCCACGCTTAGGACACCCATCTCAAGCTCTTCGATCAGATCGGCAAGGACTTGTCCCCTGGGATTTATGGAGTAATCTCCCCAGAGAGGATGCCTGCCGTTCAGATCTCCAAGCAAGAGATAGGGCCTCGGCAACCGTGCCACGACGCGGCGGAAGTCCCCCGCGTCGAAGTCAGCTGACGGTGGAATGTACGCAGAAATGATAGTATACCTCCTATCCAGGTGTAGCTGCACAGCCACTGCCTGAAAGGAGGTATCTAAAGAGAAAGGAAGAACGGAGACATCATGCCGGGTGTAAACCGCGCATCCCCCAGCCCGGCCATCCCGCGGTGGTGGGGTCGCAAGACCCTTATACCCCGGGAGGGCAGGCAGGGGGCACGCGCCTAGCATGGTCTCCTGCAAAAAAATAGCTAACGGGGAACGGGACGAGGCGAGCCTCCGCAGCTCCTCCCAGTTGGCCCGGAGTCCACGGCAATTCCATTGAAGGAATATACCCTCCAGGCCTAGCTCGGAGGAGACGCGGGGGCCCTCCTCGAATTGAAGACCCTCACGGGAATGGCCGTACGCTTCCCGGGGGCATAACCCCGGGCGCTGTTGGCCGGACAAAGCGCTGGAGGCGCTGTCGCCTTCGAGGACTTATTGGGGGAGGTTGGGCTCGCCATGCGAGTCTTTTCCTCCCTCCGCCTCGAAACCTTAGGCGGGCGCTGCGGCTTCGGAGGCGGGGAGGCCTCTTTTCGAGGAACCACCGTTTCCGAGCCACTCGCTCCACCTCGGGGCGTGGGCGAAGGAGCCGAAGCTCCTTTGTTGCTGTCCTCCTTTCGGGGGACAGCTTTAGGAACCCCGGAAGATGGCCTAGCGACCATCTTCAGGGGTGTTGCCTCCTGTGAGTCTAACGACTCGGTGGAGGCGCGTGGCCGTTTCGCCTTGCGGGAAACGGTCTCGCTGGGGGAAGAGGGGGGAGCCCTGGTTTTAGCCGGGGCTGGGTATGAACCCTTTTTGCCGCCAGCTTTACCAGGGGAGCGCCCGGGTTGGGTAGAGCCCGCGGAAGGGCTCCGAATGGGCGCGGAAACAACCGTGCTCGTTGGCCTGGATGGGCCAGGAGCAGAGGGTGCCTTTCGAACTACTGAGGCATATGACGTCCCAGGCAGAGCTGGGCGCGCCAGGACCAAGTCCTTAGCCTCGCGGAATGAGAGTCTATCCTGGGCCTGAACGGCCAGGATTTCTTTCTCCAGGAGATATGCACCACATTGCTTCGAAGAAGCAGGGTGCGGCTCTCCGCAATTGACACACTTGGCCACACACGATTTGGACTTATCGTGTGCGACCTTGGAGCAATTTACACAGACTTCGGGTGACCCCGACTTTGCACGTCTACATGAGCGATTCGTATGGCCGAAGCGGTGACAGTAATAGCACCGCCGCGGCAGTGGCACGAATGCCTTCACGCGGTAGCGGTACCAACCGGCACGCACCGACTCAGGGAGCTTGTCACAGTCGAACGTGACGAAGAGTGTAGGGGTGGGTCTCGAAGCCCCTCCCTGTTTTCTCATCACACGTTCGACCTTGACCGCCCCATGGTCGGCCAGCTCTAGGGTGATGTCCTCAATGGAGTAGTCAACGAGTTCCCTCGCATAAACTACTCCTTTTACAAAGTTCATGGTAGAGTGCGGCGTCACACTCACCGGGGTGCCATGAAGTGTCCGAAGAGCACTTATCTTGGCCGCCTCGGCGGGATTCGCCGCATTCGCCAGAAGGCTCCCGTCCGAGAAACGGGTCACCTTCGGCTCTCTACCAATTGCACTAGCTAATCCTCTCCTCTGATGGATCATGTTGCTCTTGGACAACATGGTGCCATCAGTGGAGCGAATAACGAGGAAGCGTTTGAAGCCAGCGGGCTCGAAAACGCCAGGTAACCTCTGAATAAGGGGCCCCGATGTCATCGAGGCTCCGCCCTGTGCACTTTTGGTGTTAGTCTTGGTCAGGGGCTCTGCACACGAGGGGGTAGAGGGGCCGGATGTGCCGATCTTGGCTTGGTCGCCTACCAAAGTGGCAGCAGACCCATCCGTCCCCGCAGCCCCCGCGGATGGAGAGGAGCCCCGAGTCTTTTTCGTCTTTTTAGTCTTTTTTCTTTTTCGGAGAGGAGGGCGGGGAATGAACCCGCTTTTCACCTCCGCCGGC
The DNA here is from genome assembly GCA_963969495.1 of Ceratothoa steindachneri. NCBI lineage: Eukaryota > Metazoa > Arthropoda > Malacostraca > Isopoda > Cymothoidae > Ceratothoa > Ceratothoa steindachneri. Next base: position 207,406,921 of record OZ018317.1, on the reverse strand, counting down.
AGAAGCCCCCAGGCCAGATGGACCGGCCTCAGCCAGGTCCCTCTCCGAAATGGAGAAGGTCCTGGTTGTCGTGGGGGCACCTGTCGGAGGATATCCCTCCCCTCCTTTTACTGCCTCGGAGCCCTCAGCCATTTGAGGAGGACCTTGCATAGGGGCGGATTCGGGTTCGGTGCTTGGTGCCGAGCCCGAATTCCCCCCCCATGGAAGGCCCTACCGTCTGAGGCTGGGTCTCCTCAAGGACCATGTTTATCACAGGAGGGGCCTCCAGTTGGCCATCCCCTCCCAGGACATCGCAGGTCCCCTTGGCAGTGTCGCCAGTCTTGTGTGGGGAGACACAGGCCTTGACCCCAGCAAGGTTTAAAATTCTTGCCAGCAGGTCTTTTGAGGGAAGCGACCGAAGGGGCCTGGCTTCCCTCTCCCCCCTAAGGGGGTTTGCCCTACCGAGCCGCTTTGATGGGGAGCGGCTGGCTAAGGGCTGCCTGCTGGCTTTCTTGGCAGTCCCCTTGGAAAGAAAAGAGGGGACTGCCGCTGGGAAAAGGGAGGTGCCCGAAAGCACCTCCAGAGAAGGGGGTGAGGGGGAGTCCCCTGCACCCGTAGGCGAAGGAGAGGAGTAAGCCTCCTCTCCGGTTAGAGAAATATGGAGGGTCCCCTGTGCAAGCACAGGGGGGGGGAACCTCCATTTTTTTGCTGGAGCTGCCCGAGGGCGGCTCCGTCGATGGAACAGGGGAAGTTGAGGGTTGGGTTTGTTTTTTTTTATCATCATTGGGCATGGTGACCCTTTTTTAAACACGGGATGCAATCGCGCACACCTCTCGCAGTAGCCCGCACTGCGAGAGGTGCTTACAAGCCCGGCAGAGCCAGGCGCCGCCATTTGGGACCACCCCTCCCGCCTGGTGGCCTGGCAGTCCATCGGCATGGCGGCTCCACCTTGGACACGGCGTAAAAATTAATAGATTGTGAAGAGGAGAGGAAAAGGGATGTGAGGAAGGTATGGGTGGGGATGAAGCAGGTAGTTAAAAACCAGCCACCCCAGACCGGAGCTCAGGGGTTAGGGAACATTGTCCCCCACCCCCTCAGCCCGATGCGGGACGGTTGGCTGAAAGGAAGGTCAGCATCTACCCTGTGAAATTAGAGGCTGACCAGAGAAAGTTGTGGGAGAGGTTGTGTGAAAAGAGAGGAAACAAGTGTTTTGAAGGAAGGAAGAGAGGCTAAGCTGGGGCCGGACGGAGCGCTGGATCCCGTCAGCACGGCGGCCAGAGTGGCAAATCGCCGCGCCCCTTACGGGGTGCCGAGCATTCAAGGGGTTCGACCCGAAAGTGGTTCAATTGGATGAGGCATGAATTCATCATGTTGCCGAGCATTCAAGAGGTTCCACCCGAAAGTGGTTCAGTTGAATGAGACATGAATTCATGTTGCCAAGCATTCAAGAGGTTCTATCCGAAGGCGGTTCAGTTGGAGGCATGAATTCATCAGGTTGCCGAGCATTCAAGAGGTTCGACCCGAAAGCGGTTGGTTCAGTCGTTTTGTTTTTTTAATTTTAGCAGCCTATCTGGCGACTACCCACTTGGGCACAAGTCGCCGCACTCACGACAGCCTGGTTCAGTTGGATGAGGTATAAATTCATGTTGCCGAGCATTCAAGAAGTTCGATCCAAAACCAGTTCAGTTGGAGGACGCATGAATTTATCGGTGAGCAAACCGACGACTCGTTCGACTGAAAAATTTTGCGAGGAGAGGGTGTAGGTTAAAAAGAACCTGGTGTAACTAAGAAGAAGCTTTTATGGATCAACTGGAGAATCCGCCGCCCAGATGTCTTGGGTGTCGGATTCTCCAGTTGAGTAATTCTGGGTGGCGGATTCTACAGTTGGAGATTAAAGATTCTAAAGTTGACATCCTAAATTTTTTTTATTTATAATCTACTCTACATAAAATCCAAATGATAAGATTTAAAGTCATAAAAGGTAAAAGATACTCTAAACTTTTATAAATATCAGGCTATCAGTCTATAATAAACATGTCTTCTTCAGTTAGAGATATGACGAGTGATGAGTGGACATATAACAGTCATAACATATTTGTCATATCAGTTATATCTTATCAGTTAGTCTCTAAGATAAGACAAAAGATACGATTTGAAATCATAAAAGTAGGAAATACATATATGTAGTTGATAATATGCCTAGAAATCTATCAATAGAGCCTATAAGTAGTATACTAGTGAATAAGGTGACTGAGTATTTTTTCTCATAATTTTTAACCCATGGCAGATAATAACTTTTACCGAGATAAGTGAACTATATTTATGATAGATTTTACTCTATAAAAAAGTAAAATCATTCAATCTTTTATAATTATTTAGTGTATATTATGTTAGCTTACATATTTAATTTGTGTATAATAAAGATAAACATTATTTGCTTGTTGCTATTCTATGCCTTTAAATTACACAGGGAAACAATTTGAATCACATTTTCTGGTGACTTAGATTTATCTGCCAATTTTAATTGTTTTTTTCATGCTGATTTCAAATATATAATCCATTTTTACCTACATGCTATAGTTATTCTGTAATCTGTATTTTTTCGTTTTCCCGAAAACTGCCCTCCGGACGGACAGAGAGGGTGCTTGTAGAAAGCAAATACTTCACAGTACACAGTAGTAAGATAGTAATAAGTGTTATTGTGCAAAATATTGACATTATTGTTTCTTTTTTCAGGTCTCATGTTAGAGTGAAGGCTTCGTAAAGAGGAAATTGTGTTAATGATCCAGACACCTTCTGCTACATATGTGGCTGTTACATGCTAGTTCGTCAAACTTTGTGATCTGCACTTATAAGGCATATTTTGAAAATGATGTACCTGATATGGACGTCCACGGAATGGATTCAGAGTCTGCAGATTCATCATCAGATGTTGAACAGTCATTAGCTCCTCACTGTTTCAATCAAGAGGATTTGATGACTTGATATTTATCTGAGGACAAACAATTTGTATAGTGCCACGATGTTCCTGGTCTGTTTACCGTGTTGGGACTTGGCCCCTATAGCCATGCTGAGGGGAGACTGTTTATGGATAGTTCCAAGCGTAGCCTCAAGTGTGTCCTTTTGCATAATGGCAATGACTTTGGTGCAGTTCCTCTCGGTCACTCTGTCCATCTGCGATAAACTCACGATGACATATGTGGAGACCTTAAGATGGTCAACTTCCTCCTTGGCCAGCAGAAAGGATATACAAAGTTTCCATTCTATATCTGTATGTGGGACAGTCGAGCCCGTGACAAACACTGGTCCCAAAAAGATTGGCCAGTTCGGGAAACTTTGGAAGCAGGAATGCCAAACATTGTTAATGAGCCAATCTTAGTTTGAGAGAAGATCGTTTTCCCTCCACTCCATCTCAAACTGGGGTTGATGAAGGAGTATGTCAAGGCGTTGAGCACAGACAATGATCGTTTTCAGTACATAGTATCGGCGTTTCGTGCTTTGTCATACGAAAAAATAAAAGCAGGAGTATCTGATGGTCCCCAAATCCGAAGACTTCTTCTGAGTGATTCTAGATTCGTGAACACCATGAATGAAAAAGAGAAGGTTCTCATTTTCTGCCGTTGTTCGTAACTTCTTGGGAAACAAAAAAGCGCATAACTACGAGGATCTTGTTATTAATATGCTTTTAGCATATCGTGATCTGGGATGCAACATGAGTGTGAAGCTGCATTTCCTAAATAGTCACCTCGACCGATTCCCAGAGAATCTGGGAGCCGTGAGCGACGAACAAGGGGAACGCTTCCATCAGGATTTGATGATGACGGAAGAGCGCTACCAAGGTCACTGGGATAGACACATGATGGCGGACTACTGCTGGACGATTAGAAGAGATCAGCCAGAGGAAACTTACAAGAGAAAGAGGTACAAACGCAAATTTTTGCCCGATTGAAATCAAGAAGAGGTCCTCCAGCCTGATGTACGGTTATTAATAAATTAGCATCTATTTGATTACAGTATTTGTAATCCTAATGTGTAATTCAAGTTTCTTCTCATATGCAATAAAATGTTTGTGCAAAAAAACCTGCTTTACTATAAATAACACAAAAGGATGATTCAAAATTACTTCAGGGCATGATGATAGGCGTGATAAAATGAAAATTATTGTATAATATTAGTTATTGATATTACGAAAAATCTGTAGCATTTAGAGAGAATCTGATTTCAGATTTGAATTCAGTATGCTTGATTAGGTAGGAAAATGTACTCTTGTCAATTCACCAAATACATTGTTCCCCAGTGTTATCTATATAAGCTCGGGTTGCAGATTCGCCAGTTGAGTAATTCTGGGAGGCGGATTCTCTAGTTGAGCAATTCTGGGTGGCGGGTTCTCCAGTTGAGTAATTCTGGGTGGCGGATTCTCCAGTTGGAACATTTCTGGCAAGCTGGGCGGCTGATTCTCCAGTTGGTCCACTTTTATTAAGTGGAGGAAAAAAATAACGGAAGGGAAAAACATAAAATGGTTAAGAACAAAATTGGTAAAGATTACGAAAAGGAATGCAGTCAGGAATCTAAAGGCTATCTGCGAACGTGTGTGTGTGTATGTGTGCGTAGGAGAGTAATTATAAACCTCCAGGATCAAGTACGTACAAGGATTATTTACATTCACGAAATGTAAATAATAAATGGACGATGAAAATTGTAGAAATATAATATAGTAAGGAGCACCCAGGGACTTGGGTAAAGGCCTTTCAGGAGCTAGAGATGACAAGCACGAAACCCGACACCGAGTGCGAGGAAACCATGAGGGGTGGGGGGAGAACACAAGTGAATCCCTCCCTCCCCCTGGCAATGGATTGATGAGTTTGGATTGGAGCAAACGTGAGTCGATTAAGGGATGGGCCGGGGAGGGAGAGGGGGCAAAATCAGCGGCGTCAAGATCTTGGTGCAACGTTTACCGTCAGCGTTGCACAATAGTCTATGGATCTGATGAGCCGGTTTGGGCGACTCGGTGATATAGATGACGGGTTGAGAGAGGGTGGGAAGGGATTAGGATGCAAAATGTCGGCCACCAAACGAGATGACGCACATTAGGACGTCAGTCTCTTCCAAATGCGCCTGTCTGCCCCCACCCCCCGAAACATTGGACACCTAGGAGCGTTTTGTTAGGATTGTAGCCCCAGATTATGAGGATTGGGTGGTTGACTACGCGTTGAGAATCGCATCGAGGCCACGGGTTTCAAATAGAAAACGACGACCTGATTTATTAAGAAGTCTAGCTGGATCACAATTCCTAGTGCCAAACAGGAATTTCGGCAGCAAGAGAAGATTATTATTCGAGGAGAGACGATAGAGGATCAGATCGAGGAGATTGGTCTTTCACCCAGTTTCGAATTAACTTAGAAAACGTCACGTTTTCGTATCGGTGCCATGCCGAAGTATCCTTCACAGGCTTAGTAAGAAGCCTGCTGGATTACCATTCCTAGTGCCAAAACAGGAATTTCGCAAGTAAGAAAAAGATTATTATTAGTCTACGAGAGACGATAGAGGACTAGATCAAGGTGGTCAGTGCCTCACCCATTTCAGAGAGATCGACTTCTACAACCTATAAGTTCGTTGCCTTTTCTCATCGGTGCCATACCGAGCTATCCTTTACAGACAGGAATTTCGGGAAGGAGAGGAAAGAAAACCCGCTCGCCCTCGAGTGACTCTCACAGCGCAATCTCCGTAAGAGTGAGAGGAGAAGAACTAATCCCCAACGAAGTTCTATTTTTCAAGTACATTCAAAATCACCTCGTATACCCAAAAATCCAATTGGGCAACCCCTCAAAGAAGACTAGGATACAAAAAGGCTTCAAGAGTTAACCAGAAGAGCACTCCTTGAGCCAGAGAGTACAACTCCTCCCTGCGCTTTTTAACGTAGAACCGAAGGAAGAATTTGACATCGCCCCCCCCCCCCTCCTCTTTCCCCACCTTATCTCGTGAAAGAAAAAAACTCCAGACGCTCGCCGTAGAAGAAGCAGCATGGAAAAAGCCAATATAGCGACATCCGTCAACCCTTGATCATTTCAAGTTAAACATAACATAACATAACGTAATTTCACGAATGACAAAAGCCACAAGTCAGAATAACTAGTTATATTTGTATTGATTTAGTAGGAGTTTAATACTGTACTCAAATTAACTAAAGTAGAGACAATGTTTAGTGAGCCCCGTCATATTTACAGTTAGAAGAGTGAAACTTAAATTGAAGTTTAATGCTAATCTAAAAGGGTCACCATAAAATAACTAATCGGCAACTGATTTGTTTACTTGGAGCCTATTTCGAGTTGGGCATGGTTAGCGTCTGAAATAGGCCCGGCTTCAAGAATTTGTTATCCCCGTTAAACTTATTATGTGATTGTAAATATTTTATTTTGGTTGTTAATTGATAAATTAAAAAGATATACATATTTTTGAATAAATTCATGGTGTTTCCTTGGATCCTCACGTGTTTGATAGGCTCTTCCTTAAAACAACAGGATTAAACTATGTGGCACTCTCAATAATACACGAGTTAAACTCCACTCAGCCAATATAGAAGTATTGTTGTCCTTCATAAGTAATAGGGACAGACTGGCGCGCTAAAGTCATTGAACATATAAATTCTCTTGTCAGAAAAAAAATAAAACTAGAATTATACGACAATTATCATACCCTGATAATAGGTGACCCCAGGATGACATGCAGTTCACCAAGGCACCATTGCTATCTGATGACCCAACTCTAGGTGGAAACACTCTCCTGGTACAAAGTGCCAGTAGAAAAGGTTGAAGGGATAGCCACAATGATAATAATTAATAAATAATAACATACTAATAATTATAAATACTAAAATAAATCTTTTCTCTTATCATGGCGCAACTTCGTCTCAGCCTGATGGCTGAGGAAGCTGAAATGCCTTTCTCATGCCCGGGAATCGAGGGATGGGATCATTTATTAGGGAGGGGGGGGGCGAATAAGAGAAAAGTAAAAAAAAGCTAAGGAAAGTAAAAAAAAAAAGGAAAAGCTAAACATTATTTAATAGATAAAATTTTATAATGTCTTTGTAAATTTGAGCAACTAAGTCTTTTCCCTTATTTCGTGGCCTCCATAAAAACTCAGAACGAGCAGTTCCAGTCTTTTGTTATTCCTTACTTTCGCCTTGGCCCAAAGCACGCACGCCACTTACCACAAATAATAATGGTGCCGGGCAATACACATTCCTTAATTATAGATGATAATATTGTGCCGATCTATCAGGAAACAAACCAAAGGATATCGTAACACTAAAGATGTCACAGGCTACTCACTCGAGCAACCTACAGTTCAGCCATCTGGCTGAGGAAACGACGTTGCACCAAGATAAGAGAAATAATTATAATACATAAATTATAATTCATAATATACCATAATAAATAATAGGAATGATAATAATAATGCTAATAAAAAAGGCAAAGTAGTGCTCAGTGGGGCCGAGGGGAAAGCGCACCAACCCCTTTCACAGGCCCGAAGAGTGTGTTCACGTGAACACACTAAGAGGGCTTCCATAATTTGCACTGCATAAGTGCCTTTAAATGCCCGTTGGATTCGACACACCAGATTAGGCGTCAGAGCAGCACCCAAAAGAGTTCGAACGGTCGTCCAGAGAAAGCATAGCGAGAACATCTTCCGGCAGCACCGAGGTAATACGGTTGATGCTCGAGGTGAAGAGTGTAACATTTAGGGCACTTTCCTACGGGACGACCTCTTCCTGCCCTATCAGCCCGGAGGGGACTCCCCCGACCCGTACGCGGAATCTAAAATCTTATAGAAATTCAGATATGAAAATTGGGAGCCGTCCCCTTACACCTATCGTGTGGAGTCTCGATGATACGGTATCCCTATGTGGCATCATAGGGATTTTCTAGATCGAAAAAACAGTGGCGTAGTGCTGTCTACGAAGGAAGGCTTTACAAATAGCATTTTCCAACCGGAGCAGAACATCTGGCGTCGAGTAGAACTTGCGGAAGCAGCCCTGTGCAAAACAAACAAAATAAAGGCGTCTTCCGCTGTCAACGTAAAAGGCTAATATAACACTCACCAATTTCACCATCCCCTTGCAGATTTTTTTTTATCATCCCTAACTCTAGAATTTAAGAAGGGGATTTTTTTGAGTATTTGAATAATAATTTCATCTTAGTTTGGTTATGACTTATCTTTTTTTGTCAAAGTTATTTCTAATAATTCTTTTATAATATCAAAAAACAAAATGGTGAAGTTCAGAAATAAATAATTATCGAAATTTTGTAAATTTTTTAAAACCCAAAGAATTACAAATGGTGAGGTTCAGAAAATTTATTTTTATATATCTTCTTCTATAACTATATTTTAGCAACGTGATATTTTGAGAGGGGGGAAATTTAGTTTAGAGTTCCTTTTTAAAATTATTATAATTGGCGAAGTTCAGAAAATGTATAAAAAATTAACCATGGCTGCTTTTTTTTCAGATTTTAAATTTTAATCTTAGTAGCGAAGCGCAAGCTCCCCCCCCCCCCCGTATGGTGATGCGGCGAAGCCATTGTCTGGTTATTATTATTATTTTAGGAGTCCATCTGGCGACTGCCTACTTGGCAAAAGTCGCCGTACTCAACACAACCTACTAGTAGGCTATATTAAAAACAAATAACTATATAAATAACAAATAATAAAGATAAAAAGGGCAAAGGGTAAAAAAAGATAAATAATAAGCAAAAAGGCAAGAAGTAAGCGCGCTCCGGCGTCTGGGGGGAAGGGAGGCCGGTGAAGGAACATGCGATCGACAACCAAGGTCTGCTGACCAAAGTCGCGTGCTCTTACTTACGCTGATTTATGACCTTACGACCTTCAAAATTTTCAATAATTTCCGCACTAACCTTGGGAGGAGCTTGGCAATTATATCATTCCAAAGAGAATGTAAAACAACATAAGTGTTTCAAATCTCGTTAGATTCGGCCGAATAATTACAATGTTATTAGTAAAATAAAAAAGCAAAACGGGAACCGACGGACGGAGAGTGAGATATAGAGTCGCACGAGACTAAAGAGTCAAATAAAGTGGAGTGGGACAGCCTCCTCCAAAAAGTTCTATCCGTGTGCACGAAACAGTCCCGAGTACAGGGGACAAGGAGTGTCATCCCCGCGCAGAGCAGCCATTCGCCAGGAGTCTGAGAGGACCCCCTCTGTCCAGATCATGTTTAACAAATCTAGCAAACGGGTCATACTTCACTCACCTCGCTATCGAAGCATGACATACGGGACATCGAATTAGGCGAAAACAAAATGCAACTCACTCAATGTAAACCTCGCGTTGTGGGGTTATCGGCCTCTAGAGGTTAAGCCCAGTCGGCGGCCTTCAGGACAACACGACATTCATTGAATGGTGGCGGAGCTACAACACAGACATTGTGGACAACGCGGTCACGAGAGTGTCCGCGACGGGCGCGGGGCTCCGATAGTGCGGTCCCTGGACCGTTGTCCCGGTTTTAATGGACAATGAATGGGATAGGGGTCCTACGAGAACTTGCCACGAATCCTTTTGACTCGCTTACAGTATGCCTGAGGGCACTTCCCTTTAAGTGAAGACACCGAAAATAATTCACAATGGGGTACAGGGGAAGCCAGCCCCAAACCCGTGGCAAGTGGTGGGGAAGCAACCGAGGGCAGCTACGAAAAATGGCAAAGGGGAAAACCAGTTCGCGGACAAAGATGGTTTTAGAGGAGCCCTTCCACCTCTCAGTGGTGCTGTCTGAGTTTTCCTCGTCCGCCCCCAACTAAGGATTGGCCACATTATCCAGAAGGGTCCCGTGCAAAAAAACTTGGTTCCCTAACAAAAAAAAACGAAGGCAAGCTCTTACGTTTACGAAGCCTGTGTCCATCGGAAAATCTTGCTTCGACAGTCGCGCCAATAACGTAAGAGATGTTTGAAGCCGGCGGGCTCAAAGATACTTGTCAGCATCTCTACTTTACTTCTTTTTGTGTGATGAGGGCAGTGTTTTCACCCTTTTCTTCCCTCCCTTCGTGGGAATTCTCAAGCCGGACGGATTCCTATCGGCTTGCTTTTTCGGTTAAATAGTGTGCCCACTTGCCATCGGACTCCATTCCCTGGAAGGAGCAGAGGAGCTCATTTTCCCTTCCAAAGGCTTTACCTCGCCAAAGAGAGCCCCTCAGGATTGCCAAAAGCTTGGGTTTGACCCCGCTGTACTCTGATCCTCTCCCGGGAAGGAGTCTTACAGCGGGGGCGACGGCCTTACTCTCAATAACGGGATCTCCGCTGACAACGCAGGAGTTCTAATGATAACATCCCTCTCAAGGCATAGAGGGTGTTGCTTAGGACTCCCATAAACAACTGAGCCGGGGGTGCCGACGGATCGGCAACGTAGAGAAATATTTTCGAAGCCGGCGCAACGGCACCCAGGAAAGTGATTATCTAGGGTAGGTCCAAAGGGGGATCACACTACATCGCTCACTGGTGGCGGCCTCCCTACGGAGAGTGGAGAAGCCTTCCCCGATGGCTAGTTTCTTTTGGGGAGGAGCGCCTGAGACAGACTATGGAGCGGGGACCTCCGCACTAGAGAACGAGCTACTTATAGACGGCTCCTATAGAGGAACGAGTGGTAAAGAGAACTCCCCTTGTCACAAGGAATGGCTGAAGGGGAAACCCTCTTCACCGCAAGCCGTAGTCCCCGTATCAATTCGGGTAGTACACCCTAAACACTGACCCGAGGAGGCAGATCCGGAGCGGGCGCATAGGGCGCGAGTTGACTCGGTTGGGCACCATTAAGCACCACCTTTATCGGTCCGCAACACACTTGACCCCGGGGGCAGAACAGCCCCTCGCCCCGCCCGAGTCCGACCGGGAAAGAGTTTATGAAAACTAGACTATGACTAGCAAAATTAGTCGCCGGTCAAGAAAGGCAAGATGAGTCGTGTAAAGTGGCCAAATGGGGTGGGTGGGAATGGACATGTCTATAAGGAATTTAGCCCAGGTAGTATCAATTTAGTATGAGACGGGGGTGGGAAGTTTCGCTCTTCCACATCCAAAGTGTAAAGGTCTACATGGGAAACCGCCTTGCGGGGGAAGGAGCCCCTTCCCTTCTACTTCTGTAGACGTACTCCTGATACAGCAAAGGGGACCCAAGTCCGCGCTACTCCCAGAAAGATAAACGACCCCCCCCCTCCCCAAAAGAAATAAATGGAGGTGAAACCCGTTCACTGGTATGATTTATGGGGTTTGGGGTTTTTTGTCATGGACGCCCAATTTTTCCCCTCGGGTGACAAATCGTAACTAGACGCACGTCCCGAGATCCAGTTTTAGAGTTGGTGCATTAGGTCCATGTTGGACCGATTTGGGACGACTAGGGATTCCCTCTAACACCAGGTGGCTAAACGTTGCGCGGCGTGACGCTCGAATTTAAAGCGCAATAGCAACGAGGCCAGGTGGCCAAACTGAAGATGTTGGGGGCGGGGGGAACAGGCCTCCAGATATCACCAGTTATAATTTTATTTTATACCGATATAATCCCTCCTCCCCACTTTCTCTGTTCTAAACCTCCTTTGCCTATGTGTGTATTGCAAGAGGTCAAGTTCTCGACTCACTCTTCCCACAGACTGGCTCAGTTTATTTATGACTTGAACCCTGACAGCGGTTGGATGTTTCGGGTAAAGTATACGCTTCGATTTCTTCTCCTCCCACCCAATAATCCTGGGCCTATGTTGAAGTTCAGGTAAAAAAAACTGACACCATCTGAGGGGTGTGTATAGGGGAGAGGGGGTAGTATCTCCCAAAATAAAAAAAAGAACTGCATGTAGGACTAGTAAACACTTTGGGGAGAACAATAACAACTTCAAACTTCCACAATTTTGTTCTGCATTTTAAACTTTTTCCCTTTTGACTTTCTAACCTATTAAGTAATCTTTCTATATGCGAATTCACGGTAAATCATCTTAAGTGGTATCTAGCGGAAGACAAGTGTTTACTTTTATCATTTGCCTCAGTAACTCCGATTATATTATCGTTAAACATTCTAAAGTGTCTTAATTCACCTTAGGTAAGGTCATTAGGTACCCTTTCGAGTAATGAAACCTTCCGCGGTTGCATTGACTTAGGTGGTGGCGGTCTTAGGTCAGGTTTTAGTATGAGAAACTGGAGTGGTAGCGGTCTGGGTTGTTCTTCCATTCCTTGGTGGGTCGGGTCTTGATCTCACATTATTTGGACTAACAGTGGCTTGAGTTAGCTGGTTCCAAGGCTTCGTTGCACGGCATATGAAAAAGTTGTCCCTGGGTTTAGGTTGAAACTCTATTAAGACCGCAATCGTGCAGACATTAATCAAATTATTATCTAAACCTTTTTTTCCCAAACACAAATTAATTCAATCCCGATCGTTTATCCTCTTTGCCAACAGCAAGCACCTAATATATTCGTGACCCTTCCCCCTCAATCGGTACTACCCCACCAACAAACGACACCACCTTGCCGGGGGTTGTAAAAGGATAAGAAAAAGACGGAGGCAGTACGAGAAAATGGCGCGGGGGGAGGGGGAACAGCCATATTAAAAAAACAACAAAAAAAACAGGGAGCCCAAGAGGAAGTGGAGTCAAGAAGGAGGAAGGGGCGTGAACCAGCCATCCCCCCCCTCCCATCACGGCCTCGACCTAGGCTGAATGAACGAAAGCTGGTTGGCGACTAGCCTGCAATATTACTCAAAAAAAAACTTACAATGAAAATGTCTAGAAGGAACAAAACTCGGGTAACAATTACTCATGACCGTGGTAAAGGAGAGAACCTTTTTTTCGCCCTTGCATTTAGCATACTTGTCCTTTACCTCTTTTTCGTTAGTTCGCCCTTTTATTATAATATTTTGATCCATTTTCTCGCAATATTATTAGTGTGAAGTGAAAGTTCTGCCCCACTGACCCACGAACTTTAAGCGCGGTGTCCTTGATGCATGCGGTCCATATCAGCGCGGCGAGTTTTGTTTTTGTGTATTTTCGCGAAATTTGGAATTATATAATATCACGAACAAGTGAAATAATATTAAAAAAACACCATTTACTCATGACCTCCAAAACCTAACCAGCCTTTGTTTAATGTACTGCTGAAATGGCTTCCGCTACCGCCTTTGTGACATTCTAAGTCAATGAAGTTTTTCACTCAAAACGTGTTTTTAAGACTAAATAAAAGCGCGTAAATAGTCTTAATCTTCGCAAATTACATTAGCGTCATTAATTTTTAAGCAATGCATCCTCGACCTATCTAAATTTTAAACCTGCGTTGTTTTCAGGAAAAAAGGACATTTAAAGTACAATTTTCAGGCAATGCACCAAAGCGTGAATTTTCAGCGCGAAAAAGAATATTCGTACGGTGAGCTGTGTGGAGTCCTTTGATAGATTTGACAACGTAAAAGTTTTCTGAATTTTTAGTTTTATATACTAAAAAATAGCTACCTCAAGGCTACCAACTCTTGCGAATATAGGTATACCAAATCTATATATCTACAATATACATAATTTAAGAGCTGCCTGGTCTATTAAAAATTGGGGAATATTTAACATACCAATTTGCGAAATTATTTAATAATTTACCCAAATGGAAATGAGAAAGTGCGCCGAAAAATGTCATTTTGAAGACGTTCCAGTTAAACTCCCATTTCCGAGATTCCAGCTGAGGGTAACATGGTCATAAAGAGGACTCTCAAGCCTAAGATAGGACCCATGTCTGGCTAGAGACAAAGACTAAAGCAAGAAGGAATAGTTTTCAAAATAAAGGAAATTAATTTCAGCCCCAAAGCGTCAACCAATTTTAAGTATTTTTTTTTACTCACCGCGTATATGCTGAGACTAAATCCGTAGAATGTTAACAACTTTTTTTTTGTTTGTACTATCAAAAAGGTATGCAAAGCTTAGCCTAAAGTTACATTTAAATAAGAGAACATAAAGAACACACACAAGCAATACAAGAGAGCATTCCACACTAACTGCTGTTTACAACGAAATGGGAGTCACAATTTAGGAGGAGGAGATACTAAAATATACGTTTTCATACTAAAGCCACTTTCGACACCCATTGCCTAGCAACAGTTTGCGAGTCCATGACGTCATGACAAACTGATTTTGCAATTGGTTGAAATAAACAGATGATGTAGTTGCCAAGCAGCCTTTTCAAAGAAATATTTTGTTGGCATTCTTTAGGAGGGAGACTGGTCATATTCTTTTTGACAATCTCAAGTAAATGGGATAAAGACACGCTACATATACTCGAGAAATCCACAAAATAGTAATCTTTCTAACATTCAGAAGGACGAAAGGGTGAATAAATTAGAGATAAACTATAAAGTTGCCTATGAGAGCTATCTGGGTTTAGAGTGAATGGGGTTAATGGACATGCTATTACATAGTCCCTTAAAGATTAATTTGCATGTTACCACATTATATCTTAAGTACTAATAATTAAAATGATACTTAAGTTAGAAAACTAAAATTTACAATAGTATAGTTGGAAAAATGCATAATATGGGGGACAGTAGTAGATGATCGAAAAACTCGAGGTAAATTTATATTAAAGACCTTTATTTATTTTTACGAGAAGGCTCTTTTAAAAAAAAAAGTTTGATTATTATTAATCTACTTCATTTAAAAATTATTCCTTGAAACATTTTGACATTATTTATTTACACCCTCCCCCCTCGCTTTTTATTAGCTGCTGGAATCAGGAATGTTCAGTATATTATTAATTGTTTCTTTTTAAAATTAACCTGTAATTCTTTTCTCCCGGGTCCCCACTATAACTTTCCAGAAAAATTTATGCCCCACCGGCGGTTGAAAAAAAGTTTTAAAAATATTACTATTTTTAATAGTAGGTATAATCTCTATTATCGAATCGCTTTAGTTTGTGCCTTCTCTTTCGACAGATATCCTTAATGCGAAGAGATATTGTTGTTAACTTAGTCGGTTTCTCTTGGCTCGGAGCTAATTGTCAACAGCACTGAACAGTGGTATGTATATCTAAAGGGAGGGGGGCACAAATTTAAAGGTTACTCTGGGTCCCCATTGGAAGGGGCCTCAAATGAGTGTCCCATCCCTTTTTTGAATGGCAAAAACGGTTAAATATAGAGGCCCATAAAAATATAGACAACTCAGTATTCCCTTAAAATACCAGAGACACTTTCCCCAAAACGCTCGGTAGCGTTCCTGCTTCCGCGCGAGATTTTTTTTTAATAAAAGGTATTTCAGGTATCAAACTCTTTCCTTCCATCCATATTTTTAGTTTCTGAAAGTATATACAATTAAATTTGAAATAATCTGTTTTAAAATCGTGACATGTACCACCTGTGGTACATGTGGTATTTGGAAGGAATTCTGTCTGTACCACCGGTGACGCATGTGGCCTTGAACGTGTTAAAAGTTTTATTATCAGTCTAAATCAGGAGTTTCCAATTTTTATGTTTCTCTGTATTTTGGGGGCCTTTTTATAGCTCAATGAGCCATGTGTATCTTTAAAAATATCTTGGTTTCACCTTTTTGTAGTTTATTTTTTTAATTATTACATAAGAATTCTCTATTAAAGTGTCTTACTTATTTTTAATGTTTTATTTGACTCTATCAGACATAGAAGAGTGCACAAAAACATTGCAGTAATTGTCTTCATGTCATTGGACATTGGATATAAAAAGTGTTGAAAAGGAAAATAATACATACACACATATGAGAATGCACCTGCACTCACGCATGCATCTATGCATATGATAGTGGAAGATAATAGGTAGGGATAGGTTTCCCTGATGAAAAGGATAGAGAGTGGGGGGGGGGAGAGGAAATCCCTGGTGATAGGGAATCGCAGGCGAATTTGAGTTTGATGTTGTCACTCATTGCTTTTCTCTATATATACTGGGTGTTATTCGTATTCTTCTTGGTTTTTGATGTTTTGTTTTGATTATGATACTTTTTGCGTTTTTCTGTTTTGTGTTCATTATTTTGTTGTTCGTGATCCTTAGATTGTTTTTATGTTTGTGTATGTTGTTTCTTTCTTCATGTAGCGTTCAAGCCTTTGTAGGCGTTGTTCTGTTTCTCTCGTGTTCTTCTCTTGTATGTATTACGGTTTTTTTCGTAAGTGTTGTGTCTTTGTTTGTTTATTAACGTTGTCTTTATTTTGTTTTGTCGTGGTAAAGTCCTATGTGTACATCGGTACTTCTTGTCGTTCGGTCTGCGCTTTGCTGCTGGCGAAGTGTAGTTTCCTACGGTTTCTGTCATCGGGTGGGATGTCTATGTGTCTCCGTCTGGTCTCGTCTGACATGAGTCGTGGTATTTTCTCCCAGATCTTGCGGGCTCTACTTTGCAGTTCCAAATTGACCGGAGTCATTTGGATCATGTGGTGTAGGTCCCTCTGCCTCCTTCTATCTCTCCTCCTGGTGTTTGTGATTAGGAGTACGCCTTTGTTCTGTACTCTCTGAAGGAGTTGCATCTAATTCCTAGAACCAGTGCAGATAGGTATCGGTGGATACAGCAGTGTAGATCTTACGAGCGCGTTGTAGATCTTCTTCTTGTTGGCCGTGTTCAGATTCTTGAATCTGAATAGCTTAGACAGCTCGGCCTTCGCGCTCGCTGCCGTCCTAGTGACGTGGCCGCCGTATCCAGTTTTACCTATCCTTAGTCCTAGAACTGTCCCGTCCGAGCTGTATGGAATACGGGCGTCATCAGTTACGATGTCGGCCTGTCTCATACGGAAGAATGGGATCACCTTGAACTTTTGGGTGTTCGTGGCGATCTTCCATCTCCTCTCGAACCTGTTGACATTGTCAATCTCACTGGCGGTTATTTGTGCCATGAGTTCGGGACTCTTGAAGGGGGCAGTCGTGATCTGGGTGATGTCGTCAGCGAACTGAACGGTTTTGGAAGATCAAGGGTGTAGATGATGTACAGCAGGGGGCTTAGGCACCCACCTTGCGGTACGCCTGCAGCCAGCTCGAAGTTAGGTCCCGCGTGGTCGAAAATTTGGATGTAAGCTATTCTGTCAGTCACATAGTCGCATAGAATCTTTTCTATTCTTGGATTGAGTCCAAGTCTAAGTATTTTGAATTGGAGCCCAGTCCTCCATACCTTGTCGAATGCCTTCTTAACATCTCTGAGCACCAGTCTTCATGTCATTCATGATATCAAACATTTGTATGTTGGGGGCCGCCCAAGGAGATAATGCCCCCGGTCCCGCAAATCCCTAGCTATGTCACTAGCACTGAAGCCACATTCAACTAAATAAGACCAGGGAAATTAATCAAATGCTCCCTCTCTACTGTAGCAGTGTTGGGTATTTCCGGATCAATTTAAGATTAGGCACCTGCATCTCGTTCAATTCAAGAATAAGCACCTGCATCTCGTTCAATTCAAGAATAAGCACCTGCATATTTTTCGTTCAATTCAAGATTAAGCACCTGCATCTTTTTCGATCAATTCAAGAATAAGCACCTGCATCTTTATCGTTCAATTCAAGAATAAACACCTGCATTTCGTTCAATTCAAGAATAAGCACCTACATCTCGTTCAATTCAAGAATAAGCACCTACATCTCATTCAATTCAAGATTAAGCACCTGCGTTTCGTTCAATTCAAGAATAAGCACCTGCATCTTTTTCGTTCAATTCAAGAATAAGCACCTGTATCTTTTTCGTTCAATTCAAGAATATGCACCTACATTTCGTCCAATTCAAGAATAAGCACCTGCATTTCGTCCAATTCAAGAAAAAGAACCTGCGTTTCGTTCAATTCAAGAATAAGCACCTGCATTTCGTTCAATTCAAGAATAAGCACCTGCGTCTCGTTCAATTCAAGAATAAGCACCTGCGTTTCGTTCAATTCAAGAATAAGCACATGCATTTCGTTCAATTCAAGAATAAGCACCTGCGTTTCGTTCAATTCAAGAATAAGCACCTGCGTTTCGTTCAATTCAAGATAAAGCACCTGCGTTTCGTTCGATTCAAGAATAAGCACCTACATTTCGTTCAATTCAAGAATAAGCACCTGCGTTTCGTTAAAATCAAGAATAAGCACCTGCGTTTCGTTCAATTCAAAAATAAGCACCTGCGTTTCGTTTATTCAAGAATAAACACCTGCGTTTCGGTCAATTCAAGAATAAGCACCTGCGTTTCGTTCGATTCAAGAATAAGCACCTACATTTCGTTCAATTCAAGAATAAGCACCTGCATTTCGTTAATTCCAGAATAAGCACCTGCGTTTCGTTCAATTCAAGAATAGGCACCTGCGTTTCGTTCAATTCAAGAATAAGCAACTGCGTTTCATTCGATTCAAGAATAAGCACCTACATTTCGTTCAATTCAAGAATAAGCACCTGCATTTCGTTAATTCCAGAATAAGCACCTGCGTTTCGTTCAATTCAAGAATAAGCAACTGCGATTCGTTTAATTCAAGAATAAGCACCTGCGTTTCGTACAATTCAAGAATAAGCACCTGCGTTTCGTTCAATTCAAGATAAAGCACCTGCGTTTCGTTCAATTCAAGAATAAGCACCTGCGTTTCGTTAAATTCAAGATAAAGCACCTGCGTTTCGTTCAATTCAAGAATAAGCACCTGCGTTTCGTTCAATTCAAGATAAAGCACCGGCGTTTAGTTAAAATCAAGATAAAGCACCTACGTTTCGTTCAATTCAAGAATAAGCACCTGCGTTTCGTTCAATTCAAGATAAAGCACCGGCGTTTCGTTCAATTCAAGAATAAGCACCTGCATTTCGTTAATTCTAGAATAAGCACCTGCGTTTCGTTCAATTCAAGAATAAGCACCTGCGTTTCGTTCAATTCCAGAATAAGCACCTGCGTTTCGTTCGATTCAAGAATAAGCACCTACATTTCGTTTAATTCAAGAATAAGCACCTGCGTTTCGTTAATTCCAGAATAAGCACCTGCGTTTCGTTCAATTCAAGATAAAGCACCTGCGTTCCGTTCAATTCGAGATAAAGCACCTACGTTTAGTTTAATTCAAGAATAAGCACCTGCGTTTCGTTCAATTCAAGAATAAGCACCTGCGTTTCGTTCAATTCAAGATAAAGCACCTACGTTTCGTTCAATTCAAGAATAAGCACCTGCGTTTCGTTCAATTCAAGAATAAGCACCTGCGTTTCGTTCAATTCAAGATAAAGCACCGGCGTTTCGTTCAATTCAAGATAAAGCACCTACGTTTCGTTCAATTCAATAATAAGCACCTGCGTTTCGTTTAATTTAAGAATAAGCACCTGCGTTTCGTTCAATTCAAGAGTAAGCACCTGCGTTTCGTTCAATTCAAGATAAAGCACCTACGTTTCGTTCAATTCAAGAATAAGCACCTGCGTTTCGTTCAATTCAAGAATAAGCACTTGCGTTTCGTTCGATTCAAGAATAAGCACCTACATTTCGTTCAATTCAAGAATAATCACCTGCATTTCGTTAATTCCAGAATAAGCACCTGCGTTTCGTTCAATTCAAGAATTTGGCACCTGCGTTTCGTTCAATTCAAGAATAAGCACCTGCGTTTCGTTCAATTCAAGAATAAGCACCTGCGTTTCGTTCAATTCAAGAATAAGCACCTACGTTTCGTTCAATTCAAGATAAAGCACCTGCGTTTCGTTCAATTCAAGAATAAGCACCTGCGTTTCGTTAAATTCAAGATAAAGCACCTGCGTTTCGTTCAATTCAAGATAAAGCACCTATGTTTCGTTCAATTCAAGAATAAGCACCTGCGTTTCGTTCAATTTAAGAATAAGCACCTGCGTTTCGTTCAATTCAAGATAAAGCACCGGCGTTTCGTTCAATTCAAGATAAAGCACCTACGTTTCGTTCAATTCAAGAATAAGCACCTGCGTTTCGTTCAATTCAAGAATAAGCACCTGCGTTTCGTTTAATTCAAGAATAAGCACCTGCGTTTCGTTCAATTCAAGATAAAGCACCGGCGTTTCGTTCAATTCAAGATAAAGCACCTACGTTTCGTTCAATTCAAGAATAAGCACCTGCGTTTCGTTCAATTCAAGAATAAGCACCTGCGTTTCGTTCAATTCAAGAATAAGCACCTGCGTTTCGTTGAATTCAAGAATAAGCACATGCATTTCGTTCAATTCAAGAATAAGCACCTGCGTTTCGTTCAATTCAAGAATAAGCACCTGCGTTTCGTTCAATTCAAGATAAAGCACCTGCGTTTCGTTCGATTCAAGAATAAGCACCTACATTTCGTTCAATTCAAGAATAAGCACCTGCGTTTCGTTCAATTCAAGAATAAGCACCTGCGTTTCGTTCAATTCAAAAATAAGCACCTGCGTTTCGTTTATTCAAGAATAAGCACCTGCGTTTCGTTCAATTCAAGAATAAGCACCTGCGTTTCGTTCGATTCAAGAATAAGCACCTACATTTCGTTCAATTCAAGAATAAGCACCTGCATTTCGTTAATTCCAAAATAAGCACCTGCGTTTCGTTCAATTCAAGAATAAGCACCTGCGTTTCGTTCAATTCAAGAATAAGCACCTGCGTTTCATTCGATTCAAGAATAAGCACCTACATTTCGTTCAATTCAAGAATAAGCACCTGCATTTCGTTAATTCCAGAATAAGCACCTGCGTTTCGTTCAATTCAAGAATAAGCACCTGCGTTTCGTTCAATTCAAGAATAAGCACCTGCGTTTCGTTCAATTCAAGAATAAGCACCTGCGTTTCGTTCAATTCAAGATAAAGCACCTGCGTTTCGTTCAATTTAAGAATAAGCACCTGCGTTTCGTTCAATTCAAGATAAAGCACCTGCGTTTCGTTCAATTCAAGATAAAGCACCGGCGTTTCTTTCAATTCAAGATAAAGCACCTACGTTTCGTTCAATTCAAGAATAAGCACCTGCGTTTCGTTCAATTCAAGAATAAGCACCTGCGTTTCGTTCAATTCAAGATAAAGCACCGGCGTTTCGTTCAATTCAAGATAAAGCACCTACGTTTCGTTAAATTTTAAGAATAAGCACCTGCGTTTCGTTCAATTCAAGAATAGGCACCTGCGTTTCGTTCAATTTAAGAATAAGCACCTGCGTTTCGTTCAATTCAAGATAAAGCACCGGCGTTTCGTTCAATTCAAGATAAAGCTCCTACGTTTCGTTCAATTCAAGAATACGCACCTGCGTTTCGTTCAATTCAAGAATAAGCAACTGCGTTTCGTTCAATTCAAGAATAAGCACCTGCGTTTCGTTCAATTCAAGATAAAGCACCGGCGTTTCGTTCAATTCAAGAATAAGCACCTTCATTTCGTTCAATTCAAGAATAAGCACCTACATCTTTTTGGTTCAATTCAAGAATAAGCATCTGCATTTCGTTCAATTCAAGATAAACACCTACGTTTCGTTCAATTCAAGAATAAGCCCCTGCGTTTCGTTCAATTCAAGAATAAGCACCTGCGTTTCGTTCAATTCAAGAATAAGCACCTGCGTTTCGTTCAATTCAAGATAAAGCACCGGCGTTTCGTTCAATTCAAGATAAAGCACCTGCGTTTGGTTCAATTCAAGAATAAGCACCTGCGTTTCGTTCAATTCAAGAATAAGCACCTTCGTTTCGTTCAATTCAAGAGTAAGCACCTGCGTTTCGTTCAATTCAAGATAAAGCACCGTCGTTTCGTTCAATTCAAGATAAAGCACCGGCGTTTCGTTCAATTCAAGAATAAGCACCTGCGTTTCGTTGAATTCAAGATAAAGCACCTACGTTTCGTTCAATTTAAGAATAAGCACCTGCATTTCGTTCAATTCAAGAATAAGCATCTGCGTTTCGTTCAATTCAAGAATAAGCACCTGCGTTTCGTTCAATTCAAGAATAAGCACCTGCGTTTCGTTCAATTCAAGAATAAGCACCTGCGTTTCGTTTATTCAAGAATAAGCACCTGCCTTTCGTTCAATTCAAGAATAAGCACCTGCGTTTCGTTCGATTCAAGAATAAGCACCTGCATTTCGTTCAATTCAAGAATAAGCACCTGCATTTCGTTAATTCCAGAATAAGCACCTGCGTTTCGTTCAATTCAAGAATAAGCACCTGCGTTTCATTCAATTCAAGAATAAGCACCTGCGTTTCATTCGATTCAAGAATAAGCACCTACATTTCGTTCAATTCAAGAATAAGCACCTGCATTTCGTTAATTCCAGAATAAGCACCTGCGTTTCGTTCAATTCAAGAATAAGCACCTGCGTTTCGTTCAATTCAAGAATAAGCACCTGCGTTTCGTTCAATTCAAGATGAAGCACCTGCGTTTCGTTCAATTCAAGAATAAGCACCTGCGTTTCGTTCAATTCAAGATAAAGCACCGGCGTTTCGTTCAATTCAAGAATAAGCACCTGCGTTTCATTCAATTCAAGATAAAGCACCGGCGTTTCGTTAAATTCAAGATAAAGCACCTACGTTTCGTTCAATTCAAGAATAAGCACCTGCGTTTCGTTCAATTCAAGATAAAGCACCGGCGTTTCGTTCAATTCAAGAATAAGCACCTGCATTTCGTTAATTCTAGAATAAGCACCTGCGTTTCGTTCAATTCAAGAATAAGCACCTGCGTTTCGTTCGATTCAAGAATAAGCACCTGCGTTTCGTTCGATTCAAGAATAAGCACCTACATTTCGTTTAATTCAAGAATAAGCACCTGCGTTTCGTTAATTCCAGAATAAGCAACTGCGTTTCGTTCAATTCAAGATAAAGCACCTGCGTTTCGTTCAATTCAAGATAAAGCACCTACGTTTCGTTTAATTCAAGAATAAGCACCTGCGTTTCGTTCAATTTAAGAATAAGCACCTGCGTTTCGTTCAATTCAAGATAAAGCACCTACGTTTCGTTCAATTCAAGAATTAGCACCTGCGTTTCGTTCAATTCAAGAATAAGCACCTGCGTTTCGTTCAATTCAAGATAAAGCACCGGCGTTTCGTTCAATTCAAGATAAAGCACCTACGTTTCGTTCAATTCAATAATAAGCACCTGCGTTTCGTTCAATTTAAGAATAAGCACCTGCGTTTCGTTCAATTCAAGAGTAAGCACCTGCGTTTCGTTCAATTCAAGATAAAGCACCTACGTTTCGTTCAATTCAAGAATAAGCACCTGCCTTTCGTTCAATTCAAGAATAAGCACTTGCGTTTCGTTCGATTCAAGAATAAGCACTTGCGTTTCGTTCGATTCAAGAATAAGCACCTACATTTCGTTCAATTCAAGAATAATCACCTGCATTTCGTTAATTCCAGAATAAGCACCTGCGTTTCGTTCAATTCAAGAATAAGCACCTGCGTTTCGTTCAATTCAAGAATAAGCACCTGCGTTTCGTTCAATTCAAGAATAAGCACCTGCGTTTGTTCAATTCAAGAATAAGCACCTGCGTTTCGTTCAATTCAAGAATAAGCGCCTGCGTTTCGTTCAATTTAAGAATAAGCACCTGCGTTTCGTTCAATTCAAGATAAAGCACCTGCGTTTCGTTCAATTCAAGATAAAGCACCGGTGTTTCGTTCAATTCAAGATAAAGCACCTACGTTTCGTTCAATTCAAGAATACGCACCTGCGTTTCGTTCAATTCAAGAATAAGCAACTGCGTTTCGTTCAATTCAAGAATAAGCACCTGCGTTTCGTTCAATTCAAGATAAAGCACCGGCGTTTCGTTCAATTCAAGAATAAGCACCTGCATTTCGTTCAATTCAAGAATAAGCACCTGCGTTTCGTTCAATTCAAGAATAAGCATCTGCATTTCGTTCAATTCAAGATAAAGCACCTACGTTTCGTTCAATTCAAGAATAAGCCCCTGCGTTTCGTTCAATTCAAGAATAAGCACCTGCGTTTCGTTCAATTCAAGAATAAGCACCTGCGTTTCGTTCAATTCAAGATAAAGCACCGGCGTTTCGTTCAATTCAAGATAAAGCACCTGCGTTTCGTTCAATTCAAGAATAAGCACCTGCGTTTCGTTCAATTCAAGAATAAGCACCTGCGTTTCGTTCAATTCAAGAGTAAGCACCTGCGTTTCGTTCAATTCAAGATAAAGCACCGGCGTTTCGTTCAATTCAAGAATAAGCACCTGCATTTCGTTCAATTCAAGAATAAGCACCTGCGTTTCGTTCAATTCAAGAATAAGCATCTGCATTTCGTTCAATTCAAGATAAAGCACCTACGTTTCATTCAATTCAAGAATAAGCACCTGCGTTTCGTTCAATTCAAGAATAAGCACCTGCGTTTCGTTCAATTCAAGAATAAGCACCTGCGTTTCGTTCAATTCAAGATAAAGCACCGGCGTTTCGTTCAATTCAAGATAAAGCACCTGCGTTTCGTTCAATTCAAGAATAAGCACCTGCGTTTCGTTCAATTCAAGAATAAGCACCTGCGTTTCGTTCAATTCAAGAGTAAGCACCTGCGTTTCGTTCAATTCAAGATAAAGCACCGGCGTTTCGTTCAATTCAAGATAAAGCACCGGCGTTTCGTTCAATTCAAGA
This sequence comes from Ceratothoa steindachneri, assembly GCA_963969495.1. NCBI lineage: Eukaryota > Metazoa > Arthropoda > Malacostraca > Isopoda > Cymothoidae > Ceratothoa > Ceratothoa steindachneri. Next base: position 207,382,470 of record OZ018317.1, on the reverse strand, counting down.
ATAAGCACCTGCGTTTCTTTCAATTCAAGATAAAGCACCTACGTTTCGTTAAATTCAAGAATAAGCACCTGCATTTCGTTCAATTCAAGAATAAGCACCTGCGTTTCGTTCAATTCAAGAGTAAGCACCTGCGTTTCGTTCAATTCAAGATAAAGCACCTGCGTTTCGTTCAATTCAAGAAAAAGCACCTGCGTTTCGTTCAATTCAAGAATAAGCACCTGCGTTTCGTTCAATTCAAGAATAAGCACTTGCTTTCGTTCAATTCAAGATAAAGCACCGGCGTTTCGTTCAATTCAAGATAAAGACCTACGTTTCGTTCAATTCAAGAATAAGCACCTGCGTTTCGTTCAATTCAAGAATAAGCATCTGCGTTTCGTTCAATTTAAGAATAAGCACCTGCGTTTCGTTCAATTCAAGAATAAGCACCTGCGTTTGTTCAATTCAAGAATAAGCACCTGCGTTTCGTTCAATTCAAGATAAAGCACCGGCGTTGTGTTCAATTCAAGAATAAGCACCTGCATTTCGTCCAATTCAAGAAAAAGAACCTGCGTTTCGTTCAATTCAAGAATAAGCACCTGCATTTCGTTCAATTCAAGAATAAGCACCTGCGTCTCGTTCAATTCAAGAATAAGCACCTGCGTTTCGTTCAATTCAAGAATAAGCACATGCATTTCGTTCAATTCAAGAATAAGCACCTGCGTTTCGTTCAATTCAAGAATAAGCACCGGCGTTTCGTTCAATTCAAGATAAAGCACCTGCGTTTCGTTCGATTCAAGAATAAGCACCTACATTTCGTTCAATTCAAGAATAAGCACCTGCGTTTCGTTAAAATCAAGAATAAGCACCTGCGTTTCGTTCAATTCAAAAATAAGCACCTGCGTTTCGTTTATTCAAGAATAAACACCTGCGTTTCGGTCAATTCAAGAATAAGCACCTGCGTTTCGTTCGATTCAAGAATAAGCACCTGCGTTTCGTTCAATTCAAGAATAAGCATCTGCATTTCGTTCAATTCAAGATAAAGCACCTACGTTTCATTCAATTCAAGAATAAGCACCTGCGTTTCGTTCAATTCAAGAATAAGCACCTGCGTTTCGTTCAATTCAAGAATAAGCACCTGCGTTTCGTTCAATTCAAGATAAAGCACCGGCGTTTCGTTCAATTCAAGATAAAGCACCTGCGTTTCGTTCAATTCAAGAATAAGCACCTGCGTTTCGTTCAATTCAAGAATAAGCACCTGCGTTTCGTTCAATTCAAGAGTAAGCACCTGCATTTCGTTAATTCCAGAATAAGCACCGGCGTTTCGTTCAATTCAAGATAAAGCACCGGCGTTTCGTTCAATTCAAGAATAAGCACCTGCGTTTCTTTCAATTCAAGATAAAGCACCTACGTTTCGTTAAATTCAAGAATAAGCACCTGCATTTCGTTCAATTCAAGAATAAGCACCTGCGTTTCGTTCAATTCAAGAGTAAGCACCTGCGTTTCGTTCAATTCAAGATAAAGCACCTGCGTTTCGTTCAATTCAAGAAGAAGCACCTGCGTTTCGTTCAATTCAAGAATAAGCACCTGCGTTTCGTTCAATTCAAGAATAAGCACTTGCTTTCGTTCAATTCAAGATAAAGCACCGGCGTTTCGTTCAATTCAAGATAAAGACCTACGTTTCGTTCAATTCAAGAATAAGCACCTGCGTTTCGTTCAATTCAAGAATAAGCATCTGCGTTTCGTTCAATTTAAGAATAAGCACCTGCGTTTCGTTCAATTCAAGAATAAGCACCTGCGTTTGTTCAATTCAAGAATAAGCACCTGCGTTTCGTTCAATTCAAGATAAAGCACCGGCGTTGTGTTCAATTCAAGAATAAGCACCTGCGTTTCGTTCAATTCAAGAATAAGCACCTGCGTTTCGTTCAATTCAAGATAAAGCACCGGCGTTTCGTTCAATTCAAGATAAAGCACCTACATTTCGTTCAATTCAAGAATAAGCACCTGCGTTTCGTTCAATTCAAGAATAAGCACCTGCGTTTCGTTCAATTTAAGAATAAGCACCTGCGTTTCGTTCAATTCAAGATAAAGCACCGGCGTTTCGTTCAATTCAAGATAAAGCACCTACGTTTCGTTCAATTCAAGAATAAGCACCTGCGTTTCGTTCAATTCAAGAATAAGCACCTGCGTTTCGTTCAATTCAAGAATAAGCACCTGCGTTTCGTTCAATTCAAGATAAAGCACCGGCGTTTCGTTCAATTCAAGAATAAGCACCTGCGTTTCGTTCAATTCAAGAATAATCACCTGCATTTCGTTCAATTCAAGAATAAGCACCTGCATTTCGTTCAATTCAAGATAAAACACCTGCGTTTCGGTAACTTAAGATTAGGAATCTTGTTAGGATTGCAGGGCCTATTGCACAGTTTTGCACGTGTGTCTGTTTGAGCGTGCATGAACGCATGTAAGTCAAAAGAGAATAGTTTGGGTTTCCTCCCGTGTTGGGTTCTCCTCCCCCACCCCCTCTCTCTGGTCTATTCTAGGCTATTGAAGACAGAGAGAGTGGTTTATGGTTTATGAGTATTGATGGTTGGTGAGGGCATTGTGAGCTTAGGACCATTCTGGACGAATATTGCCCTTCCCCACCTCCTCGGGGATCGGCACAATGGACACGCTAGTTTATGGCTTTACTATGGGCAGAGGGTGTTTGGACTCGTACACCATCCCTCGACTCCTTCCCCCTAATCATACCCCAACTCCCCCTTTCTCATTCCTTGAAAACCCCCTTGCAGGAGGGACAAAGGGCCACTATTCATCACAAGCTGGAGGAAGAAACAACTCGCTGAAACCCCCTATCTACCCAAACTCCTGGTCTCTGAGCAGAACCATTGCGAAGCTTGGAAGAAGAAAGAACCGTCCACACTCAAAACTCTCTTCAAACGCTGGGACTCGGCCGGAAGTGTGAGGCACCGCAAACTCCTTCTCCTTACCCGGGTTCTCCGGCCAAGGTAAGTTTTTATACCCCTTTTCTCGCATTGGTTCTGCAAGTTCCCCCGAATTCCCATCAAACTCTCTCTCTCCCCTTTGCTCCCTTTCTCGCCTCTCGTCTAAATTCATTTAACCTTCGGTCCTTCAAACTCTTAACCTTCTATCAATTTGGGAATCATCAAACTTCTCTCAAACTCTTAAACTACCCTTAAACTAAACTCTAACTAACGAGGGAATTCGGAACTAAACATCGTTTCGAATAAGTTCTCTGGAGAGATCACTATACTTTCCAAATCAATTGGACACTAATGTCTCTCACTTAAGCGCTACCATCTTGCTTAGCTTTGCCTGCTTTCGGGGTAATAATTCTAACAACCTGAGATGATCCGTATTTCCTTCCAACCCTGCCACATAGCCACATAATGGTATTTAGCGCTAAGTCGAGGTTCTTGCAGGTATGGCGCCCTGGGCGAAACACCCCCTCTGGCTCCCTTTTGAACTGTTTGGGCCTCCCCTAAACAGTCGGGAGCAACTAATATTTTGTTTATCACTATTATTCATCTATTTGCTAATAATAACACATAATTATCATTGTTTATACATGTAACAGCAAAAATATATTTATAAATACTATAAAAGTACACAAACTATGTATAATAACAACCATAAATAAAAATAATAAAGTAACAAGGATAAAAAAGGATGGCCGCCCTGGGTACTGGGTGGTCATTTTTTCCCCCTGTCCTTTTCCTCCCCCGGGAATCCATGCCGTTCCTGGCAAGATGTCGCCCTGGGAGGCTACCCACATTGTCCATGGCTAAATCCGCTTCTGCTTACTGGCCTATTTAGCCGCTCAAACAGTGCGCCTAAAACAAAAAATATGATGCCAATCACAAGTTACCACATATGTCAACGACATGCAAATGGAAGCGACTGAGCTAAATTGGCTAATGAACCAATCTTTATCTCACTTAATATACCTGTTGCTGGTCAAGTTGTCAGGTAGCAATATTATAAAAACAAAACAAATGGAAATTCATTGTCCAAAATATATTCTTGGATTTCAAGCATACGCCCGACAAAAAGTTTTCCCAAGCCCTACGTTTCGAATGACTACTCTAGTCATTAAAAGATGTTAATATTTACTAATTATATTAATGTTTTTTTATTATAATTAATCAATATTTAGGTACATATAGTTGGTCAAGTAAGTAAATGGCCAAATCCCAACCAAATCTCTGGGATGAAAATGGTTAAAATTGACTTTTGTTTGTTTTTTTTAGAAACCCATCTGGCGACTGCCTACTAAGGCTAAGGTGATTAAAATTAACTTTTAGATTCAGTTGACTTTATTTTAAAATTTTCGGTAAACTTGAAGATCGGCGGCGCGCTCGAAAAAGTGTATTTTTTGGCGTGTATGTTTCGTTCACCCGCGCATGCATATTCATGCGCATTTGGTTAAATAAAAACATTAAAAAAAACGTTAGAACATTATTCTATAAACCATTATGATTATATACTGGGGGCTGAGCCCCCAGACCCCCAATTGATTGAAACTCAGGATCCTCATAGGGAGTGCCCCCCCACGAGCAATCCCCTTGAATTTACTCCAAAAAGGTGAAACATATTGGAACACGGACGAAATAGTTTACGTCTCATCGTTCGCGCCGCCGATCGTAATGTTCACCAAACCTTCAATAACTCTTTGCTAGAATTGAGGATAGAATCTAATACAAATCTTTTCTTTCTTTCAGGCATATAATTTTACATGTTTTGCCTCTTAGTGCCTCAACAAGGTCAACGGACCTAAGTCGCGTGCTCTCAATTATTTCAATAATTTTGAAAATAAATTAATTAACAAAGGTGTTATCAATTAACAAACATATCATCTGAATTTATGACCTTAAAAACTTTCAAAAACTTATTGAAAAGTAAAATGGTTACAATCCGACGGACCGACATAATAATTTATAGAGGTTCGCCCGCACGAGATTAACAATGCTATTTTGCTGGGGTCCAAATAAAACTTATTATTGCATTAAATTGTGTTTGTCTTGCTTAAACAAAAGACAAGAATAGTCATTGTAGAGCGGATTTCAGGTAAATACAAATTGTACACGGAGAAAAGAAAACAAGTTGTGTACCTAACGAAGTAATAATCTCATGAGAATTTACACACAAAACGACTTAATTATTTGCCTCCTTGCCTCTCTTCAATGAGGAGGGTGGACCCAGGAACGCATCAACGTCGCCCGGGCGAGTCCAAAGGTCCCTTAAGGGGTGTGATAGAATGTGTGAGGTTAGAGCAATTCGAGAGGTGTTTGTTTTGTCTTCTAGGGATCGATTGCACCTAGTGCATGTTGGTGTTTGTTTTGTGTGAGGTTTGTATTGTTATGGTATGGGTGAGTGACCTGTTCGTAGTTGGGATAGGAATACTCTATGTTTTCTGTGTGTGGGAATATGTCTCAATGTTTTGAGCCGCAGTGACGCGTTACTAGCCAAGTGCGCGCGCGTGGCCGTCCCGCAGCCGCGATCACCCAAAACAAATTCCTCAGCGACTGACATTCGTCTCTGTTTCCTTTCTGGGTCTCCTAAGTCATATCCGGCACAAACATCAGGCGAGGAGACCGGAGATAAATGAAGACGAAACCGATGCTCGGCCACGAGCTGGAGCCGACGACGATATTCTGAGGAGTGGATTTGTGGGGGTTGTTCATATATATATATATATATATATATATATATATATATATATATATATATATATATATATATATATATATATATATATATATATATATATATATATATATATATATATTATATATATATATATATATATATATATATATATATATATATATATATATATATATATATATATATATATATATATATATATATATATATGCAAAATAAATCTCACAGGAAAATGAAAGGCGGATTCCAAGTACTTTCGAATTTGTTCAGTTCATTCTCTAGGAATAATTAATTATTCTACAAATGTGCTATATATATTATTTTCCACTCTTTGGATTCTTCATCGTCCTTCCATTTTCTTGTTCTTTTCCGGGAGCCTTCCTTGTCCAGTATGATTTTCTTCATTGGGATAATTGGAATAGCCGTGAGTTTTTGTCACGACCGAGTTCATTTAATCCTTTTTGGTTATTTTTTATTTGGACGCTGTCGTGCTTCCTGTAGTTCAATGGATTCTTATTCTCCCTCTTTTGGATAATTTGGAGGGGAAATGGTATATTCTGATTTTGCCATTGTAGAGTAAATTCTCAATAACTTGTTCATCCTTATCTGCCGTTCCTTTATTCTCCCGTTGGGCCCATTTGTCTCTTCCTTCATGTATGGCTTTGATTATGCCCTGTTGTTTTGTCCCTTTGGTATGAGGTATTCGTCCTTGACATACATTTTGAGTCTAAGATCTGCTGCTTCAATCAACCTAGTGTTGTCTTCTACGGATTTATTCCTCTTTTCTTCCTTTGACGCTCTAGTCTGCTTTTCGGAGTCTGTTTCTTTTCTCTATCTTCTTTTCTTGAATTAGGTTTCACTCCTCTTGTAGGCTTAGTCCACGCTGGAGCTTAATATTTCTGAGGAGGGTGGGTTAGGAGGGAACCACATCTTTTTCATTCCATTTTTTGCCAGCAATGTCTTGAGGGTATCGGAGAGAGTTCCTGACCTCCTTAGGTTCATTACTTGCGAGTATAATATGCAGAGCTGGGCGTTGCGGCAACGAGTTGCGACTTTGCCGCACGATGAATTTTGAAGTAGCAAACGTTTTGAAAAAGTCGGACTAAGCAAATCGCACCGCCAATTTTCCGCGACTTTGAACAGGAAGAAAGAAGACTTTTTTGAAAGAAATTGAGGCGGCTGTTATATTTTATAGCAATGCCCTCTTGGCATTCCTATAATAAAAACCCCCTGGGAAACTTAAATATATATATATATATATATATATATATATATATATATATATATATATATATATATATATATATATATATATATATACATCAATTATTGTCAAATTCATATCATGCTATTCTTTTACTTTTGTCAATTAAATTGTTCAATTATTTTACTTAACTTTTGTAAATTAAATCATATTTTATGTACAACTTAATAATTAATTAATTCATTTATTTTACTTAACTTGTCAATTCATTTAATGTACTACTGTTTCAAACAACATCTCTTAAAAAGTCACACACAAACAAACACACACTTTCAGCTCGACCATATGGAACACTATTCTTTCCCATTCGACTCTCGCCAGTCTCCGCATAAAGGTCGGTAATCATTCCTTCTACAATTAGCCATTTGACTCCAAACAAATCATATTTAGTTTAATTCAACATTCTCTCACAATTCTCTGCAAACTGCCATACGAGAGTAGGTCCTAATTCTATTTACTTCTCGTATTTGCAGCCCCCAATTCAGTCCATCATAGTCACCATATTATTTCATATTTATTTCATGTACTTCATTTCTTTTCACATCTTGTTACTTTAAATCATATTTTACCATTATCTTACATTGTATACCTAATCCAACTTATCTCATTGTACATTCGTTGATTTTAAGAATATATTTATATTTGTTTAATTGTTTTTCTTAAAACTCAGTTCATTATTTCAAAATTTATTTCGCTTTCGTCTTTGGCCTAAAAACTAGCAGACGAAAGCTTCGATCAAACAAATTCATGGTAATGGTTATGGTTAAGGCTGATTTATTCACAGAAAATAAATTCCATGAATAACCATATACTATAATATACTTTATAATTTAGCGGAGTCACACCGGGGAAAAAAGTTGCTGTCGCAAAGTCGCACTTTTTTGAAAGAAATTGCCGCGGCTGTTTTAGGTTTTTTCTGCATTATAAAAGTATGTTTCTGTTATCGCGAAAAAAGTTTACTTTGTAATTTAGCAGAGTCGCATCGGGGAAAAAAGTCGCAGTCGCAAAGTCGCACGGAGGGGAGGGGGGGCAAAAATATAATCGCAAAGTTGCAGTCGAACCTGAAAAAATTAAAGTCACGCCCAGCTATGATAATATGCACGTAATTAGTTCCTGTGATAACTCATTCGGCATTGTAAGATGAGATTTGGTTTCCTTATTTTGTTGTACGGTGGCCTTGGACACTCCTGCTTAGGTTGAGGTTTTCAGTTTTCTTTCTCTCTTCATTCTCTCTCCTTAGAATTATATATTTCATCTTTGGGCACAATTCTTCCAAAAGTGCACTCGTTGGCTGAATTCAGAGCAGCTTTGTTTTCTATCGATGCAATTTCTTGTCGTGTAGTCCTCCATTTTATAGCAGTTATAGCACAGCTCTATGTTGGTGTGCCTCTAACTTTCCATATTTTCTGATGGGATCCTCAGGCTAAACAAAAGCAAGCCATTCTGGCAGATTTTATTTACTATTTGTCTTGGTGCACATTATTATGAAAACATGCAAGTGGTTTCTAAATTTTATGACTCGTGGATCTCAATTCCTGTATGATTAATTTCGATTTCTGTTTTTATTTCTTCCTTTCTGTGTGAGCCTACCTACATGTCCATTTTTCGACATATGAGGTTCCTATTAGCCGTAAATTAAGGTGGAGGGTTCAAGTCCGATTATATTTAGTCTGTCTACTCCATCTGGTGAAACTAATCTTCCTACATCGCACTCTGCGTTGCAGATTGTGATATATCCATTCGATACGTCCATGATTCGGATCAGAGCAACTTTTAGATTTCCATATAGTGTTTCGATGAGCCTTCCTCTTTCGTATATGTTTCTTTTCTCGAGAGTCCTTAAGGGCACACGGAGGTATTCAAGTCTGCCCCCTTTTCCCTGGGCTGGATGTGTTCTCACTATTTTCTTATCCGCACCGAGCGCCCAAGGCGCTCAGTGGTTTGTTTTGTTTTTTAAGCTCTCTTCAATCAATATTTGTTGTTCGTCCTTCCGTGCATTCTGAAGAGAGACTATGTCAGGACAGTTCTATTCTTTTTTTCACACCACCTATGGGCCCATATATACCTCTATATTATAGAAGCACTCCTCACCATCCTATCTAAAAAGATCTATTGCTATTAGGTGTCTCCACTAAATTTGTGGCTTGTGGTCCTATGGACCCCCTCTTCTTTGCCCCTCCTGACGGAGCTTCCTTTTGGGGTTAGCTACGCGGTACTTTAAAGTTGATTTGAGTGCTGCAGTGGTCGAGTTATGTTGCTTATAGTATGTAAAAAAAAGGTATAGAAGATTAGGCAGAAAAAAAGCGGAAATTAAGGATAGATACCCTTTTCGGGTCTCTAACCAGCCCACTGGAAAAAGGAGGAATCTCCAATCAGTCCAGTAGACACATACCTTTCTTCTTTCTAGTAATTTTTATTTCATCAGTTCCGATGAAATTTTGTCATTTCTTTATCTCACTTGTCCTTGGCTTTGCCTACTTTATCAGACACTCGGCTGTTCGTTTAGAGTTCGATTCGAGTAGACTAACTGAGGACCGTCTTACCGATCAAGATGGTACGGTACGATGTGAATAGAAATAACAGAGAGGGATCACTGTGAGAACCACAGAAGATCAATTAGTCGTAGAGGAAAAGGTCCGGAAAAAAATTAAGATGGGATAAATAAAGTTAACAGTACGGTAGCTATACACCAATGCGAGGTGACTTTTGGGTTGCTAGTTCGACTTGGACGGCATGAAGAAAAATGGGGAGGCAGAGAGACCCGTGTTCCTCGAAGACGTCGTTCGTGTTGCTGTTATTTTATGTATGTGGGTGTGTGCTTTCAGGTCTAGATGGACGTTGGTGTATAATATAGCGTGTAGGTGTTGTTAGAGTATTTCCTCTAAGTCTAAGAGTAGGGCATGTGGGCCGGGTGGTCAGGTCTAGTGTGTGTGTTAATTGCCAACTCTGGTGTACTTAACCGGCTTAAGGCCGGTAACGGAGTGCACTTGCAGTAGTTTAAGACTTCTCAATCTTTCGCTGCTTGATCTTCTGGCATTGCACCAAGAAAGAGGGTGGCGATGCATTATCCTGCACTTGTGTCGGTGGAGGAGTCGAGGCTGGTGTGTATGCGGCAAGCTTTATCAGTTTTTTTGGTAGTACGATTGGTGTTGTAGTGGGTTGGTATGGGGAGGCTCGGGCGTGGGTGATGGGAGTGGTAGGAGAAAGAATAGGAACTGTGGAAGTACAAGTGTGGGAGCAGAGGTGAATACTGCGGAAGTTAGGGTAGGGGTAGTGAAAGGAAAGAGGAAGGGTTACGGGAGAAAGGAGAGGGACTACTTAAGGAAGGATACGGACTACAGGAGGAAGGGTGGGGACTTCGGGAAGGAGGGTGAGGATGATGAGAGAAGGGTGGGAAGGGGTAAAGGATATTTAGAGGAAGGATAGGGGTAAAGCAGGTGGTGGATGCCAGACCAGGAGGGTGGACACAGCAGGAGAGACCGTGATAGGAGGGAGAGAATTAATAAGGGGTTGTGTGTATACTGGTGTAGGATAGAGCTGTGGTCGTACGTTTTAATGTTCTTGTATTAGGGCGAATACCGTCTCGGGAAAGAAGATTTGCCTGATTCCGTTCACAGCAAAAGCAGGTTGAGTATTGTTGGATATAATTGGGGGTCACCCGCAGACATGATTTTTACTACCGCGGAGAGTATGGTGGCCAGTTGTGTCTTGGGGATACTGTGAGGTACTTGGTAGTATGTGGGCGTATCCATCGATGTGGTGGGTTGGATGGCTTCGGAAGCGCCTGAAGCAGCGGGGGTGGGCGGGGCGAGTGTGTTGGGGGTAGTGTAGATGTAATAGGGAGTTGTAGTCTATTGTGGCTTCCGCAGCTATGCTATGGAATCCACGCGCTTCTTCGTGAGGTATTGGTACCTCATGCACAAGACAATGTGGATATCATCGCAGTTCATACTGCAGAGGATAGTGTTTGTGCATACAGTGTAAAGGTGCCCCTTTTCACCGTATTTTGAGCATAAAAGCTCGGCTTTACATGAGTTTTTCTGGTGACAAACCCTGTAGCAACGCAGGCATTGGTTTGGGCGTAGATTGTGTTGCTTATCTATTTGGTGTGCTTGTCTGAGGGTAATGAAGACCTTAATGCCCTGACCTAGCAATGGATTTGTGTGTTTGTCGTTGAATATTGTTATAACTGCCCGGTTTTTGGTGTAGTTGCAATTGAGGTCCTAGATTGCGTCATCACTCTACTAATTTTTTAGTTCGGTGAGATCATTTGTGTGGTGTTTTGCAGCCAGAGAAGGCTGGTGCGTCTTTTGCGAATAAGGTGTTGTTTTGAGACAGTCTGGCAGTGTGATGTGGTGTTCTTTGTCTGCCAGGGCATCTTTAGTGCGTGTGTGGAAGGTCTCGGTATCCTTTGAAAACCTTAAAATCAGTGTCTGCCCAGCGTTTGTGTGTTGATGATGTTGGTGATGAAGGTATCGAGTGTGCACGAAGGCCTTAGTGTTTTGTTGTGTTGTAGAGTTCATTTTCTTTGGGTTGTGGCGAATGCATATGATGGTCTCGCTACCTATTGCATGTAGTTTTTTTTTCATTTTTTGTGAGCCTGCGGTACGGAAGTAGCTGGAGAAAGTCCCCCACCCCGTCGCTGACCACACCCTGCGAACTGTGAATCCGATGAAAGGTGAAAATATGAGTATGGACCTGGGTGAGCTCCTCAAGTGGGTATAAAATATAGCGGACTTAATGATAGATTAGGGCCGAATCAATGACCTCCCACCAGAAGGAAGCTGCCCTCTCAAACGAGTTTTGGTTATTCCGAGTTACTCCCAACTACACAGAAACGGGTGTAAAATCCTTGTGGTCCTGGCTGAACCCACGAGTTAGGGTAAGTGCCCCCCTGCCCGTAGGTTTTAACTATGCTTCAATCCAAGCTGCCTCTTGACTTTGGGTTCCGCAGTGAGCTAGACCACAAACCTCCTTTACCCGAAGCCTACGTGTTTCTCCCAAGCTCGAAGGCTAACGAGGAGCCGATGTAAGAATTGGTGAGAAAAACCGTTTGGCATAAGAACCCTCCTGGGCCCGTCCTCAAGCCCCCCCCCCCTCTTACTACTCCCCCAGTAGGGTGACGAAGGTATAAATAAGAAACACTGAGGAAGATCGTGGTAGAATACGTCAGTCTCCAGGTGACGAAGTCCTCGGATTAAGACCCCGGGCTACCCAGACTGGATTGGTAGAATACGTCAGTCTCCAGGTGACGAAGTCCTCGGATTGAGACCGCGGGCTACCTAGACTGGATTGGTAGAATACGTCAGTCTCCAGGTGACGAAGTCCTCAGATTAAGACCCCGGGCTACCCAGACTGGATTGGTAGAATACGTCAATCTCCGAGGGACGAAGTCCTCGGATTAAGACTCAGGGCTACCTAGACTGTATTGGTAGAATACGTCAGTCTCCAGGTGACGAACTCCTCGGATTAAGGCCCCGGGCTACCTAGACTGGATTGGTAGTTTACTTGGCTCGTCAGACCAAGAAGTACCCTGCAAAGGAGACAGAGCTACCTACCTTAAGGGGCTAAGAAGCAGCTAATCCTCGAGCTAGTCCCTGGTTATCAAACCAAACGTTAAGCTAACTTTGTAAGGTTCAACTTACTCTCGTTAGAGAGACTCCTCATATCCTGGTGCATCTTAAACACCAGGGGGATTCTTCGTCCTTGAGGAATCAAGAAAAGAAGAAGGAAAAGGCTACCCCTCAAGCCCGTTACTCAGTGGCCACACCAAACTCATAAGTTAACTTGGTTGAGGAACCAAGTTCAACTTATTCTCGTCAGAGAAATCCCCCTCCTATATCTTCGCCTTTGAGGAAGACTGGAAATAAGAAGAAGCTCCTCCTCGAGCTAGTTCCTGGTTACCAAACCGACCTTTAAGTTAACTTATTCAAGTTTAACTTATTCTCGTCAGAGAAACCCCCCTCCTCGATCCTCGCTCTTGAAGAAGACCCTCCCCGAGTTCAGTCTTCGCCCATGAAGAATTAATTAACGAAGGAGAAAAGCTCCCCCTCGAGCTCGTTACTCGGTGGTCACACCGAAATCTCAGTTAACTTGGTTTAAGAACCAAGTTCGACTCACTCTTGCCTGAGAGACCACGCCTACCTTAGTGCCACCTAAAGCACCTTGAGTGTTCTCGTCCTTGAAGAATGAATACCGTGTGGACCCCACAGCTACGACCCTAGCCAAAAGTACCGCGTGATCCCGCCCACCTACATCTGGCCGCTCGGCACGCGTCGTGAGACAATAACATTCCTGAGGTATTTAAACTCCAATAGAGTCCCTAAGCCTAAATCTTATATATTGAAGTTTGTAGCGAAATTAACCAATTTTAGAGGGTCAAACTAATTGAATTAATTATTGTATATTATAATATTCGGAGTATTTCTGTGGTTAATGGTTAATTTTTGTGTATTAATTTGTTAAAGTTAAAATATAAGTTTATTTTGGGAATTATTGTGCGTTTCTCTATATCCTTACGTATTTGAGACGGCTCTCTTCTTTAAGATATCAATATTAGCACTCTTAGAACAAAAAGGGGGGCATTCTACGACACTCACAGAGGATCTTCTGGAAGAGGCAATTATGCCTGTGGCTCCAGGGTTTTGAAATCAGAGTTATCCTTCTCTTAGGTAGACTACCTGTCATGGCTACGAGCTCCACGTACCCGTCCTCACCATGATGCCCAGCCACGGAGGTAACCTCCCTAGTAAATAGTGATAGCTTTTTAAAAAGAATCCGGACGGAGATTCGAACTGCCGAGCCAATGATTGCCGGGCAAGCGCGCTAACCACTATACTAGCAGGTCGAGCCTTTAACAACCCACTCTTCCTCCACAAAGTGTCCAAGTGGACCCAGATGTGGAAGGTTCGGCGGGAGCCAATGAAGGTGGAGAGGAGTAGGAGTAGAAGTAACAAAAATTGAAGGGAGTAAGAGAGTGGACGTTGATTTTTTTTAGACCTTATCCTTATAGCGGAAAGATGAGATAGAATGGAATAATTCGTTTGTGGATCTACCGATTTTATCGTGAGTTCCGAACCACGCATCCATCTATCGCTGGGTTCCTTCCATCTCTTTTTTTTCTTTTTTTATAATTTTGCAACTTCATACAGGTAGTGGGTGAACCGTCTAACTCCGTTACCTTTTGCCTTTTTCCTTTCATTCGTATGTTTAATCAAATGTAGCATTCATGCCGTTATGTATTTTTGAGCTCTGAGCTTGTTTGTTGTTTATATAGTATGTTGTAATTATTTCTTTTCTTTTCATATTTTCACTTTCCGTATAGTTGTTTCGTTTTGATTTTCGTATTCCTCTTGCATATTCTTCACTTGGAGTACTTCATTTAAGTATTGTTTATTAATTTTCACTACAATATTGTTTTAGTATTGCAATTATTCACACTTTAGTATATTTGTTACACTTCAATTCACTTTGGAATGTTTGATTTTTCTTTTTACTTTAAGTTTTTTTTGTTATTGTTTCACTAATCGATTGTTTATTTTTCGGGTATCCTCCCTTATCTTGCTTACTTAAATTCATTGGTTTTCCTTTTTATTGGTCGAGGTAAATTCCCTTGTCGGTTTTGTTTGGTTTTCATTTTTCTTAGTTTTTTGGTTAAAGTTTCAGCTTTATCAAACATGAGTGTTGATGATGCTCTTGATGAGGGTATCGAGTTTGCACGAGGGTCTTAGTGCTTTGTCGCGTGGTAGAGTTCATTTTGTTTATGTTGTGGCGAAAGCATAGGATCGTCTCGCCACCTATTGCATGTAGGGTTTTCTTTTCTTTTTTGTGAGGCCGTGGTTTAGGAGTGGCTGGAGAAAGTCCCACCCCCTCAAAATGGACAAAAACCCGCGATGTCTCAGCTGATGTCTTCCATTGGGGAATCGAGCATTAAGGGGGTTTTCTGCTCGGGTGTTCGTGTGCTCTGTAAATGTCGGGGGTAGTTCTTTAATTTTCCTCCATATTTTATCCGCTCCTTTCTTTATATCGATATTAAGTGCTTCTATTCCTGCCTCTTGTTGCAGGCTCTGCTGATTTCTCGTGTTTCTCTTTCGTGTGTTAGTAAATAGGTAGGGAGCTTTATTCTGAATCCTGTGGAGTTCCAGTTTTTGATTCGCCGTTGATTGGGATGGGAGGGTGTCGTGGATTAGCCGAGTTTATATATACATTTTTTTATTATGATTAATAAAGTGGGTCGTATGTTCGTACTTCCAGTGATCGCTTCAGGATCGATCTCTAAGAGCGCTTTTCTTATTCTTATTCTATTGAATGAATATAAAGGGGAGTTCTCTCTTTAATATACTAAATACTGCCAACGCAACTCGTTAAAGATAATTTAAACACTTCAACCAAAATAGACTTTTCTTTGGGGACGAGGGCTTGTTCTTGTTTCCCTCTCTCTCGGATATAACCGGTGGTTTGACGAGTGTAAATCAGCTTCGGACAAACAATCATCAAAGGACTCGGCTCTCCTGTCCTTGACAAAGGCCCTTAATTCTGGAGGCAGGGTGCATAACAGTTGATCGGTCAGTATCAAGTCGACGAGCGAGTCGAAGTCGTTTTTCACTTTGGCTGAATCCAACCAAAATTGGAGGTGCCTTCTGAGGATAAACCCAAACTGCCAGTAGGTTTGTCCGGGATGAATCCTAGCCTGCCTAAATTTCATTCGATAATCTTCAGGATTTAGATTAATGGCGCCCAGTAGTTCTGCTTTGAAAGTAGAGTAGTCTACTGAAGCTTCTGAGGGGAGGGATACAAATATATCTCGTAAGCGCAAACTGAGAAGGGGGAGTAGTCTGGCGATACCGTCTGTTTCGATATCCCAGTGGTTCACTTCAAAAATTTTTTCGAAGTACTAGAGATACGCGAATAGGTCGTCCTCGTCCTTGTACGCTGGAAGCTTCATAGTTGGGGCCTGAGATGTCCCAGGCTTGGACCCCACGGACTGCACTTCCACTTGGTCCTTGCTCAAGGCTCTCGTGTTCTCGTATCTTTTCCCGCTCTTCTGCCTGCCTTTGAGCCTCTTCTCTCCTTACATCCCTTTCCGTCCTTTCTTAATCCTGGACGTAGGCAGTGAGTTCTTTGCCCGTTAGTCCAAGAATTTGGCCTTGTTTGTAGAATATTTCAAACGAAGATATTCTGGCTATGTTCGTCGAAAACTCACCGATGTAAGGAACGTTACGTATGCAACTTGTAGTCACTTAGCCTTTCCTAACCCTAACCTTACCTTTCACTGAACCTCTTAATTGAATTATCCCTGTCCAAAAACAAAACAAAACCCCCTTCGTTAAATTATCTTTCCTACTTGTCTAAATACATTCCCCTGAATCTTTAAAACCTGTTTGATTCCTCCTTATTTAAATTTTCCTCGAACGGGTTGGCAATTATTTGTTCTTAGTAGGGGCTTTTAAGATAATCTTACACTTGGGTTCTTCTGAAGTAACTGCAATAACCTGACACCACTAAAATATGGTGTGGGTTAGCCGAGATTATTATTATTATTTTTATTATGATTAATAAAATGGGTCGTACGTTCGTATTTCTAGTGATCGCTTCAGGATCGATCTCTAGGAAGGCTTTTTTTATTTTTATTCTATTGAATGAATATAAAGGGGAGTTCTCTCTTTAATATACTAAATACTGCCAACGCAGCTCGTTCAAAGATAATTTAAACACTTCAACCAAAATAGACTTTTACTGAATATTAATCAACTAAAAAAAAATTAATATATACACGTACAAAAATACAAGTTAAAAAGGGTTCTTAAGTCCCATTATGAACACTCGGTTTCTGGTTGCTTTAAGGGAGAACAATTTACTTTTAAAAAAATTCCTCTTTAAGATATACAAAATAATCTACGTTAAATGCATGGAGACATAAAAATAGAATTGATTACTCACATAAGGTATTGGTGTTTACCCAGAGAATCCCAACGAAATACCTCCACTCCAATCTTGTCCGGAGAGGCTTCGTGAGTGTAGTTTATTTACTTCTCAATAGAGGGCGTTACTTCGAACGAGGGATGGACGAGTGACGTCACGCGGAATTTCGAGGCTTCGGAGGATCAGGAATCAAAACAAAACGACGAGTGTGGAGGCGAGGAGTCGGACGTTTATGACCTTGAAAAGGTTTTCTCAGACAAGGCTTGAAGATGGCTGTATGAATTTCTAGCGATTTGGTTTCGCTTGTAGAGCTTCTCTTTTGGGTGAGAAACCTATCTAGTTTGAGGTGTCAAACTCAGATAGGGTAAGATCGCTTGACGATCTTTGGTAATCGAACTATGCCGATGGTACTTGGAGGTAAGATCACTTGAAGATCTTTGTTAATTGAACTGTGCCGATGGTAATTGGAGGTAAGATCACTTGAAGATCTTTGTTAATCGAACTGTGCCGACGGCACCTGGACGTAAGATCACTTGACGATCTTTGGTAATCGAGCTGTGCCGATTATACTTGGTGCAATCTGGTATTGCCCGAGAAAATGAAAGTTCTTCTTAACTTGCTGGGGGAATTCTATCCCGGCAAGTTCTTATCGATGTCGTGACGAAACGAGAATTGTCCTCTTTTTCTCCTGGCGAACAGTTTTATACTAGAATTACTCCCGCGGGGTAATGGGAAGGGGAGGGGGATAGCAAGGGGAGACCCGAAGGTGCCCTGACTTGTGGGCGTCTGTTATTTCTCTTCCTAGACATTTTGAAATTAGGGAAACTAGATCTAATGTTGACTCGACAGAAGTGGGTATCAATTCAACCGTGCTTGGCATCGTGGCGCTCTGGGAGAGCGTAATACGAGATCCACAGTTTGAATTTTTGACTTGTTTGTTTATAAATACACCCTCGGAAGGTAGGCCATTTGAGCAAAGGTCAGGAATAACTGTCTCCTAAATTTACCAATTTTATCGTAATTGTATGTTACCGGAGACTGGGTAGAGTGGCTTAGAGAGACCCAGGTGGGTTTTGTTTTTCTTTCATTTGTTTTCTTCGCCATGAGAAAGACCTCGAGATATATATATATATATATAAGAGGGGTGGTCAATAAGTTTTGCAATTCGGTTCGGATATAAGGAAACGAGATATGAGGAAAAGTGTTTTATTATTTTTCAATATAACTACCCTCGACTTCAATGCACTTGCACCACTTGTCCCTGAGGCTTCGAATTCCCGACAACCAGAAATCTCCCCCACTGCTGTTCAATCCACTCCTGGACGGCGAGCTGGACATCTCCATCGTCCCCAAACCGGCGTCCACGCAGAGCAGCTTTGAGCTGGCGGAATAAAAAGTAGTCGCTAGGGGCCAGATCTAAACTGTAGGGAAGATGGTTGAGCTCCTCGAATCCGCACTCGTGCAGGGCAGCTTGTGCAACTCTGGCCTTGTGGAATTTGACGACGTTGAAATCGATCATGGGGCGTGAGGTTTCGTGAGGTTTCTAGGGACCCAACGAGCAGAGACCTTGGTCATGGCCAAATTGTCGTGGATGATGTTGATAACACTTCCATGTGATATTCTAAGTTCCCGCTCGATTTCTTCGACCTTCGCCCATCCATTTCGAAGATCCTCCTCTCCACACGGGCCATATTGTCCTCGTTGGTCACGTCTGACGGGCTTCCTGGACGGGGGTCATCTTCAGGGAACTCACGACCATGGTGGAACTCCCTATTCCAGCGAACAATGCTTGCATAGGAAGGGGTGGTGTCGGTGTACACTGCAACCATGCGTTCATGGATCTCTTTTGCATTCTTGCCTTCCTTGGTCAAAAATTTGATCACTGCGCGGTGCTCAACCTTCTTCATTGTTGAAAGATTTGTGACTGACGATCTGCGATCAGCTACTGCTTCTTAAATAGACGAGGCAGGAGCGTGCGGCTGCAGGTCCTGACTTGTCATAACTTGTCCTAACACCCCCACAAACAGCCATTATTCCCCTTCCTCTGTTTTGCCCTACCGATTCGCAAAACTTATTGACCGCCCCTCGTATATATATATATATATATATATATATATATATATATATATATATATATATATATATATATATATATATATATACTTGCAACTTCTTAGCTCCTTCGGTTAACTCGTATATCTCTACAGAGCGTAAAGGAGGGTATCCCTTCCTAGTCCTATATATTTTTTTATTTTGTTCTTTATGCTTAAACCTCTTAAACTCTATAGTAGATTTAGCTTAGGCTTCTATTAGTTCTTATCTTCCAGTCCATTTCGTAATTGTTGATGTTGCTTATCTCTGATGCTGTTGTCCTTAGCTGAAAGTGTTCATTCCTCTACTGAGTAATGACGAGCTGGCTTATGTCATCCACGAACTGTATATTTAGACAATTAGGCATTATTGGTGGTGGCAGGTCTGCTGTATAAATTGAATACATCGTGGAACTAAGGCAGCCTCCCTACGAATTCCAGCTTCCAGTTCGAATTCTGGTCCTGAATAAACATTAATCACCACGTATGCTTACCTCTCTCTAATGTAATAGCAGAATAATCTCCCAATATTGCTGTTCATCTGGAGATTTAAGATCTTATATTGCATTCCTCATACCCAGACTTGACTATTTCTTAGTAATTACACCAAGTGCCATTGTGGTGTGTCCCTCCTTTTCTGAATCCGAACTGGTAATCACTATAGAGGTCATTTTCTTCGAGATTCGCATGTAGTCTTCGATTGAGGATTTTTTCGAAGACTTTACCGATGAAATTCAATATCGATATAGGACTGTAACTGTTGAGATGACTAGATGGTTTTCCTGACTTCGAACGAAAATCATTTTCTAGTTTAGAGCCATCCGAGAAGTAACCGTGTTTAGGCAGGTGTTATAAATATTCTTTAATGTTTTTAGGATTACGTCCGGTGTCTTGGTAAGATTAATTCTGGTTATTCTTGAAGGAACTGGCGCCTCTTGCTTGAATGTTTGGATTACGCCTTCGATTTCCTCTATTGTTATATAGACCCTCGTACCCAGAATTTCTTCCATCTCCTGCTCTATTGTTGGTGCTGAGGTATTATTGTCGATTTTTTTTACGCTAATAAGTGTGTATCATTTTCATCTATCTTTGGATTAAGGTCTTCGTCTTCCTCAGGTGTTATGGAAAACACAGACTTCCAGTAATTGTGAAATAATTTTTCTGTGGGCCTGTTTTCTTGAATCTTTTTATCCCGTTTGTTTATAATTGTTATCTTCTGTCTCTGGGTTTTGCCTTTAAGTCTTTTATTAATCGCCAGTTGTCTTTTGGTCGTCTTTCAACGTTTCTCTTTTATATTAGGCTATCCCATATATGCCATGCTCATCTTTTCGTGTTATGAGCGTATCGTATCTTTCTCTTGTTGGTGCAAGGAACTTTATGTCATCGTATATTCCGCTTAGCTTAAGATTTTTTCTCTCATTTATTCCATCTAGTGAGGATGGGAAAGAGTACGGAATATCGTGTCGCCGAGGTGTTTTTTCACACGCTTCGATGATTGATCTTGTTAATCTTGGGTTTATCTTGTCGATTTCCTCCAGGTTTTAGTCTGTAAGGTCGTTTTGGTTGAAGTTACCGAGTTCTTCTTTGTAACTTTCCCAGCTTGCTCTCCTGTAGTCTCTTCTCTCAGGTTCTAGTACTTGTATTAGGTATTGATTTATGAGCAATGGTAATAGGTTGCGTGTGGATGTTAAATGGCATATTGAAGCTACTTAGCGCATCATCTCCCTTCGTAGTTATATTGCCTGTGACATATGTTGGAAAGTCTGGTCCTATTATCTCAGAAATCTTCCTTTCCAAAATCATTTCTAAATTAGTTCCTCTGTTGTTCCTTGTACGGTAGTCGTTTGCTCTGCACCTGACATCGAAGTCTCCCATAAATATTGTAGGGAAACCTGTGCCAAAGATTGTTAATAGTTTGTGCAGCGGAAGATAGTTTTTTTCTAAGCGCTTGGTAGCATCAATTCTGTTTCAATTTTAACGGCTAAGAATATTTCATCCAAGAGTTGTTAACTTTCTTGAATTTTAGGCCTCTTTTGATTGTATGGCCACCTCATCATGTTGCTCGCCTGAAGGGTTCTTGTTAATGACAGTGTAATCGAGTAGTTTCATCCGACTTCTTTCTGGATTCACTCCGTGTTAAAATATTATAATATCTGGATCGGTCTCCCTAAAAAGATTTTCCTAGTGTTGATTTTTTATCGATCCATCCTTTGCGTGTTTATTTGCAGGATGCTGAGTTTTTTCCTCTTTTCTGCTTCCGTTGTTTTATTAGTTGAAGTACTTAGACTTTGTTGGAGTTCTTTCGAGTGGATCTCCTGATTGTTTATGCTTCTAGACACTTATATTTGCCATTTTTATTCCTAAAAACGTCGAATGGCTGAGAGTTACTCAGTCTTCAGGATATATACGTATTCTATCATTAAATATGAGTTTTTACCATCTCTTTCTCATCTTCTTCTCCTGACTTGCCTATAAATGTGCATTTGCATTTATCTTCTTTGAGTGC
Source organism: Ceratothoa steindachneri (assembly GCA_963969495.1). Classification (NCBI taxonomy): domain Eukaryota; kingdom Metazoa; phylum Arthropoda; class Malacostraca; order Isopoda; family Cymothoidae; genus Ceratothoa; species Ceratothoa steindachneri. Next base: position 207,361,028 of record OZ018317.1, on the reverse strand, counting down.
TCTGATGATGTCCTCTTGCCTCTTTCCTCTGGTAGAGAGAATGACTCATCAATATATACTTTTAGCTTGATATCTGCTGTTTCCATGCAATTTCTTTGTTTTAGTTTCACTCATTGGTTTGTTCAGTGTTACTTGAGTCTTCTTCGGGGTTGATTTATTAGGCGTTCATTGTTGTTGTTGCTGTTGCTGGTGGGACGTTTATCATCAGTATTTCGGATGAAGAGGGGTCTTCGGAGAACCACTTCTTCTTCGTCCAGTTCTTTTCGAGCATTGCATTTACTGCAATGCCAAGGTACCGTCGATGTTCCCCTGTGGTACTGTTAGGTGTGTTTGAGTTTCGTTAATTTGTTTCATGGTTACCTTCTTTTGAGGCATGTTATAGGTATAGTCGCGTGAGGTCCATGGTAATTTATGCATTTCTTTGTTGTCTCTCCATTTCTGGTTCATTTTCCACACTCTAAACATACTGTATCATTCTCGGTGCACTGTCAAGTTGGGTGGTCTTCCATTTTGTAACATCTGAAACATATTGCATATTAATGTTTTTCGCGTTTGATATTTTCTGGGGGAATCCTCATGTTAAAAATGAGGAGTCCGCTGGTGTATATTTGAAGCCATCTCTGTAGTCCACACATAATTTTGAATACATGCGTGTGGTGGCCAAATGTAATTATTTCGTTTACTTTGATACTTTCGTGATTTTTTCTCAATTTCTCTTTTCATCTTGTCCTTTTTCGTGTGAACCTACCCAGATGTCTATCTTCCGGCAGATAACACTTATGTTTGCTGTTATAGGGGCGGGGACGGGATCAGTCCAATTTTTTTTTAATGTTTCGATAGGTTCTTGAGACACTAACTTATCCACATCCTTATCTGCGTTGCATATTACAATGTAGTTACTTTGTATGTCGATGATCTTGACAAGGGCTACTTTCAGTGGTCCGTAGAGCGTTTCACAAATTTTTCCTTTGTCTAGCTAATTTCCTTGAACAACTTTGCATAGAGGTACTCGTAAGAATTCTAACTTGCCTTCTTTTCCTAGTAGGAGTGGTCCCCCATCATCCTGTTTTCCGAGGGTATATTCGGTCTTTTCATTGTTCATTCCTCCGGAGTTTATGTCGGTTTCTTTCTTTTTGAGTATATACTGTAATGCAAGAGAGTAAAAGCGTTCCCTATTTTTTAACTACATATAGTTCCCTATTTACCTACCTATTATAGGACTTCTAGACCACCCTACTAATATAAACCTAAGCTTTTAGGTGCATCCACAGAATTTCGGGCTCGTGGTCCTAAGAACCCCCTCCTTCATGCCCCCTATTGGGGCTTCCTTCCATGGTTCACTACACACTACTTTTTAGTGGGTCTGAGTGCTGCTGTAGTCGTGTTATCTTGCTTTAAGTCAGGGAAATAAATGAACGTTATAGCGTGGAAATAAGAATGAAATTAAGGGTAAGGAACCCATTTAGGTTAAATACCCAGCCCACTAGAAACAGGAGGAAACTCCACTCAGTCTAGCGGACGCATATCTTTTTTCTTCTTTGGAGTTTCTTTCTTGAGGCTTTGGTGAAAAGTCAACGTTTTTAGTCGCGTGTGACTCTATATCTCACTATGTCGGTCGGTCCGTCGGTCCCCGTTTTGCTTTTTTTTTGTTTTGGTAATGACATTATAACTATTCGGCCAATTCTAACGGAATTTGAAACACTTATGATGTTTTACATTCTCTTTCGAATGATATAATGGCCAAGGTCCTCCCAAGTTTAGCCCCGGAATTATTTTGTTTTGGTTATAAAATCGTAACTATTCGGCCGATTCTAAATAAATTAGAAACTCTTATGTTGTTTTACATTCTCTTTTGAATGATATAATAATTGCCAAGATTCTCCCTAGGTTAGCCCGGGAATTATTTGGCAATAACATCATAACTATTCGGCTGATTCTAACCAAATTTGAAACTCTTATGTTGTTTTACATTCTCTTTTGAATGGTGCAATTGTCAAGGTCCTCCCGAGGTTACTCCTGGAATTATTGAAAGATTTTGAAGGTCGTAAGGTCATAAATCAGAATAAATGAGAGCACGCGACTTTGGTTAGCAGACCTTGTTTAACTAACTTGTCCTTGCCTTTGCCTCCTTTATCGGGCTCCCAACACTTCGTAGAGCTGTTGCTTTCATCAGCAGGAAGTATCACACTAAAAAATGATTTATAAGTCAGAATAACCCCACAAATCATGGTTGACAGAAGTGTCATCTGCCAAAAGATAGAGTCCTGGGCAGGAGAGCATTCATGCCAGGAACTAAAGGAAGAACTGCAGCAGGGGCAGGAATAGCTCAAAATATTTGAGTTGGTCGAATTTAAAGATCTCAGTCACGTATTAAAATTATTTTGCGAATCTACTGAAACAGTTTCAGAGATCATTGAAAAAGGGAGTTCTCGCATTCATCATGAGAATCCCACACGCTTACATACAAAGAGACGCTATTGTGTTTTATATAGCCTAGATAGCGAACAAGAATTAATCCTAATAAATTCTGAGAAGAGAATTAACGATGAATCTAGGACTAATCAGCGCGTAGATCGACAGTTAATGAGTTGGGAAATTATAAGGAATGGAAGAATGAACGATAACGAGCATAAAATGTATTTAAGAATTAACAAATGAAAACAGGATGCATTGAATATAACTTTAGACAAATTGGTATACACGAGTGATGGTTTAATGGATAATAGACGTTGAATAGGAAGTTAAATATGATGTTAAAGAAAATAGGATCACAATACGATATTAACTTGGACGTAAACAGTAGTGTTAACAATAGTGGAATGAAGTGGATCACAATGATTTATAAATTAGGATGTACGATAATAGCATGTTAGCGAATCACAATGAGATATTAAATAGAATGCAAATTAATAGCATTAGCTATCACAATGGTAATAGTAAATTGGGGTCTGGCAGTTACATTATTGGAACGTATTTCGAGAGAGAGTTTAATATACTTATATATATATATATATATATATATATATATATTATATATATATATATATATTGTTTTGACTTCTTACTCCACCTACGTTCGATTTCCATTCAAATACATTTTACTTTGAATGATAAATTTATTTTAATTATTTTGAGTTATATAGAAATCATTATATACAAGTACATTATTTTGTTTATTTTTGGAGTACTGCGGATTAATAATAATCAGGCAGTGCTACAACGCCTTCACAAACATACAGATATGCTTCAGATGTTATACCATGGAGGCTCACACGAGGCAAAACGGCCCTGTAAAAAAACACCTGATCATCTGTTCAGAATATGCAACATAAGGCCATTCGGGGCGCATTTGTAACAACTCAGTGAAAAGATGCATTATTTTCTAAAGGGACAGTGGCGGTTCTGCCTATGGGCAATATGGGCAGCCGCCCAGGGTGGCATGAGCGCCCTTCCAAAACTATAAAAATAAGAATAAAGATATAAATTGAAATAGAATAAATCATAAAAAATAAATATATACATATATTTTTTATTAATATAAAATAACATCTGTGACGTTTCATAAAAGTAATTTGTTACCACTGAACGACAAAAATAGAAAATCAGCTAGCTCAGTTTGGAATTCATTTTTTCATTATCATAGTTTAAAAATCGTATAATAGAAAATAATTTTTTTTAACAATTGGAATTTTATTTGGAAAGAAAGAAATCGAAAAAATCATTCATTTATTTTATAAAAAATCAAGTGATTTAATCAATGCAATCACTCCCACAAACCTTTCCCTAAAAGACCTGCACAATGGAAAAATTTTTAGTAGGCCTATTTGTTCTCCAATGCTTCCAGATTAGTATACTATTGGGAATAAAATCTTATACTTAATACTTTAACATATGTAATGTTATTTTTATAGGTTTGGTTAAATAGTTAAGTATATAAATATATTACAAACGAATCTTCCATCAGGATGTGTCAAATACCCGCAAATGTATAAGAAAAGATTAAAGTTATCAGGTGCTCAATTTAGAAAGAAGAGGAAAGAGGAAGAGGGGAAACGAGCAAAGGATGAAGGTATGCTATCTAGTTTTCACTATCATTTATACTGCTGTTATTTTGTGATATAGCTTTTTGAGTGATTACAATCTACTATAAAAAATAAATAAATAATTACAGAACTACAGAATCTAGGACCAGCAAAGACCCTAAGGTCCGCTCGAGGCTAGTCCGCTACACTACATCCGAAACTACGATACACACTTATCTACGAGTGTATCTCTAACATGCTATATTTTTTTTATTATTATTATTATTTTTTTTTAATATATAATCTACTGTACACACTTATCTACATGTGTACATTGTCATGCATATTAACTACTTCAACCTAAGGGGGGTGATAGAAAGTTTTTCTTCTCAACTTCCGCAGCCCTCGACTGCTAGTGGTGAAAATCTAATTTTAGGATAGTAAGATTATTTATAGGATAGGCGGAAAAGAAAATGGATATCTAAACTACACATGCAAGAGAAATCGCTGGCATCATTTTTAGTCATCATTTTTACTCTCGTTGTTCCTCCGCTCCAAACTCCTTTTGCAAAGACGTTATTATTTACTGTGCTCAGACTACGTTATATTTATACTATTTAAGTGCGCGTCGAGACGGTTTTTAAACATATTTACCAACCTACTATCCACTACGTGGGTTGGTAGCCTATTCCAAATTTGAGTAATTTTAAACGTAAAATAGTTTTGGGCTATACTAGTGTTAAATCGCTTGTTCACTAATTTTAATTCGTGTTGGCGAGTGTTTCCCCTATGATCCAATTCGAAAAAATTCCTATAATCAACGTTTGAAAATCCTTTCAATATTTTAAATACTTCTATTAGCTGGCCACGTAATCTTCTGCCTTCGAGAGATGGCAAATCTAATGCCCTGAGTCTTTCCTCGTAGGGCCTGTTTCTCAGCTCGGGAATTAATTTTGTAGCCCTACGCTGCACTCTTTCTAATTGCGCGATATCTTTGTTTAAGTATGGAGCCCAAAATTGAACCGCATATTCGAGCAGTGGACGAACAAGTGATTTATACAATGGTAAAATTATCTCTTTGGATTTGAACGTGAAATTACGCGAGATATAACCCAGCACACGATTTGCTTTTTTACATGCATCCGCGCATTGTTTCGTGACTTTGAAGTCATCCGAGACTAAAACTCCCAGGTCTTTTTCCAATTTAACTACGTCGAGGACCTGGCCTTTCATGGTATACTCTACCCTCAAATTATGGCAACCCAAATGTATCACCTTACATTTACTTAAATTAAACTGCATTTGCCACTTATCCGCCCATCTGACAATCAAGTTTAGGTCCTTTTGTAATTTTTCTACCTCCGATCTTACATAGGCACGGTTGCCCTGCTTCGTGTCGTCAGCAAATTTAGAAATCGTACTAAATACGCCATTATCCAAATCGTTTATATATATTAGAAACAATAATGGGCCAAGAACGGAGCCTTGTGGCACTCCACTACTGACGTTGACCCAATCAGAGCATTCACCATTTATAACTACTCGCTGCGAACGATCCTTCAGCCAATTTCTAATCCAATTTAATATCTTACCCTTCACACCGATTGCTTTAACTTTCATTAATAATCTCTCGTGCGGAACGGTGTCAAACGCCTTTTTAAAGTCTAGATAGATTACATCTACAGCTTTGCTTTCGTCGTAAACGCAAATCATTTTATGGAAGAACTCCAGCAAATTTGTCAAGCACGATCTCGCCCGCCTAAACCCATGTTGGGAATCATTAATCAGATTATTTAGCTCGAGGTGGCTCACTATTCTATCTCTAATTACCGATTCTAAAAGCTTTCCAACTACCGAAGTTAGACTAATAGGACGAAAATTCGTTGCTTCATATCTATTCCCATTCTTAAATATTGGTGTAACGTTTGCACGCTTGAAGTCTAAAGGGACTACACCATCTTCTAATGAGCGATTGAAAATTGCACGCAACGGCTTCGCCAGCTCATTCTTAAGTTCCTTTAAATGAGTGGGGTAAACGCCATCGGGCCCGGCTGATTTCGACTTTTTCATCAGGTTAATATATTTAAGAATTTCCACTTCATTAACCGTTATATCGGATATGCAAATATCACTATTATCTACTTCTTCAACTAACGATCCTAATTGGGACGAATCTTCAACAGTAAAGACGCTTGTGAAATGTTCATTTAAAATTTTAGACATTTCCGCCGGAAATTCCGTCAAACGACCATCTTTGTCTTTAATCGGCCCTATTGAACCTTTTAAGGGTTTCCTACTGTTTACATAGCCGTAAAACCGTTTCGGTTCCTTCTTTGAATCCTTCGCCAGTTTTATTTCATATTTCCGCTTCGCATCTCTAACCGCCCGTTTAACTTCTCTTCGAGAATCTATGTAATTTTGCCTAGAATCTATGTAATTTTGCCAAAGAATCTATGTAATTTTGCCAAAGAATCTATGTAATTTTGCCTTATATAAATATAAAAATAATATTATAATATCCATAACCCTATATTTTAAGAACGAGATTTTTTGAAGGTTTGAATAAGATTTTTTCTTTTAGTTCGGTTGTCACCTAAGTATGTTTAAACTTTTAATCAAAGTTATTTCTAATAATTCCTTTAGAAGAAGAAGAAGAAGAAGAAGAAGAAGAAGAAGAAGAAGAAGAAGAAGAAGAAGAAGAAGATTAAGAAAAGGGTGTTCAGGGTGTTAAAATAAAGAGTCTATAAAGGGGATTAAAAAAAGGCAGTTAAGATTAGCAAATAAGGCCGTAGGCCACACCCCGCAGGGGTGCCTGTGTAACCAAGCTCTTCCTGTTAAGGAAGAGAACAGCGGCTTTTAATAATAAAATAAATAAAAACTGATCTATACTTACAGATGTATCATTAACAGATTGTTTAATGTAGGGTTTAATTGTATTGATATTTTCACAACATTGAGAGGAAATTGGTAAAAATGGCAAAATCTTTTGTTGTATAAATAGTTAAAAGGTCTTTTCTTTAGGTTTTATTCAACTAGATTACAGACTAAAAGTTCAATAAATTATGCTTAATGACATTTTAAATAATTGTATTAAACTATTCATGCATTGGTCAGTCATGTTCAATTTTGCTGCAGGGGCACTTTTGAAATATTTTGAAACGTCCTCTGCCATTAGCCAAGATTAGAAGCCGTCTACTTCTGCAACAAAACAGGCATCTACAGAAGTGGTCTTTGAGCCTTCAGCTAATGATGAATCACCATTTGCTTCTACTTCTTCCCAGCAAGATTCTTCAGGCGAGTTTGTTTGCACATATGTCTGTGAACGTATGCATCTATGTCTGTGCATCTCTACAAAGCATTTTACAGCATTTTAGAACAGTTTATTGTATCAGTGAGGCCTATAACAGTGGTGAAAAGTTATCAAACCCAATATATTGAAAAAAAAACTCAAACAGTGGGCTTTTTTTTTTTAGGCGGGTTTTTTAATGTCAATTCTGGTCTAGGTATCCTAGGACAAGCAAATCTCTGGGAAATGGGAAAAACTAGTGCCCCATCCCCCCATAAGTTACACATATGATTATCTAACTTATTTGTGTATACTATTTTTCTTGTGGTTTTTCTCAATTAGAAATGCCTGGAGCAGAATTTCCTCCTGAGGATTAGTCTCTGTCCACCGACACTGCTAACTGGCCGTCATATCTGACTGAGATAATTCGGACGCATTTGGTTTCCAGAGACCAAGTCAAGTGCCATCTTATTTTGTATTCCCTAGGAACACCACTGGCGGAAGAAGTTGTCACTATCATTACTTCAGGAAGTCATTGGTTAGTATAAAAAAGAGTTTTTTCTCGCCATCAAATTTCAATTTTTTGAAAGAAGTTGAAATAATCGCAAAATAAGATCCTATAATGCAAGAGCACATTAGCCATGTCCAAAAAGATACATCCTGTTAGACCAGCTACTTTGGCCACCACATACAAAACGAACTCATTGATTTGTTGAGCAGCAATAATATTATAGAAATGGTGAGCAACATCAGGCAATCAAAGTTTATTTCAATAATTTTAGATTGCACTCCAGATCAGCCACACTGAATAGTTTTCAATTGTGATTTGAGTTGTGTCACTAGAGAAGAAACCTCATATAAAGGAACATTTCATGGGTTTTTTGGAGGCAGAGAAGTCCACAGGTCAGCATATAGCATTCTTGATTCTGAAGAGACTGGATGAGCTAAAAATACCTTTCATGGACTGTAGATGACAATTAAACGACACCGGGGCTAACATGAGGGGAAAAAAACAAGGGTGTTTAATCCAGACTGTTAGAAATTAATACCAGAGCTCTGTTTGTTCCATGTGGAACTCACTCTTTGAATTTGGAGTTACCCGATGCTGCTAATGGATCTATCAATGCCACAAATTACTTTGGTTTCTTGTAAAAACTTAACTTGTTTTCAGCCTCCACACAGCGATGGACCATTTTGAAAAATTATGCGTACATCACATTGAAGATGTGGCCTGATTCAAGATGGGAAAGTAAAATCAAGAGTTTGAAACCCCTGAGATATAAGGCAGCTGTAGTGAGAGATGCACTGATCGAGGTGAGGCACAACACCAACGAATCAGTAGTAAAAGTAGAGGCTCAATCTCTAGCCGAGGAGGTTGGGTCGTACCGCTTCGCCATTTGCTCAGTGGTGGGGTGTGACCCGTTGTGCTAAATTCAGTATGTGAGCAAGCAGATGCAAACTCCTAGCATGAACATTGATGTTGCAATAAATCTTTTAAAAAGAACCGGGAGAGATCTCCGCAATTACAGGGCAGCAGGGTTTTTGGCTGCACAAATGGCAGCCTCAGATATATGTGAACAGATGAATGTAGAGGCTGTATAGGGTTTTGGATGATTATTGAGGCGATATGCTAGATAGCTCAGGTCACAATAAACCCCAAAATCTATATTTTTGTTATACAAGGGGAATGAAGTTAATTGCTAACGGGAAGTCTGAATTTGCAGACGAATTTTCCTTAGGCCTAAATCGGCGACGTCAGGGAAATACGTGAATTAAGAACAAAGAGCTACAAAAAATATATATTATGGAATGAACAGTTATGATATAAAAGTTAAATTATACAGTTTATGAGTGGATAGATTACGCGGGTTAATTAACTTTGCATGAGTTAATGAGAATTAGAGTACACATATGATCATTGATAATTAGATTGACAATTATTAATTAGATTATAGTTTAATATTAAATGAGTAAATATTATAAATGTAGGATAACTATTTATATGGGTTGATAAATAGATTATATGAGCAATTAGATTATATAGTTAAATGGATTGGGTAAATACTAAATAGATTGATATGTATAAATAGATTATATGGATTAAATTGGATACATATATAGATTGTAATTTGGATACATAAATAGATTAAATAAATAGATCATAACGGAGTTGGAAGGGTCTGTAAATGATAAAATAATCACGCATTACTTCGAGATTCTTTTGGGACATATTTAGCTAAAAATTAAAATTCCAATATTACAGACCTGATTCCGATGAGCCGAGCAAAGTGAATGAATCTGTATTTGATTTTAAGGCGCTTGAGCGAGAGCGGGAGTAACAATCACACGAATTAAGTCAGGGTTACCAACCCTTCTTGAAATAATATATATATATATATATATATATATATATATATATATATATATATATATATATATATATATATATATATATATATATATACAGTTATGATTAAATACTTCCACTTTTAAGGGTATAGACCGATACAATACTGCCCCAAGAAGGGAAAAGTTCGCACAACACAAGGTGTTTACAAAAAAAATCTTAGTCTATATAGCAGCGAGGCCTCCTTATAACGCGTCCAGAACGGGTTATATTGCCAATTGTCTAACTTGGATTGCGGGTCATGTGGCGATTAGTAGTGCCACTCGATTGATGCGGGAGATTGTCGCGAGCGAGGACTGGAGCTTCGGGTGACGATTGTTCTGGACCTCCCGAAAAGGCAACAGTCGGGAGTTACGCGTTGGTCGCATGGTGTTCTCCAGCTGCTGTCGAGTGGTCCTGCAACAAAAAGGGAGGCGACAGCAGTTGGGAAGAAGAATTTTGGGGAGTAGAGATGGTTGGCGGAGTGTTTGCGAGTAAAGAGGTGGGAGGAAAAGTTGCAATTTGATTTGAAAGAGCCGAAGAAGGGTTCGAAAGTGGACTTTGGCTGGGAAGTGTTGAAGGAATAGCTGGGTGCGGAAGATAGGCTGGGATAACCACTGAACCTATATTAGTGGAAGAGAAAGTGGCTGTTCCAGATGAACGGCTTCTATGAAAGCGGGTTTAAGCCGATCGATGGTTACAAGGATGTGCGAGTGGAATCGTACCTTTTTGTGCTTAATAGATCTGTCCTTAGAAGGAGACAGACAGAGGCTTGGGATCTCCCACAAAAGTTGCTGGAAGTGGAGGGCAGTTGCAGGGAGACTAACAGAGAGGAGGAGAGAGCTGTTAGAAGGAAAAAATTAACAAGTAACAGTTAGTGTCGTGGTTCTGTCGATAAGCTGGCGGTGACGAGAATCTACCAATTTTAGTCGAGGCCTAGAATTGGAATGTCGATGAGAAAACACGACGTAACCCGAGAGAGAAAGAGAGGATGCGCCTCCCATAAGTCCTTATGTCCGATGAATTGGCAGCTTTAAAGACAAGATCAGAAGAAGTGCAAGCTTTCTCGATTGAAGACGCTGGGATGACACTGCATTGAGCGCCAGTGTCAACCAGGAAGGAGAAATCAGAGAGTGGCTCAGGAATACTAAAGGGAGGATTGACCTGATGAAGGGGTGAGGTTTCAGAGGTGACAGACCCACGTATCACTTGCGAATTCAGTTTAAAGTTCCCTGTGCCGAAAGTGAAAGTTGGGTAAGGGAACCCGTAGAGTTTTGTAAGATTTAAGGTGGTTAAGTTAGGGTAGGTTGAGATTGAGGATTTTGATGGTACGAGCATGGCTTTGAGCATTTTTCTGCTCTTGCACCAAATTTGAGGTGGTACCAGCAAAAACCTGAAAGTCGAAAAATAGTAGTATGAGCAGCACGACCAGTATGAGGGTTAAAGTTGGGGCATGAATTGATGCATGGTAAAAATTGCAAGGCTGAACACAGCGGACACCGTTGCTCCCATAATTAGATTGGTACCAGCAGCTACCCTGAGAGTTGTCAGGATAGGGGGAATTAGGCCTAGGTTTTAAATTAAACTGATGTGCCTTACCTCTTGTGCTGAAGTTTCCTCGTTAGTTTTGGCTTTTTGAGGAGGAGGAACGACGTCTGACTCCTCCGTCCTGCTCACGATGTTGCTCTCGGTGAAAACCCGTTCGCAACTTTAGGGTACGAATATCCATTTCAATCCTCTCCAGAACGGATAAAAGACCCGAAACCTGGGAGGATTCATCCTGAGGGAGTCCTGGCCGGTTGTAAGGAGCTCCGGCCGGTGACTTAATCTGAGTAATGGATACATGTGAGTGTTTATTTACATCGCTAAACGACCCATGGCCTACATTTCCCCATTTGATGAAAGGGTTGTTATACAGGGCATCAGCCGCCTGTGCCATATTCTCCACGTTCACCGGGTAGGACATTAAAAGAAGGGGCTTAATTTGATCCGGCATCCCACGCATGAATATCTCGATTATGAGTGGCTCGAGTTGGTCGAGCTGTGATTTTTTGGCATGTGCAAGGGCCTTGAGATGGTTAAAAAAAATGCGTGGGACGCCTGTCCCCCATATCCTGCTCATCAAGAAGGATCCGCAGGTCCTCTATTTGCAATCTCCCAAATTGCTGCTTGAACTCCATTTTGAACCTAACCCATTCAGCAAAATATTATAAAAATGGAAAAAAATACTTAGAGGTAATTTCTGGGCTACGACGATCGTTCTATGGTCCTCGGGAACTGCCTGGTGTTGAATGATGAGCTCCACCATTTCGCATCAGCCAATGGGATTTTGTGAGTCGAATGCTGGCAGCTGAACCATAGAGAAAGAGTGGGAGGCGAATGCGAGAGAATGCTTGCGTGGGGGGCGAAAGTGGTAGAATAGGTCATCGTTGTTACTGGGAAAGATGCTTGCGTGGTTGTAACTGTGCTCGAAGTTGGAGCGTAGCTTGGGGCTCCGTTATAATCCATTTATAAAGTATTAAATGTGTGTGTGTGTGTGTGTGCACAAATCCAATTCACCCGCTTGAAGGTAAAAAACTTGAAAAAAATTATCGAATTTTGGTCACTCTTTGTCCTTATTACTGTATTGATAATTAATTATATGAAATTGCTAAGGGAGAACTTAAGGATGTTAAGGGAAACTTAGGATTGAGAACCGAGCATGTGTATAAAATGAAAGTCCACGCGAGAAAAAATTGAACGAGTGAGACGGAATGAGTCGTCCGAAAAAATGCAACACGTGAAGGTGAAAATAAATTTATTATTACCAATGAATTAATAGATAAATGGGAGATAATTAAACTAGTCTTGGCACCATTTATCGTTTGTTAAATAGATTATATGAGCAATTAGATTATATAGTTAAATGGATTGGGTGAATATTAAAGATTTGGGTAAATATTAAATAGATTGATATGTATAAATAGATTATATGGATTAAATTGGATACATAAATAGATTATAACGGAATTGGAAGGGTCTGCAAATGATAAAAGAATCACGCATTACTTCCAGATTCTTTTGGGACATATTTAGCTAAAAATTAAAATTCCAATATTACAGACCTGATTCCGATGAACCGAGCAAAGTGAATGAATCTGTATTTGATTTTAAGGCGCTTGAGCGAGAGCGGGAGTAACAATCACACGAATTAAGTCAGGGTTACCAACCCTTCTTGAAATAATAATAATATATATATATATATATATATATATATATATATATATATATATATATATATATATATACAGTTATGATTAAATATTTTCACTTGTAGGTGTATAAATCGCTACAGCTTTGTTAAAACAAAAACAGCTGAGGTTCACAAAGTGGCACTTGTCCTAGAAGGCATTTGATGAGCACTTGATTGATGCTTAGAAGAAGATAGCGGTGTCATTTATCAATGCAATGGTAGATTCTGCAACATTAGCCATTCAGGAAATATTATCCGCGTTGGAAATTGTGAGAGAGAAGTTTCGAGTGTTGACACATTTTCAAAAGCTCACATTTGAGGAGCTAACAGAACAATGAGCGAACTTTAGAAGGGTATTACACTTTAAGGGACAATCTGACTTAGATGGCAAAGAGTTTGAACGGGAGCTGAAGAACTTGCTATCAAAGACCATATCCTTGCTTGAATTGCTGACATTTATCCATGAAGGGGAGCTCTCTGAAATATATCCAAATTTGTGGACTGCTCTCACTGTTGCTGAAGCAGAGACGAGCTTTTCAAAGATAAAGCTCATTAAATCTTACCTGAGATCATCTATGTCACAGGAGCGTCTTACTGGTCTTGGCATCATCAATATAAATCATACAATTTATGGGGAGATTTCGTATGCTGATTTAATTGATGACTTTGCATCAAGGAAGGAAAGAAAATTCAGGTTTTAAATGGGAGCTGTACTGTGGCGCAATTTGATTTGTACTTTTCTTCTTCATATATATATATATATATATATATATATATATATATATATATATATATATATATATATATATATATGTGTGTGTCCTTCCTACCGCTTTTCGTATTTGCACACAAGAAGGATAGGCCGGAGGAGTCTTTGTTTTTTTTCTTAAGCTCCAATAATTTGTCCAATAAAGTTATTTTATGCAAGTTATTTCTGTTCTTTATTTTACGTGGATTTGAATGTATGTTGGCGAACTGTGAGGGAGGGAAGGGAAAGGGTTGAAGGTGATGCTTGCCCAGGGCGCCATTTAGGCCAGGACCGCCCTTGCAAGGCGACATAGAACTATGGCTATGGTCTCTTCCCACAAAAGAGAGATTATCAAGAGAAAAGAAACTGAGACAAACAGGAATAAGGTTAACGCGAACAGAAACTCGTACGCATCAATGATTAAGAATAACCAGCAAGGACCGACAACGCAGATTAATTTAGAAAGAAACCTTAAGTTTAAAATACTTACGTCCACATTACACGCATCTGTGATGGATATTGCAAATCCGGGCAGTTACGCAACTACGGTAAAGAGTAAGCCACTCTAGAGGAAATAGACAAGGAGTGGCATAGGATTAGAAAATACATTAAAAGGGCAGAGAAGGCTGCCATCACCATTAACTCGTTTCAAACCCCCCCCCCTCCCAAATTAAGATAAACACCAGAAATGGTGGAGTTGAGCAAGGAGATCAACAGGTAGCAGAAGATGTAATAAGATTTAGTACATCAAGGGAGTCATATAACCCAGTCAGGAAAAAGAGAATTAATAGTACTAATTCAGAGAAACAGAAAGAAAAAATAGATGTAGAAACATCCCCAATGGAATTTTTGAAACATATTAACAGATTAAAGCCAGGGACAGTAATGGATTGAATGAAAATTAAGGACGCAGGGAACAACCTTTTAGAAGATGAGGAAGAAATAAAGACATTGATCAAAAAGCACTGAAAAAATGTATTTAAAATCAATGCAGAAGAGAACAAGAACTATGACATTGAATTCGAACATCAAATCGTGGACGAATTAAATACAGAAATCGAGGAAGGAAGAAACAACAACGATTGAACAGATGTGGTCATTACGTCATACGAAGTAAAAGATACGATAAAGAACTTCCGACATATGGCCCAAGATAGATCAGGACTCACCAGGTTAAATTACCTAGAAACTCTCTCAAACATACTGGAGAGAGTAAGAAACATTTTCAATGCGTGCTTGAACACGCGATAATTTTTTGATGAACCGAAAGTAGCAATGATGATATTCATCCCCAAGACAGGAAAACCCCCAAATCAAGTGGGTAACTACCGCTATAAGATTTTATCGGGAAAGTATTCGAAAAAATAATCAACCACCTACTGTCGAAATACCTTGATGATAAAGGCAGTAAATATAGAGAAAATGAGCCTGGACATCGTCTGTCAGTACGTGTCCAAAGCATTCGAGAAAGTTTGGTAGAGGGTATGCAATTCAATATTCTCAGACTGGGAATGAACAACAAGATCTAAAGGCTGTTATGCTATTATGTAATGGCGAGTTTCTTATGTGGAAATTGGACGTCATCAAGGATATGAATTCGCGTTCTCTGCTGGTTTACCTCAGGGCCGATGTTTGGGCCAGTCTCTCTATTCAATCTACACTGTAAATATACCACCACCCAGAAATGAAGATTGCCTGAACATCCAATTCGCCGACGACATCAGCCACTGATAGTTTGTCATTACAGGAACGGCCCCATCCAAGCTAGAATGACGTCATAAAGATAAGCATCAATAGACACACACAAAAAAGAAAAATTCAAAACAATAAAGATAAATTTAAGATGGTACCAGTGTGCAGGTGAAGCCCCTCGGATATATATGTAGAATGAGAGCGCTATAGATACGACGAAGAGTGTAAAGTGCTTGGGCTAACCATTACGACATTTGGTTACAAAAAGCACGTTACTACATAAGAGGGTAAATCAGGGACGAGGGGGTGGACTGATATTCCTGTACAAGTTAAAAAGAACAAGAGAAAGATTTTCCAGGTCATAATACAGTACGCGATTATTTATCCAACCATAGCGATGAACACGATCTCGAGGAGTATCTTACTAAGACTCCGATAAGTACAGAACAAAGCTATCTACATAATAAAAAACACTAGAAAAGAGAACAAAGAAGACAACGAGACCTTCACAGGGAGACAAGGAAAAAGCCACTCAAAAGAATAACTCCAAAAATAGCAAGAAAATTCATAGAAAAGATACAAAACGAAATATGAATGGATTTAAGCAACCAATTTGCCTGAAGAGAAAAATAGAGAACACACAGTTTATTCCCACGTTTCTCAATGATTGATGAACGAGAGAAGATGAGGAAAAAGAAATATACTAGTAAAGGAGAAGAATACTCGCCGACGACCAAGATTAATTAGATAACTGAAGCATCACCTGACAATAGCTTAGAGACAATTCTAACCAGAATAGGAATAAAAAAGGATAGCGAACCGGCTGAATCCCATTACTGGATAGAACTCTACACCAGTTTTAGTAAGAATGCTTACTAATAACGGTTTGAACGCGTTATATAAACAAACACTACACTTAGAAAAATACAAATAGACGCGTACAAAAACAGAAATATGTGATACTCACGCGAAACGAACTTTAACTTTATCACTTTATAATTACCTATAATGGGCAGAGATTAGCGTGATCTGCAAGCAAACTAGCATCTTTTTGCAAACCTCTTATTTCCTTTAGTTTTCTGGAATTATTCTTCATTAACTATCACATTCACACTCGGGACTCATAATGGATACGAGGGAGAGGAGTCACGATACCCGACACGATCTAGAATAGATACAAGCTGTAGGTCCCATGACTAAGTCCACGTTTTGTATCCTACTACATTTCCTCGCTGTTCTATCCTTAAACTTTCTTCTTCCCCTCCCTCTCCCTCCTACCCACCGTAGACACAATGCCTGGAGCCTACTTAAGGTCTGGACAGCCTGGGTGCATAGGACTACAAAGGAGTACCGGGCCCTTCATCCCACCTCATTGGCAACTGTTTAGAGGGCCAAAGGGGGAGAAAGGAGGGGGAGGGTCGAGATGTTCTTAGCCTCCAACTTTTCTTTTCATTTCATTTTTCATGGTTTGTCCAGAAGATGGGGTAAGTACATTAAGCTACTAATACCTTCCTTAAGATAAAAACTTTAAGTTTTTCAATGAACTTCGGAGAGCTTATTCCCGTTGTTAAAACAAAAGAAGGTGAATATATATATATATATATATATATATATATATATATATATATATATATATATATATATATATATATATATATATATATATATATATATATATATATATATATATATATATATATATATATATATATATATATATATATATATATATATATATATATATATATATATATATATATATATATATATATATATATATATATATATATATATATATATATATATATATATATATATATATATATATATATATATATATATATATATATATATATATATATACGACAAATCAGGAGGAATGAGAATAAAAAAATTAATACAAAATTATTAGTCGTCGCTCTCAATAAAACATGGTATGATGAATATATATATATATATATATATATATATATATATATATATATATATATATATATATATATATATATATATATATATATATATATATATATACCAGGCAATGGCTTTTGCCACTCTCCCCTGGGGGGGAGTTTGTGCTTCACTACTAGGATTAAATTTTAAAATCTAAAAAAAAGCAGCCATGGTTAAATTTTAATAAATTTTCTGAACTTGGCCAATTATAATCATTTTAAAAAGGAACTCTAAACTAAATTTTCCCCCTCTCAAAATATCACGTTGCTAAAATATAGTTATAGTTGTTCATAAATAATTGTGAAGCTACACTAAATCTGATAAAAGTGCATTTCACATTTTCCTTAGCATACCGCCGTTACTTATATTTATTTCTGAACTTCATCATTTTGTTTTTTGATATTATCATCATCACCATCATTATCATCACTAACTCTATAAATTAAGAAGGAGATTTTTTTGAGTATTTGAATATTAATTTCATCTTAGTTTGGTTATGACTTATGTTTTTTATCAAAGTTATTTCTAATAATTCTTTTATAATATCAACAAACAAAATGGTGAATTTCAGAAATAAATATAAGTATCGAAATTTTGTGAATTTTGTAAAACCCAAAGAATTACAAATGGTGAAGTTCAGAAAATTTATTAAAATTTAACCATGGCTGCTTTTTTTTAGATTTCAAATTTTAATCTTAGTAGCGAAGCCATTGCTTGGCATCATATATATATATATATATATATATATATATATATATATATATATATATATATATATATATATTGAAAAAATCACACGAAAATGAAAGGCGGATTCCAAGTACTTTCGAACTTGTTTAGTTCATTATCAAGGATAACGAAAAATCTTTACAAAGGTGGTATATATATGTGAAACAGAAGAGCAATGCCACGCCCATGTACAACGAAAGGACGCAAAATAGAAAAATAATATCAAAGACGGAGGTGAAGTATAAAACCAAATAGATAAGGTCTACTTCCGGAAAATTCCAACCTGTGCGCAAATAATGTAGACATTTATGTGAGAAATCTAAGTACATACATACCCGATTGTGAATACATAAAAATAAACAAGAGAGACAACTAAATTAATAAATCAAAGGGCTAAGATTTTAAATGGACAATTTAATTATAAATAAGCCTTTTAATAACAGGGTCTAGTTTAAAAAGACCAGAGGATATATTAAAATTAGGCCAGGAATTAATCAATGAGCATCCAACAATATTTCTTTGAATAAAGTCATCAGATTTGTAGATAAATTTAGCCGAAATCCAATTGATGGGTCACTGTTTTCCGATAAATGGACAAAGAAAGCATTACTGCTTTGCCCCCTCCTAATATTGTATTTATGTTGCATCAAGCGTACACTTAAAGATTGACCGGTTTGCCCAAAGTATTGCTTAGGGCAAACTGAACAATCGACAGAATAAACCTCCACTATACTATTATTATTATGAATCAACATTTTATACACGATAGACTGATATTTGAATATAAGAGAAATATTTAATTTATTCCAAAAGGCGGGAAAGCAAGGAAACGGACTTAGAAAACGCTAAAACAAGGGAGTTCTTAAAATTGTATGTGGGAGGGATTTCCGTTCTATAAAAGGATTTTTTGGCCAAATCTAAGCATCCTGCAAGAAATTTATGAAGGTAGCAAAGATTGGTACCAACTTCAAAGATCTTAGAAATCTCACGAGCCAAGAATTCCGGGCTAGTGACCCAACGACCCACGGAGAAACATTGAAATAAATACAGACCGTTTGACTTTATCATTTGATTAGAGATGAGAGTTACATATCTCTGTCCATTGGAAGAAGTTATAGTTAGCATACTTAAGTAAAAACTGCGTTACGCGTAAGGATCCCGCAATTCTGTAATTTAGTAGATATATTTTCCACTATCTCTGGTAACATTTATGTGTGTTGTAGGCATTCTAACCGTCATTAGTAGTTTATATACTACTCTAGTTATCACTGAATAGCGAATTATACCTTTGGCTCAATTTGGGTTCACTGATCCATATCGCCATTGTCCATTATGGTATTATGGTTTGGTATCCAATTCGTGAAAACTAGATTGGTATGATCTTCTTTCCATTCATGTGTAGATTTCCTCTTCTTCTCGTTCCTCTAGCATTTGTAAGCCTGGGAATAGGGAATGAGTTCTCCATCCTTTTTTTTGTGTTATCCGGTTGGCTAACTCTATGCATATTTCCTTTTGTGCTTTTTCTATGGTCTTCTCAGATCTTTGCGATTCTCATGTTGTGGTTTATTTTTGCCTCCTTTTTGTCCTTTTAGTTTGCTTCTTCTTGTATTTGTAATGATGTAGATTGGTTTGTTTCCAATCCTTTGTAGTCCCATAAGGTTACTCCTCGAGATGTTGTTCAAAACTATCGTTTAAATAAATTATTTCAGGTTGAATAATTGCTTGTTAGATCTTACTCCTCTTTTTCATATTACGATTTCTCAGTTTATATAATAGTTCTACTCCGTGTTTCCTCCTATTTACTCTCTCCATAACGGGCTTTTGTGACCTGGCGCT
Organism: Ceratothoa steindachneri; assembly: GCA_963969495.1. NCBI lineage: Eukaryota > Metazoa > Arthropoda > Malacostraca > Isopoda > Cymothoidae > Ceratothoa > Ceratothoa steindachneri. The sequence goes on along the minus strand of OZ018317.1, from coordinate 207,341,144 downwards.
GCAATAGTTAGTCCAAGTACCTTACACTTTGCATCATACCTGTAATTTTCTCCTTCTCCGGAAGTGGATTCTCGGACTCTTTATTTGGACGGTGACTCAGTAGGCCTAGGCGCAATGAATTTTTTTGGTGTATGTCGGGTATTTGAGGCAGGCCTACTAATGCCGGGGTCTACTTTTGCCCTACGCTTCCTCTTCTCGAGCTGACAGTTGACCTTGTTACTGAGGACGGAACTCCTGTGCGTCATTTTGAATGTTATTTATCGTGTAGAGAAATGTAGGCGTGGTCCACTGTTGGCTAATCATGCGGTTTGGACCGAGCTTACTTGAATGGCCTTTGCTAGATAATTTTATCTTAGAGACAGAGATAATTTTAGGAAATAAGATTTCGTGTTTCACTGCTCTGTGACAATAAACAAAGGCCCAGCGTGTTCCCCGTATCTTAGCTTGGTGTTTGATAAATATATCTTCACAGCTGTTTCTGCGTCTCCTGGAATTTTAGGCACGGCCTTAATGGTAGCAAAGATAACGCGAGAAGCGCCTTTGCTCGTGTGTGTATGCGTGTGACCGCGCGAAAGCGTTTCGAATTCATTTTTACCTATATAGCCTTTACAAGAATACAGTATTTGCATATATTATTTATCTGGTTCCATGGCAAAATGTTTTACAATTTCAGTAGATTAATTGCAGGTGCATAATTATGTGCGTGTGCATTTCAAAACTTCATAGGACTCACATGACATGACACTCATTTGTGAGGCTTCTTTGTTGATCCTAATCCACTTTGCAATGTGGTGTATGTATTGGGGATATATTGGGTGTTTCCAGTTGCTGAGATTCGATATTTCCCTCGCCCTTCTTCACATTAAGCAACTTCACCGGTTCTGCAGTATGTTAAATTTCTACCCTAGATTCATTCCTGTTGTTTCTAGCATTGTGTAACATATCCACATTCTAATCTACGCCACCAAGGAGAACACCCCTCTGTCATTGTTTTCCGAGGCATATGAAGCTTTCTTTCGTACAGTTCATCACGTTTTCAAGAGAAGTGTTAGGTATGTACCTCTCACTCCGTCTCTTCCGTCAATATTTTCGAAGGGCGTGATTTTACTGTCCATAAGACTTTGGTTGGCGCATTTTTCGCTCGTGCCACGTCTTCCGTGCATACTCCAGTCGATTCTCGCCACATCGACTTCATCCTGCAGCTTACAAGCGACATTCGCTATGTTGCTGGTTCTAAACACGTCTTATCGGACGTGCTTTCGCGCCTTTCCGTGATATCGGGCACGCAAATCTCTCATATTGTGCCTATTGCCTTTTGGTGGTGCACTTTCAACTCGTGACACATCTTCCGCTCATACTTCAGTCCATTCTCGTCAGCTCGACATCATTCTGTAGCTTACAAGCGACATTCGCTATGTGTCTGAAGAACTGCCTTTATTTCATACATTCAATTTTCAATCTCAATTCATTGCCAAAGTAATTTCTTACTTTGAATGGTGCCCAAGATTTCCTAGGCTAATTACGATTAAAAACGTTCAACTTATTATTTTACCACTTTATAAGCATCACACGAACCGCTTTATTGGTTACCCAGACACGTTCGATAAGTTGCAAAATTCAGTGAGTTTCGGTACAACGCATAAGCAAGGCGCCACCTTAGAGTCAAATCCCCCCATCCTTTCTTTTTTTTCTCACAAATATATATATATATATATATATATATATATATATATATATATATATTAGTGGTAAAGCGTCTGCCATGATGGTTAACGTGACCTCAACCACTGCGCTGACGTCCACCTAAGTCACTACCTCAATGGCTTGTCTAGGCAGCGCCACTGCCATATTTTCCTCCACGAGTGGCCCCCATTCGAGCATCCTTCCACAGCAATCCTTCACTCACCAGCGGCCTGCCCTCTTTCCTTCGTCTGCCATTCTTCTCCCAACCTTTGATGCAGAGAACCCCATTGTATGGTTGGAGATGGCCGACTTCATCATGGACAACCACGCCATTCCCGATCAACATAAAACGCTCTGCATCGCCCAGAAGTTGCCCCTGTCATGATGGTTAACGTGACCTCAAACACTGCGCTGACGTCCACCTAAGTTACTACCTCAATGGCTTGTCTAGGCAGCACCACTGCCATATTTTCCTCCACGAGTGGACCCCATTCGAGCATCCTTCCGCAGCAATCCTTCACTCACCAGTGGCCTGCCCTCTCCCCTCTGTTCTCCATTCTTCTCCCAACCTTTGATGCAGAGAACCCCATTGCATGGTTGGAGATGGCCGACTTCATCATGGACAACCTCGCCATTCCCGATCAACATAAAACGCTCTGCATCGCCCAGAAGTTGCCCCTAAGTATCTTTTCAATTTTTAAGCACATCATGCTCGAGGGCGGCAATTCTGGATCTTGGGAGAAATTGAAAGTAGCATTTAAGGAAGAATTTGAGAGGTCGAAAATCGAGGACCTGCGTATTCTCTTCAACACACAGGAGATGGGTGCTGGGCGTCCCTCGCGTTTCTGGAGCACCTCGAGAGCTTAGCTCACGCTAAGGGTGCGTAGTTGGAGCAGATATATCCTTTGCTAACTGAAATCTTTATGCGTGGGGTCCCAGAGCAAGTTAGGCCACTAATATTAATCACTTCATCCACTAAGGTGAAGGACATGGCAAAAGCTTCCGATGAGATTTTCAACAACCCATACGTCAGCTGGGGTAACGTGAATGATAATACAAATAATACAAATTGCGGCCCAAATGTAAAAATGTATATTTCACAGGTTAGGGCATCGAGCGGATCTCCTTACAATCAGGCAGAACTCTTACTAGGCGCACCTTCCCAAGCTCAGGATCTTGCCTCTGTCTTGGAGAGGATTGAGGAGGATATTCGTGGCCTTAAGTCGCAGGCAGGACAGTGGAGTCAGACGCCGTTCGTCCTCGCGTTCAAGACACAACCAACGAGGGAACTCCAGCACTAGAGGTGAAGGAAGGCAGGTTCATTTTCAACCTTCGTCAAATTCCACCTATCCTGATTATCCTCAGGGTTACTTCTGGTATCATGCTAGTTATGGTAGCAACGCTGGGCGCTGTGTACAGCCTCGCAGCTTTTACCACGTATCTATGCATTCTCAAAACTTTCACCCACCGGCTAATCATGCTGCTCAAGTTTTCTTTCTCCAATTTTCAAGCTTTTGCTGTTACCACCTCAAATTTAGTGCAAGAGCAAAAAAAAATGCTTAAGCCCATGCTCGTACCATCAAAATGCTCAATCTTCATTTTAAACTGCGCCTAGACTAACTTCCCTACCTTTAAACCTACAAAATTCTAAGGGTTCTCTTACATAACCTTCAAACTCAGCGCAGCATACTTTAAACTAGAAACGCAAGTGATGCGTGGGTCTGTCACCTCTGCGAATTCATCCCTTCATCAGGTCGATCCTCCCTTTATTGTTCATGACCCACTCTCTGGTTTCTCCTTCCTGGCTGACACTGGCGCTCAAAGCAGTGTCATTCCTGTCTCTTCAGCCGAGAAAGCTTGCACTTCTTCTGATCTTATCCTTAAAGCTGCCAATTCATCGGACATAAAGACTTATGGGAGGCGTATCCTCTATATCTCTCTCTCTCTCTCTCTCTCTCTCTCTCTCTCTCTCTCTCTCTCTCTCTCTCTCGAGTTACGTCGTGTTTTCCCATGGACATTCATCATTGCCAACGTCGACATTCCAATTTTGTGCCTCGACTTCCTTTCCGCTCATGACATGACCTTTCGGTAGATTCTCGTCACCGCAAGCTTATTGACATAGCCACGACACTAACTGTTGCTGGTTTAGTCTTTCCTTCTACCAGCTCTCTCCTCTCTGTTAGTCTCCCTGAAATTGTTCCCCGCTTCCAGCAACCTTTGCGGGAGTTTCCAAGCCTCAGTCTGCCTCCTTCTAAGGACAGACCCATTAAGCACAATGTAGTGCACAGGATCGAGACTACAGGAGGGCCAGTATTCTCACGCCACCGTCGACTGCCCCGGAGAGACTTGCCCTAATGAAGCAGGAATTTAAATACATGATGGAGGCCGGGATCGCTTCCCCATCTGTCTCCCCATGGGCTTCGCCGCTTCATGTAGTACCTAAGTCTACTCCGGAGGAATTCAGAGCTGTAGGTGACTCCCTGCGATTCAATGCCTGTACAGTTCCAGATAGGTATCCGCTGCCTTTCTTATCGGATTTTAACTCCGCTCTCTTCGGTTGTTTCACTTTTTTTCGGTTCGATTTGCTTCGCGCTTTCAACAAAATCTCGATTCACCCTGATGATATCTCTAAGACGGTTATCACCACTTCATTCGGTTCCTTCGTCATGAACCGAATGCCTTACGGACTTCGTAACAGTAGTCAGACTTTACAACGTTTCATGGATCAGGTTCTGAGAGGTCTTCCCTTCGTTATTTGTTATATAGACGACCTCCTGATAGCATCTTCATCTTTAGAGGATGTGGAGGTATCCCCTTAGAATAATATTATTGCCCCACCTCCTAAGGCCGTACTTCGGGAGAGAAAGTGAGCCGTTACTCTCCCCGCCGTCTTCCGACCTCAACCTTTTTTCAACTCGCCGCCAGGCCTCCCCGAAATCACACCGAGGCTACCTCCCGGCCGTCTCAATCTTTGCCCCCTCCTCCTTCGGGTCGGGGGATTACTTTGTAGATTCGCCGTGAACCGCGTTTATGACTCCCGCCGTTGTCGCCCGTCTGGCCCGCTGATCCCTGCCTTTGACACCTCACCGCAAGGAGACGCGTGGGTGTCACGCCCGATAACGAAGGTTAAGAAGGCCTCAATCTCTCTTCCTTATTTGAATAACTCTGGGTATATATGCACCCGCTCCAGGCTAACAGAGAGAGTTGGTTAGACGCGACTTCCCCGAAAGGAGTGCAATTCAACAAGCTCTCTCCCAAAAGTGTGAGTGACGGTCGCAAGCCACGGAAGAACTGGACATCACCCCGTGTCTTCGGGTAAGGGAGAAGAGTCGTGAGGCAACGTCAGCCTTTCTCATCCACCTTCGGATCAAGGATTAGAGAAGCCGTCCTCCGAAGTTCTTCTGGTGACCTCTTACGACAAGAGGCCTGTTAGCTCGCTCAAACCGAGTGTGGAGAAGTCATCTCCCTCACCCCCTTCGAAGTTCGTTCGGTGCCACTTAAGGACAGGAGGCCTGCATCTCGCAAACGCGAGTTCGAGGAAGTAGCCTCAACCCGCTGTGGGTTCTGTGGCTATCACCCGTGAGTAATCAAGATCACCAAGACAAAATCTCCTACACTCAACATAGATAATACCGCTGTTCCTCTTCTTATTTCTTAATTTTAATTACCTCATTCGACAACCAACCAACCTTCTCTTATTTAACAACCAACCAATCAAATTCCTATCCTTCTTTAAGCCACATCCTTTATAATTTCTTCACTTTCTGATTTCTCCTGAACTTCATTGGTAAGCAATATTATACTGTAATTTTTTTACTTTTGTGTTTTTGCTCTTTTTTTCGTGTTAATAGTGATTACATTAGATTATTAATTTGATTCTCTTGCTTTTTAAATTCCTGAATTATCGGTAAGCAATATTATACAGTAATTATTTACTTTTGTTTTTTGTGAGTTTTTTTCGTTTCAATAGTGTTATATTAGATTGATAATTTGATTCTCTTGACTTTTAAATTCCTGAGTTATTTTCTAATTTTTGATTTACCTACATAGTCATAACCTAATTATTTTTAATATTTTTAATATTCTTTAACTGTATTAGATTACTTTATGTTTTAGAACCTGAAGATGGGTGATACGTCCGAAACGTTGTTCGATAAATAAATCACATGTACCTCAGCCTCCTATGTGTCCTTACCTTCACCGTGAAATTATATATATATATATATATATATATATATATATATATATATATATATATATATATATATATATATATATATATATATATCCAGAAAAGAGTTAACCGTAGTTTGAATTAGTATAACTCAAAACCTATTAGAGATTTTTGAGTCCTGCAAAATAAAACAAATTTAACAACTATTTATCTGTCGATTGAGGAATTTCATTAAATTCCCTTTTATGATATTGATACACTAATGGGTTTAGTGGAGGCTATTAAAATTATGTTTGCGCAAGGAAGTAAAATAATGAAACTTCGAAGTTTAAAATCAACAAATATATTTAAATCCATTTTTAACAAAAACACCTCTTCATATGGGTAATACAAATTCATTTTATAATTTTCTAAGCACCGTTTACATTCACATGTCATCCATTTCTTTTTAAGCACAGTTGCGCTTTGATCGGATTGATTGAACAACTTTTTTGATTAACTTGTGCTTTTCCTTAAGTCTATTGACTTCACGTGTGATACTATCTCTTAACTGATTGATGCTTTGTGGTGGAGTAGAATACACTTCATTCTTTAGATATCCTCATAATGAATAATCGCAAGATGTTAAGTCAGGGGATCTTTGGGGCCATTCAATTGCATGATTTAGCGTGACAATGCGGTTGTCAAACGTTTTTCTTAGTTTTATTCTTACAGCAAGATGTCTATGAGCTGGTGCGCCTCCTGAATCCACCAAAGTCTATTGAATTGATTGCAGTAAACCTGGCGGAGTTCCGGGAAGATGCTTTCGTTGATCATGCTAAGGTAGGCGGCACCATTCAAGTTATTCTCGCAAAACAATCGGCCGACAAGATAGCCTTTCTCGCATATTTCGATCCACAAAGACATTTTCTGCTTACAAATAAGTTTGTCAAAGTTGAATGCTAGGGGGTGGATCAGCGGCGCATATTGGCGAATGTTAAAGTTTGTCAAAAAAGCTGCCTCGTCATCAATCACGATGTTTTCCAAGAAAACGAGCAGGTTTTTGAAGAAGCCATTCGACAAATTGTCTACGACGAGGAAAATCAGTTTCAAGAATCTCGTGTCTTGCATGCATCTCATAGGGATGCCATTTTAAGTCATATTTAATAAACCAGTTAAATTATGACTTTGAGAATTGTAAACCATTCTTTCTGACTGATACATGTGAATTTTGAAAAAGTATCATCTCAACATTTTCGATATTTTGTGTTGTTCTTATGGTTCTCATACGACCCGAACGACCTTTATTTAGATTTAAGCATGTTCCTTCATGTTGGTATTTGCGAACATTTTTCCAAATTGTGGGTGCCTACCTGGAAAACGTTGTTCAAATGAATCATGTACTTGTTTAATAAGGCCAGTATTAATCAAGTTTGTGACTACAAATACGCGTTGATTTTTTGTTAACTGCATGATTAAAAAGGGTGTATGGAAGTAAACATTTACACAGAAACGTTTTGATTTGTTTAGTAAGCAATAATGACGAGACCAAACCACAGCATGGCTGAAAACCCACTGTAAAATGGCCTAGGCTTTGCTTGAAGAATCGCACAGTGACCTAGGCTACCTAGGCTCCCTACGCTTCTCTTGAAAGTGCACGGTCGCCTAGCCTTCCTAGTCTTCGTTTCATTATTTTACTTCCTTGCGCAAACATATCTTTGATGGCCTCCACTAAACCGATTAGTGTATCAATATCATAAAAGGGAATTTAATGAAATTTCCAGAATCGACATATATTTAGTTAGTAAATAAAACATCTTTTGCCGGACCCAAAAATATTCAATAGATTTTGAGTTATACTAATTCAAAGTACGGTTAACTTTTTTCTGGGACCACCCGGTATATATATATATATATATATATATATATATATATATATATATATATATATATATATATATATATATATATATATATATATATATATATATATAAATATATATATAGTTATATCGGGAATGTATCAACTGGCAACATTTCCTTTTGCCATGCGCACGAAAATCCAGGCATCGTCCTATTTGATTTGTGCTCCCGCGTTAACAAGACCCAAAAATTCACGTTAACCATTATCATAGACATTTCGCTCACCCCAGAACTAATTATCATAGAACGTTTCGCTTACCCTAGAACTAATTTATCTCATGCTATATATATATTATAAATTTCACCTTATTTTCAATATATTGTAATCGGCATATCATCCCTAAATTATTTACATATCGTATAGTTTCAATAATCAATCGCCAATTCTTCTATTTAATAATTGTACTCACAAACATCATCACAATTTTCTATTCATTGATTAATGGCGTTGCCTGTTTTCAAAACACCATAATTGTCGTAGTGCAAGGATTCTTAATTTTGTAATTTATACGACTTAAATAACTTAAGCTCTCCCCATATTATATTACCTCAACTAAGATATTAAAATATTAGATTTCTCAAATAAATATATTTTGTTAAAACTTAGAATTTATATCCCTTCTGAAAAACTGCCTTTATTTCATACATTTCTTCCCTTGGATGGTGCTCAAGATTCCCTAGGCTAATTACGATTAAAAACGTTCAAATTATTATTAACCACTTTATAAGCCACACACAAACCGCTTTACATATACTGCGTCACTCTTCTTAACTCGTCGTTCGCGATATCGAATTACGTGACAGTCCTTCCAGGCGTAGCTTGGTTGACATTTCATTTTCTGACTGCACTCGTCCTCCTATTCTTAATGCTTACCGTCGGAATATTTTCGACCAAACTCGCGGCCTTTCCCATCCTGTATTAGAGCAACAGCAAGCTCATCGCACAACATTTCGTGTGGGCAGGTATGAATGCCAGCGTGGCGAAATAGACCTGTCGAGAAATATATATATATATATATATATATATATATATATATATATATATATATATATATATATATATATATATATATATATATATATATATATATATATCCTAATATCCCGAATGCGGAGGAAGCGTCGTACTACTCCTTATACTTCGTTCGGCCAGTGCCCTGAATGGGTTTATGGACTCAGAGTGCTAAGAGGTTGGCTACGGAGAGATTGGAATAAACGTTGCCAGCAAGCGACCCAAAGGAAGTTAGATACACAACAATATGAAAATAAAGTTTTAATGAACACTAAACAAGAATATATATATATATATATATATATATATATATATATATATATATATATATATATATATATATTCTTGTTTAGTGTTCATTAAAACTTTATTTTCATATTGTTGTGAATCTAACTTCCTTTGGGTCGCTTGCTGGCAACGTTTATATATATATATATATATATATATAAGGTGCTTTGAGAGATAAATGAATTAGTGAATCTCGAATATCTCACTTGGCTTGTAAATAACTATTCACTAAGTAAATCCCTATACACTTGTAATGTTGGTAAGCTTCGCGGTGAAGTTGGGAATGTGAAAGGGGAGGGTTACCTTGGAACCTGATGTTCGGGTGGTGCTGGTGAGTGAAGGTGATGAGATAATGGGTGGAAACGATGAGGCAGGTTCTCCAGGGACCGACCTGATCGCACAATTACGTCACGATTCTTCTGGAAGAAGGGGGTAACGGGAGCTTCTTGTTAAAGCGGGCCCCACGCTCGTGAACTCCGAGGAAACTTGGGTGCCACTGTAGGGGAGATGGGGCGAAGCGATCTATCGACATCGACGCGTAGGGTCACGGAGAAAAGCCGAGATGTAGTTTTCTTACTTAAGGAACCAGAGTGAGGCTGTTTGTAGCTTCGGCTCTGACATGTGAGTACGAGCTTGTGTCCGCACTGACTTGCAGACCAAGGGAGTAAGGAGCCTCCCTAACTGGGACCGATCTCCTCTCTGAAGACTTGGTGCTTCGACGATTTACCACTACACCGGGATAAAGGGCAATTCCTGCCCCACCAGACGCTGTGCAAGCTCTAATACCGAGGGTTAAAAGAATTCATCTTTTATACTCGAACTCGGGAGAGGTTCACATGGCTCCGGAAGTAGATTTGATATCAAGTTCCTCCATTTCGTCCGTGGTAAACTTCCGAGACCACTGGAAGCCAAGATGGGCTCTCATCTATTGATAACCAGTCGAGGAAGGAATGCAGTGGTTAGCTAAAGTGGTTGACGGGTTCTTCCGGGGAGGGGGGACCAGACATCGGGCCGGAAGGGGAAGGTTTGATAACCGGCCCGCCCGGAAGGGAGGTGGGGAAACGGAGGTGCATTATGCTATTCTCCTTCAACACCCATTAATGTTTGCCTTGTTAACGTGCCAAGATTCGCTACGTTTTAATGCCGTTCACGTCGATCTTTGAGGGCCTTTTCCTATCTTTCACCAGGATTGATCGTTTTACCCGTTAGGCAGAGTCGGTCGCTAGTCTGGACACCCGAGCCTCCATCGTCGTTTGAGCCTTCGTCTTAGGGTTGATATCTTGTTTTGGTGTTCCATCCGCAATCAAAACTAACCATGATAGTCAATTTGAATCCCATCAATGGGATGCTTTCATGTCAGTGCTTAGCTCTTTTCGCCTCGTATAACTAGTTACTATTCCCAAAGCAACCCCACTGTTAAAAGTCCTCACTGGATGGTCAAAGCAAGCTTCCTTTGTTACTTCTGGGTATTCGAAAGAACACCAACTACGTATTCCTGGTCAATTCTTTCTTAATGACCACACTCTAACGATACCGTAGTCAGCCAACTGGCATGGTGACACGTTCTAGTCACGTTGTTAGGAGACCTCGGCCATACCATGATCAATGCCGAATAATTTTTAAAAGGGCGCGTAACTCTCTTAGAAAGGTGTATTATAGCTAACTGAAACAAATATAGATGAGTCAGTTGCTCCAAGTATATAATGAAATATCATTTATATTTTCCCGATTGAGAGGGGTTAATATGGTTCCAATTAAAATATATATTATAGTATATGGTTATTCATGTGATTTATTTTCTGTTAATAAATCAGCCTAAATAGCGTTTCGAAAACCATAACCATAAATTTGTTTGATCGAAGTTGTCGCCTGCTAGTTTTTAGGCCTAAGACGAAAGCGAAATAAATTTTGAAATAATGAACTGGGTTTTAAGAAAAACAATTAAACAAATATAAATATATTCATAGAATCAACGAATGTACAATGAGATAAGTTGGATTAGGTATACAATGTAAGATATGGTAAAATATGATTTACAATAACGAGATGTGAAAAGAAATGAAGTACGTGAAATAAATATGAAATAATATGGTGAAATAATATGGTGGAATAATATGGTGACTATGATGGACTGTGAATTAGGGGCTGCAATATGAGAAGTAAATATAATTAGGACCTACTCTCGTATGGTCGTTTGCAAAAATTGTGAGAGAAAGTGGAATTAAACTACGTGCGATTTGTTTGGAGGTAAATGACTAATTGTAGAGGGAATGATTACCGACCTTTATACGGAGAATGGCGAGAGTCGAAAGGGAAAGAATAGTGTGCTATTTGGTCGAGCTGCAAGCGTGTGTTTGTTTGTTTGTGTGTGGAATTTAAGAGATGTCTGAAACAGTAGTACGTTAAATGAATTGAGAGGTTAAGTAAAATAAATGAATTAATTAATTATTAAGTTGTCCATAAAATATGATTTAATTTACAAAAGTTAAATAAAATAATTGAACGATTTAATTGACAAAAGTAAAAGAATTGCATGATATGAATTTTACATAATAATTGATGTATATATATATTTAAGTTTCCCAGGAGATTTTTATTATAGGAATGACCAGGAGGCATTGCTATAACACTCTGACCTACAAAGCAGCACGTGACGTTCGCAATGAATGCAATGTCCCGCAAGAAAAATGAAAAGGTGCTTCCAAGTACTTTCGGACTTTATTCAGTTCGTTCTCAAGGGTAACTACCATAGAAAATAATATAATAAAGGTATATATAAACTAGTAAAAGATAAAGGCTTGCCTCTAAGACAAGAAATCACCAATGAGGACGTAGGAGAGGGATGGTAAATCCACATTAAGATTTAGCTATAGCCATAGGTGGGCGGGATAACGAAAAAATGTATCACGATAACCGATAAATCAATAAGGGTAACTTTATTGGCGATAACCAATAATCGATAACTGGCGATAAATTTATCGCCCAATAAGGTGATAACCGATAAATCGATAAATCCAAACTTATATTACAATATTGATTATTAACTATATATAACGTTATTTTATAATAGAATAGTTAGAATATTTGAATACTGTTTCTTAGTTCCTTACCTGGTGAAGCTCTCCTTCATCTCCTCATAGGTTTTAAGGATCCTCCTCCCAGCTCGGACCTACCTATTTCTGCCTCCAAGGCACGCACCGCTCGCCCCTGTGCTAAACTAAAACAAAAAACTGAAATTATCGATTATCGCTAGTTTGGAACCCAAAAGTACTGGCGATACGGATGAATCGATAACGCAGAAAAAATATATCGGATAACCGATAACTCAATATCGTTATCGCGATAATTATCGCGATAACGCGCACCTATAGCTATAACAGGTAGCAAGGTCAAACCGAGAGGCAAGAAACAGTCAATCACAGAGCCAAAAGGGTTAAAACGATTAACGGATAATGCGATAGTCTAAAGAGGGAGATTAGGAGAGACACGAGAAGTAAATTTAAACGAAGAATAGAAGGACAAGGAGAGAGGAAGAGAAATAAAATAATGTTAATACAGAATTAATGCAATAATTAAACTGACAAAACGGGTTCCTATAAAAAATGAAAATTGCAAAAAAATAGGCACATAAGTCAAAGCTAATTTCTTTAAGAATGAGTTTTTTCATAACAACATCAATTTTAAAAAGGCCAGGGGAAATGTTAAAGTTATTAAATTGGCTTATACATGAACATCCGACAAAGTTTCTTTTAATTGAGTCATTTGAGCGAAAAATAAATTTTACTGAATTCCAATTAATTAAGTGGTTATTTTCGGACATATGCACAAAAAACGAATTATTATTTACAGCTCTCCTAACAGTGTATTTATGCTAATTAATGCGGACAGATAATTGCTTTCCTATCTGTCCAAAATATTTACTTGGACAAACATTACATTCGACCGAATGAACTCCCCCAATATTATTACAATTATTGTGAACTATGTAGAATGTTTTTTTATAGTTGACTTGTATTTAAGAGCAACTGAAATGTTAAAGTTTTTTAAAGACGGGGATGGCCAATGAAACAAACAGAGAAGGGTAAAACCAAAATGTTTTTAATATTAAAAGGGATATATATATATATATATATATATATATATATATATATATATATATATATATATATATATATATATATATATATATATATATATATATATATATATATATATATATATATATATATATATATATATATATATATATATATTGGTATTAGTATTAAGATGGGGACTGTGGAGGATATAAAAAATTCTGAGCAAGGTTGTTAAAATGATATAAATACCTTGTTCAGGGTTTCTGAATCATGGGGACTAACTCTCAACCTAAATAAATGTGTGGCGCTTAGATTCACTAGAATTTAACAGACAATGGACTAATTTGGCACCAGTACTTATACCACATTAACCATGTCCCCATCCCTTTTAAGGACTCAGCGGCTGACCTCGGGATCTTAGTGGATAATAAGTTAAAATTCCACCAAATATTGCAAATATTGTACGCAAGGCTAGTGGGGTAGCTCAAAGCATAATCAAGGTGACAGTTAATCGTGAAAGTACGTTTGTGATCCCCTTATTTATTACTTATGTACGTCCCATTTTACAATACTCTTCCTCATTGTGGAACCTGGGCTATATTGGGGATTTGAATCTGTTCAAAGAAGGTGGACAAAAAAAATCTCAGGGATGAGACTTATGGAATACCCTCAGCGTATACGAGCTCTGAATCTATTCTCCGCTAAAGGGAGGTTGTTGAAGCATGACATTATTAAATACTGTCATATTTTTCGTATGAAAGCACTCCAGTGTCTAGGGAAGACTTGTTCCCTCGCCCACCCCTGACTTTCACAAAAGGCCACGAACAAAAAATTTCCCCTCCAGGTCAGAGCTGGAGGTCAGAAGGAGATATTTTAGCTTAAGACATGTAGGACTGTGGAACTCTTTACCTTCATATGTGTTTTCATGTAAAAACATTGAGGATCTTAATTTCGCGCTTCAATCACACCTTGGTGACAGATTATTTGATTATGTAAATTGACTATTAGCTGCCATTTTTGCCATATATATATATATATATATATATATATATATATGGTATTTGGTTATTAATGGTATTTATTTGGGGTTAATAAATCAGCCTAAATAGCTATTAGAAAACCATTACCATAAATTTTAGTTTAGATGGAATCGTCGTCTGCTAATGTTTAAGCCTACGACTAAAGTGAAATAAATTTTGAACTTCTGTACTAGGTTTGTAAGAAAAACAATTAAACAAATATAAATATATTCACAGAATTAACGAATGCACAATGAAAATTGAATTAGGAATACAACGTAAGATGCGGTAAAGTAAACATAATAAAGTAACAAGGTGTAAAGTAACTAATATATGAAATAAATATGCTGTAAAGTAATATGTGGAGTGAAAGTGAAAACGAAGGAGACTATGATGGACTGAATTGGGGTCTGCAATGCGAGAAGTAAGTAGAATTAGGACCTACCCTCGAATGGCAGTTTGCAGAGAATAAGTGCGAGAAGATTTAGGACTGACCTTGATTGAAAGTAAAGTTGAACCGAAATGGGTGGTGACACAAACACAAATGAGAGAGATAATTCGTATTATTTCAAAAGTGATGAAATGCGTATGTTGGTTTGTGCGTAAAATTCTAAGAGATGTTGTTTGAACCAATAGTACATTAAATGAAATCAGTATTTCGTCACAGGATATTTGATTTATTAAACGTTACATAAAATAATTGAATTGCAAAAAGTTCAGGATAAACTAATTGAATGATTGTATTGACAAAAAGTTAATTAATTGTCTTCAAAATCAATTAATGTCTTTGGATATGATATGCGCATTTGCTGTTGTGGTAATAATTACTTTATTGTTGTGCCTAGAGTCTTTGTTTTTTTCGTATATCTTGTTGTGTGTGTAATTCGTGTTTCTTTTTTTGTGTGTCTTCTTCTGTAAATTTCGGTCTTCGTCGGTAGATTTGGGTCTTCTTCAGCGTGGTTTCATAGTTAGGTAAGATTTTTCTTAGTCGGATTTGTAATTGGTTTAGGGTAGAAACATATCTATAATCATGGGTAGAACGGCAATTCTGCTCCGCCAGCTAAAACCCCAGAGCTTGGAAATCCGGCGCGACTTATTCCTCTTCTGTTCTGGTCAATCATTTGGACGATATCATCGTCTAATTCACGATTAACCATTTCCAGCATATTCCTTGTCCGTTCTTCTATGACAATGTTAATGGGACTTAACCCTGCCTACCAATGCAGCTCTTCCTGGCATCTTCTTTCTCGCCTGAGTGTACTTGTAATTAGATACGTACATTTATTCTGCACGACTTGTAGTTTCCTCTTTTGTGTCTTCGAGACACACGAGAAGGCGGAAGCGGGATTTAGCAGCGTCGATCTTACAAGTGCATTGTAGATCTTTTTATTGGTGCCTTGACGAAGATTTCTGAACCTTTATAGAGTCTTGACTGCAGCAGTGGCCTTGGTGATTCTTTCTTGGACGTGCTTCTTGTACCCGGATGAGGGAATCTTCATTCCAAGTTCATTGCACTCCGTCGTGTAGGGATAACGTCTATCCGCCACTCTGACGTCGTAAAGCAGTCTCCTGCCTATGGGGACTACTTTGAACTTTTCCTGGTTGGTGCGCATCTTCCACTTGGCCTTGTAGGTGTTAAAATTTTCAATTTCTGCTGCTGTCATACGAGCTTGCCAAGGCGCATTCCTCCATGAACAAGTGATTATCTGGGTGAAATCATCGGAGAATTGAATGTTGAGGCAAGTGGGGCTTGGAAGGGCTGTGACATCCGCCGTGTAAACCAAGTAGAGAGTGGGGGACAGGCACCCCCCCCCCCCCGGCTGAAGTTTCACGTTAATTGGCGGCTCCTTAATTTGGATAATGACGGCTTCGGACATCCACAATCTTCTGCGGTTATAGAGTCTCGGGATGATGGAGGTGTCCTTATTCAACTTTTCACGGGTTAGGGTAGTGCCATGAGAGTGGGTGTGTTTTTTAATTGCGCCATTTTGAAGGTGAGTTGTCAGTCGCCTTGACAGGGTTGTGGAGGCTACACCGATGTAGTTTGAATTGCAGTGTTCGCAGTCACCGACTTTGCACGAATATTCGTACACGACGTTAGTCTCTTGGGGTTCGCTCCAGGAATACTTATGTTCACGCAGGAAGACTATATATAGTGTAGCAATTTGTGAATAAGTCCATTTCTGTTCATTCCCTGAAGATGACCTAACACGGAGAAAGACGTCTAGGAGTGAAGAATGTCATTTGCAGATATTTTTTCTCGCCTCGAAGACCCCGTTAAAAAACTTGTAAGAAATATTAAGAAAATACAAGTTAAATTAATAACGCTGCTGCAGCTATGGACTGCAATAAAACATGCATACAACATGGCCTTTTACCTAATTACACACATACACACACACACACACACACACACACACACAAACACCGTGTTAGGTCATCTTCAGGGAATGAACAGAAATGGAATAATTCACAAATTGCTACAATATATATGTATATATATATATATATATATATATATATATATATATATATATATATATATATATATATATATATATATATATATATATATATATATATATATATATATATATATATATATATATATATATATATATATATATATATATATATATATATATATATATATATATATATATATATATATATATATATATATATATATATATATATATATATATATATATATATATATATATATATATATATATATATGGAATTCAACCACATTCTCCGAAGAAAATTTAATTCAGAACAGTTTCGGTGTATCTCACACTCCTTTTCAATTGACACTGGGCAGAAAATATAAGAGAAAAGCATAACACAAGATCCCCCTCTTTTTTCCCCAATCCCCTACTTGTGGCTAATCGGGGGGGGAGGGGTAGGCCTAAACATATTGAAGGGCTGACATTTTACTATTTTATTTATTTGCGATCTTATTACAGTATTAAAAAAAAAATTGACCCTCAGATTGATTTAAATTAGGAACTGACAATATCAAGCTCGATCCTACGATTCTTCTCTTAACATAGTTAGCCGATTTAAATAACATTTTACTTCCATTGAAATCGATCGTATAATTCTTGTCTCTAACATGGCACAATATTCCACTACTTTCGCTGCCCACTCTAATATCTCTTTTGTGTTCGTACAATCTCCTGTCTAGATTTCTCCCCGCTTTCCCTATATAAACTTTATGGCAATCGTTGCATGGTACTGCATATACTCCTATGTTATGATGTTCTTTGGGTTTCCTGGCCATCATCAATTGGTTTAAGGAATTATTATATTTAAAGGCTAGATTAATACCCGCTTTTCCAAATATGACCTGTTCGACTGACCTTCGAACAGGTAGCACGTGTTTTATAGAGCTCTCAGTCTGTTGATCTATTTTTCAGATTTTTCTATAGTTTGTTTGTTTTTTGTTTTTTTTCTCACCACAATCAGCCAAAGCTAAGTTGCTCTTCTTTTTTTTCTTATTGCTACTTAAATTCTTTCTTTGTTTGAATAAGTGATGGAGTTTGGGGATGAAAGTGAGCATGAGTGTCGGAATGTATGCATTGGTTGTGGTGTATTAGGTGAGGGGTATACATGTGTTGTATGTGGGCTGCGTGAATGCATTGTAGATTTAGAGGGGATGAGAAGGCAGGATTTAGACAGGATATGTAGGCTGGAGGGGTTAGTTGCTGAGCTCAGGAGGGAACTTAGTGTTAGGCCTAGATTTGGGAATAGGTTAGGTGGTGAGGTAGGCCAGTTAGATGTTTCAGGTGAAGGTAGAGGGCCGGTGGAGGAGGTAGGATATGATAGTTCTAGTGATAGTGAAGTTAGCCCCCTTAGATTAGTTAGAAATAGGCCTAGTGAGGATGGGGGACAGTGGAGAGTGGTTAGGAAACATGAAGCTAGGGAGGCTTCTCCTGTTCTTTGTGAGAATAGGGTTGCCTCTGTTGAGGTGGTTAGCCAGGGGGAGAATAGGTGTGTGAGTCAGAGGGACACAGAACCTATTAGCTTGACTAATAGATTCAGTGCCCTAAGAGAGGAAGTAACTGGAAGTGATATGACTGATGGGGGTGGGGGTGGAGTTCGAGTGACTGGTAGTTTGAATGAGAATAGGAGTGGGGATGGAGTTAGGTCTGTGGGGGTTAGGAATAGGAGTCTGACTGAAGTGCTTGTGATGGGTGATTCGCGAGTTAGATATTTAGATAGGAAGTTGAATGCAAGTAGATTGAATGGTTTGAGGGTGTGTTTGCCGGGTGCTGGAGTGAGAGATCTGTCTGATAGGTATGAGGAACTGGTGTCTGGCTGTGCAAGGGATGCGATTGTGATTACACATGTAGGAGTGAATGATGTGAAGAAAGTGGGTGCATGTGAGTTACGTGAGAGGTACAAGAGGTTGATTGAAAAGGTGAAAGAAAGTAGAATGAAAGGTGTTGTGACAGGTGTGCTTCCAAGAATGGATGTTGGGGTAGAATGGATGTCTCGTGCAATTGGTCTGAATGATTATGTGAGGAGGATGTGTGAGATGGAAGGTGTCATGTTTGTGGATGTGTGGGATAGGTTTGTTGGAATGAAAGAAATGTATGCGATGGATGGACTGCATTTGAGTAGGAGGGGGATAGATGTGTTGTGGGAGGAGTATGATCGTGTTATTAGGTCTTTGCGGGCGGGAAACTAGATACTAATAGTGGTCAGGGAATTATGAGAGGACATTATAGTACTGAAAGTAGAATGGACTTGGTACATAACAGAAATAGGTTCCAAGGCGATAGAGGTGAGGTCATTCAAGTTTCAAGAGGTGCTTCAGGGATAGGGGGGTTAAATTGTTTCTATACAAATGCTCGTAGTCTTAGAAACAAGAAGGATGAGCTATTTAGTTATATTAGCAATGAGGATATAGATATATTATGCGTTACTGAATCATGGGTTAATGAAATAGAATTTAGTGACACTATAAGTGAATTTGATTTTCAGGGCTATAATATGTACATTAGTCAAAGGACAGGTAGGATTGGTGGAGGAATAATTATCTATATAAAAAACAACATTGTTTCAAGTTTAAATACTTCAATAAAGCAGGATGGAGTTGAGTCACTTTGGATAGATATTAGGTTCAGTAAAAATAGAATGGTGCATTTGGGAGCTTTTTACAGGCCACCTGGGCAGACTGATGATATAGATGAACTAATGATAAGGGAAATAAGTAAGGGATGTGAAACAGATGCAGTTATTATTGGGGACTTCAACTTAAACTCTGTGGACTGGGAAAATATGATAGGTAGGGATAGAACAAGTGGCAGGTTCATAGAATGCTTTGAGGATAATTTTTTGAATCAATTTGTTAATGAGCCAACGAGGGGGGACAATATATTAGATTTAGTACTTTCTAACAGTGATCATTTAGTTCAAGAATTGACTGTTGGGGAAGCATTGGGAAATAGTGACCATCAGATAGTTCGTTTTAACTTGGGAATTGAGAAGGGTAAAATAACTGAGAATGCTGAAAAAGTTCCAAATTTTCATAAGGGAGATTATGTAAAACTTCGAAGCTTGCTAAATTTGGTAGACTGGGATATAGAATTCAGAGGTAAAAATGCTTATGGTATGTGGGATACTTTCAAGCATATAATAAATGTAGTCCAAGAACAATGTATCCCAATGAAGGCCATTAGGAACAAAAGTAGGAAACCATTATGGTGGAATCAGGAGATAGCTAGAAAAATTTCAGAGAAGAAAAGGGCATATAAAAAATTACAGGTAGAAAATAATATTCAAAATTTAAGTGATTATAGAATGGCTAGGAATGAGTTAAATAAGATTATAAAGAAGAACAAAAGGGTGTCAGAAATTAAATTAGCTCAGGATAGCAACAAAGATCCTAGAAAGTTCTTTAGTTACTATAAAACTAATAACAAGTGTGGCAGAGTTAAAATAGGACCTATCAAATATGAAGGGTTTGTGAGAGAAACTGATGAGGAAATAGTTGAGGTACTAAATGGTCATTTTGCATCAGTATTTACAAAAGAGAAACTAAATAGTCCTATGTATAGTACTCATAGGTCAGGAAAAGAGGTGTTTACTAACATTTGTGTGGATCGGAGGATGATAAAAGGACTAATAGGTGATTTAGATACTACCAAGGCCTTCAGCCCTGATAATATTCATTCTAGGATACTTAAGGAAGGGGTAGAAAGTATCTCAATAGCTCTGGACAAGTTATATACTAGGTCATTGGAATATGGAGAAATACCCGATGATTGGAAGAGAGCGAATGTAGTCCCCATTTTCAAGAAGGGTAGTAAAGAGGATCCAAATAACTTTAGACCGGTTAGCCTAACTCCTGTAGTCTGTAAAATTCTTGAGAAAATAGTTAAAAAAGGGATTTGCCAACATCTAGAGAGGGAGGGGTTAATCAGCGATGCTCAGCATGGGTTTAGATCAGGTAGATCATGTTTGACTAACTTACTAGACTTTCTGGAGTTTGTAACAGATCAAGTAGATAAGGGAGAGAATGTAGATATAATTTACTTAGATTTTAGTAAAGCATTTGATAAGGTACCACACAGGAGACTAGTTCATAAATTAAAAATGATTGGGATATGTGGGGGTGTTTCAAATTGGATAGCTGAGTGGCTGAAAGACAGGAAGCAAAGGGTAGTGCTAAATGGTGTAAAGTCAGAGTGGAGGGATGTTATCAGTGGGGTTCCTCAGGGATCAGTTCTCGGTCCATTATTATTTGTCATCTATATAAACGATCTTGGGGAGGCAGTTAATAATAAAGTGTCAATTTTTGCGGATGATACCAAATTAGCAGCTGTAGTTAAAGATATTGATGATAATTTTAAAGTGCAGGGGGACTTAAATAAATTGTTATCCTGGGCACATAAGTGGCAAATGACTTTCAACCTTGATAAGTGCAAAGTTATTAACATGGGAAAAGATAATAGAGAATTTAACTATGAAATGGATGGGCATTGGCTGAGCTCAGTAGAGGATGAGAAAGATCTAGGAGTAGTAATAGATAAGTCATTAAGGTTTTCTAAGCAGTGTATTGAAGCAAGAAATAGGGCAAATAGAGTGCTGGGTTTTATTAAGAGAAATGTCAGTTACAAAAGTAAGGAGGTTATTCTTAAACTCTATAACTCTTATGTTAGGCCACATCTAGAGTACTGTATACAGGCATGGTCCCCATATTTTAGACACGATATTAACCTTCTTGAGTCAGTGCAACGGAGGGCAACAAAGATTATTCCTTCCCTGAGGCACCTTGAATATGAAGATAGACTGAGGGTATTAAATATGTTCTCGTTCGAAAGGAGGTGTGTGAGAGGGGATATGATTGAGCTCTTTAAAAATTTTTCCGGGATAGATAAATTGGATGTTAGCAAGTTTTTTGAGTTAGATGATGGAAATCGGACTAGAGGTCACCACTTGAAAATTAAAAAGCAAGGGTGTAGGTTGGATTTAAGAAAGTATTTTTTCACCAATAGAGTGGTAGACTTCTGGAACAAATTGCCGCAGAGGGTAGTAGGTAGTCCAAATCTAAATGTATTTAAGAGTAGGTTGGATGAGTTTATAGGAAGGGAAGGTTGTGATGGTTCCTAAGTTTTGTATATATTAATATTGTTTGTATATATCTATAGCTGCATGATTTAGTTCTTGACAAGCCTTGATTGGTGATACCCTTGTTTCTGGATGCAATCCTCTGGATGTAGTTTTCCTGGGAGTTTGGGTGCCTTGAAAAAGAGGCCGCTTGACTCGGATGACCTATGATGAGCCCTTGTGGCTTTTGTCAATGTTATATTATATTGTGGGGGACTTTGATTTTGTCTTCCCCTGGTGATGGTGCTTTTTGTGGGTGGGTTTTGACGGAGGTGGATGACCTTTGATAGGCCCTTGTGGCTTTTGTCATCCGTGTAATTATGTTATGTTATGTTATGTTAACTATTTAATTTATTATTAAATGGCAATGTTATACATTTGTTGAAGTCGTTAGTGCGGGAAGGCTTATTACCATAGAATGTTTTCCTAGCTGCAAAATGGGCAGATGATATGAACCAATCGGGGTAATACAAATTAGAGAAAATGGTCCTGATAATGACAATTTCTTCATCTAAATAGGAAGGATGACATATTTTGTATGCTCTAAGGAAAAGGTTAGAAATTAAAATTTTTTTAACAGTATTATCGTGAAACGAAAAATAATGTATATAGGCATTCGAGTAGGTTGGTTTCCTATACACGTCAAGTTTTAATTCATGGTGATCTTTATTAATGAGGACATCTAAAAAGGGTAATCTATTATCATATTCCCATTCATATTTAAATTTGATGGAGACATGCAAATTATTCAAATTATTAAAAAAGGTATCAAAATCATGGCCATTAAGCCATACAGAAAATACATTGTCAATGTACCTTAACCATATATAGTTAGGGGAAGAAATTGTGGGAAGGAGTTCAGTCTCCAAATATTCCATGCCAATATCGGAGATAAACTATTTTCCCTGCTAAGGCCAAATATTTGTCTATAAAACTCATTATTTACTCGAAACACATTGTCAGAGAGACATAATTCAACTAAATCGATAAATTTACTCGTAAAAATGGGAATATATATATATATATATATATATATATATATATATATATATATATATATATATATATATATATATATATATATATATATATATATATATATATATATATATATATATATATATATATATATATATATATATATATATATATATATATATATATATATATATATATATATATATATATATATATATATATATATATATATATATATATATATATATATATATATATATATATATATATATATATATATATATATATATATATATATATATATATATATATATATATATATATATATATATATATATATATATATATATATATATATATATATATATATATATATATATATATATATATATATATATATATATATATATATATATATATATCTATAACTGAATCACGAAAATAAGGAACGTGAGGAATTTATGAATAACGTTACAGCCATGAGGAAAATGAAACAACGGAGAAATGCGAGGCCTTTCGACTAATGGTCCTTTACTGAGCAGACTAAAAGTCAGGTGTATAAATATCTTTCTCTTTTTCCCTGTCTTTTAGTCTGCTCAGTAAAGGACCATTAGTCGAAAGCCCTCGCAGTTCTCCGTTGTTTCATTTTCCTCGTGGCTGTAACGTTATTCATATATATATATATATATATA
Organism: Ceratothoa steindachneri; assembly: GCA_963969495.1. NCBI lineage: Eukaryota > Metazoa > Arthropoda > Malacostraca > Isopoda > Cymothoidae > Ceratothoa > Ceratothoa steindachneri. Next base: position 207,317,697 of record OZ018317.1, on the reverse strand, counting down.
TATATATATATATATATATATATATATATATATATATATATATATATATATATATATATATCTATATATATATATGTATATATATATATATATATATATATATATATATATATATATATATATATATATATATATATATATATATATATATATATATATATATATATATATATATATATATATATATATTTTGGGGGGGGGGGAGAGTGAGGCTTGCGTGATTGCTTTAAGGGGTAGAAAGCCTACTAGGTAAGAGGACCTATAAGACCATATCCCAATTGAATGAGCCTCATAACAACCTGACCTGTCCTTGTGAAAACAATATCTCCCAAATTACAATCATGGCTCCTATTTTCAAATTCTCATCAATGGCTACCAGAATAATGGATAAACAAACAAACTTGTTCGATTGGCGAATATATGGTGTTGACGTCTCTGATTAGTTCTGGATAACTAATATTTCATTAACTAAATCTTTTTATATATATTTGTAGTAATTGAGGTTTGCTGCACTTATTATTGGGAACTTATACAGGCCTACTGATTTCCGGTAGGTCTTTTGAAATGGAGGATGACCCCGATGGGTCTCCTCCTGTTAATATAAACCTTGCATTTAAATACTTAATAGCACCTGTAAAAGAAGATGATAAATTGGTAAATATGTAGACGAGCGGCCCGGCCGCCAAAAAGATTTTTGTGTAAATATTATTGTTCACCAGTGTCGGAATATACACGATGCGTGGACCACACTGCGATGACCTTGAGTTTCATTAAATTAGGGGGTCTGGGGGGCCGTGCCCCCCAGTATATAATCCTAATTGTTATAATATTCGGACATTTACAGAGATGAATGCTTGGTAAACGTAGACGAGCGGACCGGCCGGAAAAAATTATTTTATGTAAATATTATCATTCACCCGTTTATGAATATTCATGCGCGTTTGAGTCGTCTGACGTCATACCTCACCCCCAACCCCTATTATAATTTGCAAAGCGATTAAAGGCGCTGACATGTTGTATTTAAAGCATTTACCTATGTTAACGTCAGAACATTATAAAAATTAGGATTATATACTCAGGATCATTATAGTGCGGTCTACACATCGTGTTTATCCCCCCATGAGCCGTCCCCTATAAATGTACTCAAAAAACGTGAAACATTTTGGAACACTGACGAAATAGTACATCTTATCGGCCGGGCCGCTCGTCTACATATTTACCGAATGCTTTAACAAAAATGGCGGCAGCTATAATTTGAAAAGGACTCAAACACGCATGAATATTCCGACACTGGTGAACGATAATATTATACAAAATCTTTTTGGCGGCTAGGCCGCTCGTCTACATATTTACCTTTATTAAAATTGACTTCTTAGTTGAAAATAAGCCAACTATAATTAAAATACTGTATACAAATTTCCATGTAAATGATTATATTCCACTTCTGATAAACTGTTTCAGATGTCAAAAATATGGATATAAATTTAATTCCTGTTGATCATGAGCAAGATGTCTAATATGTAGCAATGATCACTTGGCTAAAGACTGCCCAAGGGAAACTTTAAAATGCGCAAATTGCAACTTAAATCATGTATCAACCTTTAAAGGATGCAAAGTATACTAGGAAGCTAAGAAAGTTGAAATCATACCAAAAAATTTAAACAGTTATGAAAGCGCTAAAAAACAAATAAAAGAAAATGATAATAAACCTTATAACATAAACTCCTATCTCTCCTCTATTTCCAAGGAAACTGCTGCAATTATTCAAAACCCCCTAAGAAGTTAACCAAGCTAGCTATGCTCATATCTTAAAAACTAACCTACAAGATAGAACCATCAATAATAATACAGCAAATGGCAAATCAATTCACCATCAAACCTTGATTAATAACCCCAATCCACTTGTTTATGATAAGACAAGCAATCCAAATTTTCTTACTAATTCAAATACGCCCTCTACTGACCCCCTCAAAATTAGTAATCATCAAAATAATGCAAATGATACAGATATTTACAACTTTCTTTTAATTGCTTTGCTTAAAAGACTTGGGACAGAAGGAATTTGAAGAAGCATTAGTTGAAGCAAAACAAATGCAACAAGAAGCTATATACTCTCAACCTGCTAATACAACACTTAATAATGAAACTCAACTAATAGGTGAAAAAGGAAATAAAAATCAGGAAATGCTCATTGATGCTGATAATCAGGGCAAAACTGTCAGGCAAGACACAAGTAATTCAAAACCTAAAGAAAATAAACAACATCACTATATCTCATAAAAATGTAGCCCCAGATAAAAATAGACAAAAACCTCCCATTGTTGAAGCAAATGATGCAGTTAACCTTAAAGGTAAAAATAAAATCCCCCTAAATTCTGAACCTGAAAAAATAAAAGAAACGGCAAAACTAATAATACAAACTTAATCAAATCAAATAAAAGACCCGTTTGAAGTGAACCTGAACCTATAAATAAAAAGCTAAGTAAAATGGATAATAAAACAAACAAGATACAAATTTTGCAATGGAATTGCCAGAGCTTATTTTCTCATCTATCAGAATTCAAAGTTTACTTATATGCTAACAAACCCTTGTGTTGTATATGCGAAACACGATTGGGCATCAAATCAAATGTTAATTTTATTAACTATACAATTTTCAGAAGAGAGAGATAGAAGGGGTGGAGGTATAATTTTAATTTGCAAAGACATTAACTATAAAATAATAAATCTAATCATCTCAAGCGTGAACCTATGCAACAAGCAACCGCTTTCAATAATTATATTGCCCAATCAGATCTAACTATAGCAACTCCTCTAAATCTTAAAACAAGATATAACCTAAAAAATAACTCTTACTCAACTATTGACCTTACTTTAGTATCAGCAATTCTTTCAGATAAAACTGAAATTAACTTGGGTAGAGATCTCAGCTTAGATCATATCCCAATCCTTATCCATTATTTGAACTAATAACTGTATCTAACATAGGAAAAAGACCAGATTGGAAGATAAAAAATAATAAATGGTCAGAATAGATAACTAATTTTACTCCAATTCAAGCTGACATATCTCAAAATCCACTTGAAGAATTAGATGAAATAATAGAAAATATAATAGAAGCCAGAAAATTAACTTTCAAACTTAGTATTAAACCTAAAAGCACTAAATATAACAAACCATGGTGGACAGAAGAATGCAGCAAACAGGTGGCTCTGAGGCGGAAGGCTAAATGTACTAATGAAAGAAACTTCACTCTACAGAACACCATAGCCTTTAATAGACAAAAAGCTATAGCACAAAAGACATTTAGAAGAGCCAAAAAAATATCTTTACAAAAATTTATTTCTAATATACACTTTAGAACCCCAATTCAAGTTATCTGGTTCTTTTTTAAAAAGTTCAGAGGCATTTATAGAGAACAAACATTTCCTCTTATTCAAAATGGTAATCCAGTGCTAGGTGAAAAAGAAAAGGCAAATATTTTGGACAGAATTTTGAAGATATTCTTAAAGATGGAGATCCAGTTATTTTAAATGAACAACAAAATAAACTGATCAGTGATGCTACAAAAGACTTATCAGAAGATTTTAACAAGGAATTCACTTGGAAAGAATACATTGCTAGCTTAATCAGCATTTCAGAAAAAGGAGGAAAAGCCATGGGATCTGACTTAATACATAAAGCATTCCTAACAAATCTTCCACCGAAATATAAAAAGAAAATCTTAAAAATATTTAATAGCTGCTGGTCACTAGGTAAACATAACATAACATAACATAATTACAGGGATGACAAAAGCCACAAGGGCCTATCAAAGGTCATCCGCCTCCGTCAAAATTCCCATCCACATGGAAAGAAACATTATTGATACCCATAAAAATCAAAGAATACTTAGAACAGCATTTATATCAATAAATAACCAAAGAATAAAAGATGTTAAAGAAAATAAATTTCTAGGTCTCTTTTTTGATGCACCTTACTTGACCTGTAAATGTCATATAAATTACCTTGTATTAAATTGCCCAAAATGCCTGAATATACTAAAATCTTTCAGTAAATTATCATACGGAGCTAACCGAAAGTCATTACTTATATTTCTTAAGGCATATATTATCTGCAAGATACAATATGGATGTGAAGTTTTTGATTCCACCTGCCAATCTTTAAAAAAAACAAACTAGCTGTTATTGTTAATGCAGGAATGAGGTCTTCTCCCATCGCCTCTCTTTATGGTGAAACTTGTATGCTACCACTTCAGTCTCAGAGAGATTTTGTTAGCATGAAGTACTTTTTAAAAATACTCTCATTACCAAATAACCATATTTTGAAAGAAAACTTCAATATTCACAAAAAAGCTGTCACAGAAGTTATGTGGACTACCCAAAACAAACCGCCTTATTACTATAGAGCTATCAATCTATGTAATAAACTTGGCATAGACCACTTCATATATAGGGAATCCTATATTAGTAATATACCACCTTGGAAAAAACATTACATTACCTATCAAAATTACTAATCAAATTTACCAATAACTTACCCAAAATCAATGTCAAATACATTGGGTGCAAAGGAAATGTTAGCATTAAGAATTTTGGGATAATTAAGCACAAAAGTACATTTCAAGTTTATTTTATTGGGTCCTTTTACTTACATTTCTTTACATTTAGTACTTTGTCATGTTCCCACGGGTCTTCAACACCTCCTGGATCCTCTTGGGCATGGATGTTGCAAGATTCTCGAAGTAGGAGCTGTCCATTTCCACCCACAGCTTAATGAGTGTGTCCTTCAGGGCGAGGATCGAGGTGGGTGGGGACTTAGCAACTTTATTTTTTATTTGGTTCCAGGCATTCTCTATGGGGTTTAAGTCAGGTGAGTTGCCTTGCCAGTCCAAAACTTTGATGTTCGCTCATTAAGGAAGTCTTTGACAGCTCGTGCCTTGTGTGAAGGTGCCATCGTGCATAAATAAAGTCGTAGAAATGGAGCAGATGTTCCTCCAAAACCTCAATGTAATTCTTTCCTTTCATGGTGACGTTCTTGGGGAGGAAATGGAGACTACCCCTGCCTTTCTCCCCACTGAAGCATCCCCAAACCATGATGCCATCGGGGGGCTTCACGGTGTAGCGGGGGTCATATCTGCTCACATCACTGGGCCGCCGCACCACTTTTGAGCCACCCCTGACAAGCCGAAAACTGCTCTCCTCACTCCACATGACTTTCTTCCACTGCTCTGGTGTCCAATCTTGATATTTTTTCTTCATACGCTCTGTCAGCAGCGGTTTCTTGGCTGCACAGCGGCAGGGCAAACCCAGGTCTTTTTGTAGCCAGTGCTGGATCGTACGAATAGCGACGTTGTGGAGCAAGTCAGGATGTTTTCCCTTCAATTCAGCCGCTGTTATCGAAGGGTCCTGCTTCACCTCATGTAGCAAAACCTTGTCAGTCTGAGCAGTTGTCTTCTTCTTGCCCCCAGAGCCAGGTTTGCAAGGCGGTGCTGGGAGGGAGTGTGGTGGCTGCTTTTTTGAGCTTAAAGAGTGACACACGGCTCACGTTCAGATCGGCAGCTACACGCTTTACTGGCACTTCTCTATTAGGGTTAGGGCACGGGTCTTCTCAATTGTCAGCTTGCTACGCCCCATCGCGATAGTATGGTGGTGTCTGGTAGGACGTCAAAGTCAGCAGAAAGGTGAAAAAGATGCGGTCTGTGGGGCAGCGTAACACAGATGTACACTGTCTGAGCTCTGCAAGCACACTTAAACTGAGCCTGGCGGGAAGTTGCAAGGGAGCCCTGGCTGCAGGTACATGCATCATACCAAGCTCCTCCCACTACCTATATGGTGGGAACGCGGTAAAAAAGTTACCTGCGAAATTCGAGTTAACATTTCCATTGCGTTTAAGAGGTTAACATTTCTTTTGCACCCACTGTATTAGCAAAACACTAATAGATTACATCAACAACAATTTTACCGGAATCTAAAAAATATTTACCGATGGATCTAAAGTACTCCTAAATGATAAATACCCATGTTCAGCTGCTATCTTTATTCAAGACTCTGGTCAATGTTACTCTTGGAAATTGGATGGAGATCATACTGTACTTTTCACTGAACTATTAAGAGAAAAGATACAAAAAGAATACTCCTATATTTGGGAACAATCTGTAATTTCTACTCAAATTGGCGAAATAAAAAACAAATTCAATCAATGGCCATGGTCATTTGATAAACATAGGAGACTCAAAACTGCACTTGTCAGACTGAGATCAGGACATGTAGGCTTAAATTGCTACCTAAACAAAATTAAGTTAAAAAACTCACCAAATTGTGATCACTGCAATTTACCTGAGACGGTAAAACATTTTCTATTAGAATGTCCCGCTTATAATATAAAAAGACAAAAAATGATAGGCAATCTAAGCTTACTGAATATTAAAAAATATAACTCCAAAACCCTTTTGGGAAGAGGTGGTTTCAGCCCACATACCCAAGAAAAGATAAAAAAAATACTTCTTAAATTTCTTGCCTCTACTAGAAAATTATCAAAATTATAAAACTTAAACTGCTTATACGAACATTTAAAAATAATGAGTATATTACTATTATAGGTACCTAGTACACACCAACTTGATTATCACAATAACTATAAATAACTCAATATCCATAAACAAGGCCTGCTTGATCAGTCTATCTATTTTACCTTAATCACCCGATTAACAAATTTAACTTGTCTATAAATACCTACGTAAATGTTACCTTTGACCAAATCCAGTCAAGAACATATTCTGGTTCAAATATTAAGGATACTAACAAGGTTCCACTTCTTTTCTGAAACCCTATGGAGAGGAAGATTGGTGAAGATAGGTGAAGATTGGTGTGGGTTTCTATTCTATTAACTATAACTATCACTTTCAATTATCTCAGGAACCAGATGTAACTCAAAATTAATAAATAAATTAATAAGATAAAAAAAAGGAAAGAAGAGAGAATCAATAGCTCACCTAATTATAATATAAACTCATAATTATACCAATTATACAGTGCAGCAAACTGTGTAGTGTCTAACTCTCTTAGACCCACTATCATTAACACACCTCCAAAAAAAACGCGAATTAATGAAGAACAAATAAAAAATACTGGTCTGGTGGGAAGACATACTCCATCCAAGAGGAGTGAACCCCTCCACAAATAAAAAAAATAGATGAAAGTGTCAGTATTTAAGAAGTATTTTGAAAGAATTTACTGGAGCAGCATGTAGAAATCAGGTTCTAAGAGAGATAATAACAAATGAGAGACGATGGAAATCATGAGTAGTGCAGATGGCCACTGTAGAACATGTGGAGGTGATACTGATGATGACTATTAATAATAATAATGTTATTTATATAATACGTTTATCACTAGTTGCCGATGTGGCTAAGTTTCAAAGGGATGTGCTAGATTACATCCCTCTACCAGCACGTGGAGCATAGTTTAGAGATGAACTGAACTTGTTCTGCAAGAAAAATACTGTGGTTTTTAACAATATAAAAGTATTTGAAAGTAGTTACAGTCTAGATCCGTGAAATGTAAACAAGTTTGGTCTAAAGCACGTTTTAATTGAGTCTTTCAAGAGAACGATGGCACCCGCCATGGACGAGGATATGGCCTCTGCCTTCCCACCCCTCCCAGCCCCCACCACCGCCTCCAAAAGAGGACCCTCCTCACCCCAACAACCTAATGGGAAAACTCAAAGGACCAACGATGAGCCCCCACAACAGGCAAAAGAACCGAGGATGATCTCCTTCGAGTCAAAAACGGCGCTCGAGTTTTCATCAACCCCTCCCATGTGTCCTCCGCCCTGCATGATTCCTCCCTGGACAAGTATGTAATCCAAGGCGATACTCGCTGTATCGGCAAGGCTCATCCCTAGTTTAGCAGTGTGGGAACACACACTAAATAAAGTGCCACTCCTGCTACAACCAGCCTTCACCCTTGGGGAATGGGAAGTAACCTGCCACCAAGCAGAGAGGGAGGGCACCTCCCACCACCAATACCCCAAGGTTGGACCCCTCTCCGAAGATATGAGCCTAGAGGAAATCAAAGAAACCTTTAGGACTCTTGACAGAGACCAGATCATAGATCTTGAGTGGACCCACCTCCCCTGCTACACTACTGGTAAATGGCTCCGCCTCTAGGTGAGTGGCACGATCCCAACAAAAGTGTATATAGGCCATATGGTCTATACAATGCGGAGCTACCTCCTCCCCATCCTCTGGTGCCCTGTGTGCCAGCGCATTGGCCACTCTGTCAACACCTGCCACTCCTCCATACACTGCTCCCGCTGCAGCGGCCCTCACCCTCACAAGGATGTTGACACCGGCAGCCCTTGCATAAAACCCTACCACTGCTTCCAGTGTGGTGGCCCCCCACAACCCCAGATCAGCAAACTGCCCCCATAATAAGCGGGCCCATGACCTATATGTACTTCTGACAGAGGAAAAACAAGCCCTCCCTCAGATCAATAAGCAACATCCAAAGTCAGCAGCAGATTTTCTTGTAGCCTCTCTCTCTTCTGCTGGCATCCCCGAACTCACCCAGACTACACGAGGCCCTGTGTATCTCCCCCACAGGCAAGACACCTGGCCCTGACATCATAACATAATTTCACGGATGACAAAAGCCACAAGGGCCTATCAAAGGTCATCCGCATCCGTCAAAACCCACCCACAAAAAACACCATCGCCAGGGAAAGACAAAATCAAAGTCCCCACAATATAATATAACAGATGACAAAAGCCACAAGGGCCCATCATGGGTCATCCGAGTCAAACAGCCTCTTTTTAAGGCACCCAAACTCCCAAGAAAACTACATCCAGAGGATTGCGTCCAGAAACAAGGGTATCACCAATCAAGGCTTGTCCATTTCATAGTTAAATTCTCTCTTATCTTTTCCCATGTTAATAACTTTGCACTTATCAAGGTTGAAAGTCATTTGCCACTTATGTGCCCAGGATAACAATTTATTTAAATCCCCCTGCACTTTAAAATTATCATCAATATCTGCTAATTTGATATCATCTGCAAAAATTAACACTTTATTATTAACTGCCTCCCCAAGATCGTTTATATAGATGACAAATAATAACGGACCGAGAACTGATTCCTGAGGAACCCCACTGATAACATCCATCCACTCTGACTTTACACCATTTAGCACTACCCTTTGCTTCCTATCTTTCAGCCACTCAGCTATCCAATTTTAAACACCCCCACATATCCCAATCATTTTTAATTTATGAACTAGTCTCTTATGTGGTACCTTATCAAATGCTTTACTAAAATCCAAGTAAATTACATCTACATTCTCTCCCTTATCTACTTGATTTGTTACAAACTCCAGAAAGTCTAGTAAATTAGTCAAATATGATCTACCTGATCTAAACCATTGCTGAGCATCACTGATTAACCCCTCCTTCTCTAGATGTTGGCAAATCCCTTTTTTAACTATTTTCTCAAGAATTTTACAGACTACAGGAGTTAGGCTAACCGGTCTAAAGTTATTTGGATCCTCTTTACTACCCTTCTTGAAAATGGGGGCTACATTCGCTCTCTTCCAATCATCAGGTATTTCTCCATATTCCAGTGACCTAGTATACAACTTCTCCAGAGCTATTGAGATACTTTCTACCCCTTCTTTAAGTATCCCTCCCAGAATGAATATTATCAGGGCCGGAGGCCTTGGTAGCATCTAACTCACCTATTAGTCCTTTTATTGTCCTCCAATCCACACTAATGGTAGTAAACACCTCTTTCCCTGACCCATGAGTACTATACATAAGACTATTTAGTTTCTCCTTTGTAAATACTAATGCAAAATGACCATTTAGTACCTCAACTATTTCCTAATCAGTTTCTCTTACAACCCCTTCATATTTGATAGGTCCTATTTTAACTCTGCCAGACTTGTTATTAATTTTATAGTAACTAAAGAACTTTCTTGGATCTTTGTTGCTATCCTGAGCTAATTTAATTTTTGACACCGTTTTGTTCTTCTTCATAATCTTATTTAACTCATTCCTAGTCATTCTATAATCACTTGAATTTTGAATATTATTTTCTATCTGTAATTTTTTGTATGCCCTTTTCTTCTCTGAAATTTTTCTAGCTATCTCCTGATTCCACCATAATGGTTTCCTACTTTTGTTCTGAATGGCCTTCATTGGGATCCATTGCACTTGGACTACATTTATGCTTGAAAGTATCCCACATCCCCTAAACATTTTTACCTCTGAATTCTACATCCCAGTCTACCAAATTTAGCAAGCTTCGAAGTTTTACATATGAGTTCCTCACCCATGCACCTCCCCAGCTACAGCAGACCTTCCTCTCTGTATATAACAACAGCTGGCAAACCGGCACATTCCCATCATGCCGGAGGTCTGGTCTTCCATCCTACTCCCCATACCCAAGCCTGGAAAAGACCTCACACAACCTGCAAGTTACAGCCCTATAGCACTCCTCTCCTGCATCGGGAAGCTCCTCGAACGGCTGGTTGTTACTCGTCTCTCCTGGTGGCTGGAGAGCAAAAATCTACCCCCCGGAGCAGTGTGGCTTCCATCCACACCGCAGCACTTTGGACATTCTGGGGCAGATGGAATTCCACATCTGCAACACCTACCGGAGGAGAGAGGTAATAACTACCCTGTTCATCGACCTGGAGGGGGCTTTCAACTCTGCACCCCATGAGGGCATCCTATATAAGTTGGCTAGGATGGGCATCACTGGTCCGCCCCTCGCATGGATCAATTCATTCCTATCCAACTGCACCTTCCGTTTTGTTGTCAGCTCTTCACTCTCTCCGCAGTCTACCATGCACAGAGGTGTCCTGCAGGGCTCCATCCTCAGCCCCCTTCTGTTCAACATCCTCCTCTCTGACCCACGGATCCCAGACCACTCTCACCTCCTTATCTATGCCAATTATATCTCGATTATCAGCAGAGCAGCCACTCAAGATCTGGCTGAGCTACACCTCCAGGAAGCAGCCAATGCACTCTTTGCCTGGATGACTGCTTGGGGCCTTTCCATCAGTTCCCCCAAAAGTGCAGCCATGTGTTTCACCCTCAAGAGGGTCACAACCCCACCCAGTATCACCATCAGTGGACACCCTGTCCCATACATCAGGTCCCATCCCCTCCTTGGCCTCTGGTTCAATGGCTCCCGCCTCACCTGGTCCCCCCACATCGAACACCTACGGATCTCCTGCAACAAGCGACTCAACGTCATGAAAAGGGTGTCAGGAGTCTGATGGGGGGCCAGCCGTGACCTTCTCCTCCATTATTACCAGGTAGCCATCTGATTCAAACTATTTTACGGGAGCAGCCTCTATGGCTCTGCAGCCCCCACAGTGCTCCGTAAACTGGACATCATCCAGCACTCGGACCTGAGGATAGCCATGGGTGCAATGAGGTCCTCCCCCATCTCAGCCCTCCATGCAGAATGTGGCCTCCTTCCCCTACACCTCCAGAGACGAGAGGCCTTGTGCCACCAGTACCACCACATCCAGAACTTACCACCTCCCCACCCCCTTGCAGCCATCTACTCCACATCTGGAGTAGACCCACAGGCCACAACCTGGCTTCCCGGTGCACGACAGCCTCTACTTGTCCGAGCACTGCTTGTCTGCAGCACGCTATGCCTGCCCTGACCCCTGCCGGCAAAAATATATTCCCACCCCCCCAATGGCCCCCTGGATGGACCTCACCTCCATATTTGCTCTCACCATACCCAACCTCCCTCTTCCCTGACCTATTCTGTCCCTGTTGCCGAAACATAGAGGAAGCAGTGTAGCACTTTCTACTCCACTGCCCCTGCTTCTACTCCCACTGCCAAGCCCTGGCGCATAGACTCCGTGCCCTGAATGTCCCCACCTTTGACCTACCCACACTACTGGCTGCTGCCCCCCCCCTGTCTCTCCTCACATCCGATCCACCGTCATCCGCCTCACCTGTGAATTCCTGAGGAAATCCCAACAACTCCTGCGACTATAAAGTGGGACTCAAGCAACAGGGCACATACACCGCAAGGCATCAAAGCCCTCAAAACAACAACAACAAGTTTCAAAGACGCTGGGTATAGTATAGTATAGGAACAGATTACATTTTATAATTGAAATAGATATGTTGAGAGAATTCTCATTTCATAGAGTTTTCTTTATAAGTTTGGAAGAACTTTGAAAATTTGTGGGTAACCACTCTGTCAAATATAAGAATAAGAAACATATGAAATTTAATATATTAAATAAGTCTTGAGAGACCTTAAGGTCTAATTGATCTACACAAGAAGTTTGTCAATATCTTAAAAATTTGGGGGTAACCACTATGTCAGATATAAAATGAAGACATATGCATTCAATTAATCTAATAAATAAATTATGGTATACATTTAGTTATTGTTGATCTACAAAGATTCATCTTGGATTGGTATAAATTGGTTATATACCACAGTCAGTAACTTAGCATTACTAGAGTTCAATTGAAAAAACACCACACACACACCTATAACTTATAATCAGATGCTATAGCTTTAGAGTCATGGTTGTATGCTGAGAGAAACAGGTGTGTTTTCAACCTTTTCTTGAAGATGTCAACTGAAGAAGCACATTTTATATGCAATGGCAATTCATTGTAATATTTAGGGGCAATATATGAAAAGGTTCTACAACGAGTAGGGTCATCTTAGTCCCAGAGAGCCATACTACAGTTCGAGGAATAGTTGGTAATTATCTCGAATATAGTATGGCTCTCCAAATTTGAGTGCCTTAAATGTTAACAAGCAAATTTTAAACTTAATGTGTGCTATTATAGGCAGCCAGTGCAAATCAAACAAGTAAGAAGAGGTACTGGTACCAGGAGGCAGATTGAATACCAATTGAGCAGATCTATTTAAGAGTGATTGCAATCTTTTCAGTTCTCTCTTAGGTAGATTAACAAATAATGAATTGCAGTAGTCATTATGAGAGATTACAAAGGCATGTATCAGAATCACAGTAGTTTTCTGATCCAGATATTTACTATGCAAAGAGATTCTTCTAAGATGGTAATTGCAGACCCTAATTATATAATTAAAGTGATCAATAAAAGACAGTTTGGTATCAAAGATAATGCCAAAATACCTGAGTCTGAGTGATGAGGATAGCTTACTCTGTATTAAGGTGATCCCTACAGGGAGAGAATAATGAGTTATATCCTTAGTAAAAAGTATAACTTCAGTTTTACCTTCATTAAGTTTAAATTTTCTACCATGCATCCATAATTTGAAGTCAATAAGAAGTGCATTTACTTTAGATATGGAAGAAGAAAGATTGGTGATGGGAACATAGATTTGTACATCATCAGCATAAAGGTGATAGCCAACTCCATATGCCTTCATAATATTAACAAGCCCAGATGTATGTAAGGAAAAAAGTATCGGACCAAACACTGAGCCCTGTGGGACACCGTATTTCAATTCCAGTGGTGATGACAATGAGTCATTAAGAGAGACCATTTGTATGCGTCCCTCCAGGTATGATTTGAAAAGACTGAGTGTCCTTCCTTTGATTCCAACTTTAGCTAAGTCCATTAGAAATAATGTATGATCAATGGTATCATTGCAGCACTCAAATCCAGAAGAACAAGCATAGATGAGCTGTGATTTTGAAAGTTATACAAAAGATCATTATAAATACGGCACAATGCAGTTTCTATTGAGTGGTTCTGCCTATAACCAGATTGAAAAATTGCTATATGATTGTTACTAGATAAGTAGGGGGTTAACCGAAACACAATTGCTTTTTCAAGGACTTTTGAGAGAAAAGATAAATGGGATATCAGACGATAATTTATTAATTCATCATTATTTAATGATGCTTTTTTTAATAGGGGCTTTACCACAGCAATTTTTTCAGACTGGAAAATTGCCAGAAGAAAAACATTTATTTATTATTGCAGTAAAAATGGGTACAAGATGCTCTATGGCACATGGTGATTTTGAGAAGTTGAATGTATCAACTTCACAGAAGGTTTTATTTACAGAGTTCAATATGGAACTAGTCTCCGAGATAGAAATTGCAGTGAACTCATTTATTTCAGCAAAACAATTGGAGTAGTTAGACATATAATTAAGATAAAGATCAGAATAGTTATTGATTGACACTATATTATCAATTTCCTCCTGAATATTTTGAATTTTCTGTATAAAGAACTCATTAATACTATGGGCTGAGTGAATATCAGGAATTTGAGGTTGATTATTACCTAATAGTCTATTTAAGACCAGCCAAAGTTTAGATTGGTTAGAATTGCAAGATATTATTTTATTCTTGAAATATTCTTTTTTATCTTGCCTAATTGGCTGTGATAAATCCCTCTGTGATTTCATGACTCCTCTATCTGTATGGTCCTACTTCAGACTGCTATTCAGGCACTTAAGGATGTTGGTGGTGACGGGATACTGTCTGCCCAGGTTGTAGGGTAAATAGTCGAAATAACCCCATGGGAGCTGGTGGTGGAGGGAATGATAACTACGGTGCTATTAAGTAATTGCATGAGACAGTCAGAGCTCTCTGTGCTTCTTTGAGATCTCTCACTGAGCAAGTCTCTGCCATGGCCATTCTACAAATGGCTATTCTTCAGGCTGCCAGTGACCGGAATGCTGCTTGCACCGGGGCTTCACTTAACCAGGCACTAAAATTTGCCGTAAATGTTGCCAGTATGGGTAGATGCGATTCTAGCTTGTTTTGGTAAACATGAAGGTCGGCAGCGTGCCTGAAAAAGTGTATTTTGGGGGGGTGTATATTTCATTCACCCGCGCATGCATATTTGCATGGGTTTAGTTAAATAAAAATGTTAGAATATTATTCTATAAACAATTATGATTATATACCTGGGAGCTGTGCCCCCCAGACCCCCCAATTGATTGAAACCCAGGATCATTGTAAGGGGGGCCCCCTACAGTATTTAAACCCCCCATGAACAGTCCCCTTGAATTTACTCCCAAAAGGTGAACATATTGGAACACAGACAAAATAGTTTACATCCCATCGTTCGCGCCACCAATCCTAATGTTTACCCTTATTTTGAGGGATGGCTTGTCTGGGGGATGGGCCTATGATGATCCTAAGATTTCAATCATTTGGGGGGCACAGCCCCCTAGTATTTAATCGGAAATCGCCATAAACTTCCTCCACATAGATTTCAGTTCAGAAAAAGTAGCTGGAAAAATAGCCCAAAATAAGCTAGGACTCGGATCCGGCCATACTCTACACAATTACCAAATTTCCCACTGAGGCCAACTCTAACCTAGTCTCTGTTAGCCTAATGATTAGGAAGGAGATTACTGAGATGGAGGAGAGGAGAAAAAGGAAGGACTTTGATTGTTTGGGGTATCAAAGCCACCAATGATGCTGAGGCCCTGGTTAAAATAAACCAGTCTGCCACTTTGGCTGTGGGTTCCATTGTCCCCTTGTCTGATATATACTGCATCAATCGCTAGCATGGTATTTACAGCACAAGCACATATATTTTAATAAAGACAACCTATATCCAAAGACAAGAGTTGTATGCTAGGCGACAGCATTCTGCAGCACTGTGGTTGCTGCTGGTGCCTGGCAAAGGGCTGGGCCTGGCACTGCTGACCCAGCCTCTTGTGACTTTGGTGGTGGTGCCTAGCACGGCCTGCCATTTGCTGGTGCTGTGCCCCACTCTGCCCCTTTAGTTAATTAAATATTTCCCAGATTAATGTAAATAGTATTAGTAACAGCTTTAGTTTCTTACTTCATGTCACACAATAAGATTGATATTTTAGCTATCACTGAAACATGGCTCCTTTCTTCTGTCCCTGATTCCTTTGTTGCCATTCCTAACTATAGCATAGTGCGTAAAGATACTTCAGAAGGCACTGTTAAGCATGGTACCTGCCTTTACATGCATAACACCATGGCATATATTGTGCTTGACCTACCAGTCAGTAATTTGGTAGGAGTCTACCTGCCCTCCTAGTAGCTTATCCCTCTAACTCCCTCCCTGTAAAGGGAGTGGCAATTTGCCTTCCTGGCTGCCATGCTGACAGGACTCAGCACCCCACCCGGCCCCAGCTTAGCCTCTTCTCCTTTCAGACAGCCTGTATTTCTCCCCTACTTCCTCACTTCCCCTATTACCCCTCTCACAACTTTCTCTTGTCAGCCTCTATTTTCACAGGGTAGATGCTGACATTCTCAGCCAACTATCCTGGATCAGGGCTGATGGGGGAGGGGACAATGTTCTCTAACCCCTGAACTCCAGTTTGGGATGGTATGTTTTTAACAACTTGCTTCATCCCCACCCATACCTTCCTCACATCTCTTGTCCTTCTCACTTCACTATCTATTTTTTTACACCGTGCCTAAGGTGGAGCCGCCATGCTGAAGGGCTGCCAAGTCACCAGGTGGGAGAGGTGGCCTTAAATGGTGGCACCTGGCTCTGCTAGCCCCATATGCACCCCTCACAGAGCCTGCTATTGTGAGGGGTCATTAGAGTTTGCTTCCCGCAGAAAGAATAGGGTCCCCATGCCCGATGATGAAAATCCAACATCCCCCTCACAATCAACAGAACCGCCTTCGGGCAGCTCCGCAGAAAAAATGGAGGTTCCCCCCAATGCTCTCACAGGGGACCCTCCAAATCTCTTTAAGTGGAGAGGAGGCTTACTCCTCTCCTTCACCTACAGGTATAGGGGACTCCCCCACCCCTTTGTCTGGACGTGCCTTCGGGTACCTCCCGCTTTGCAGTGGCAGTCCCCTCTTTTCTTTCAAAGGGGACTGCCAAGAAAGCCAGCAGGCAGCCCATAGCTGACAGCTCCCCATTGAAGCGACTCGATAGGGCAAACCCCCTTAGGGTGGAGAGGGATACCAGGCCCCATCGGTCGCTTCCCTCAAAAGACCTGCTGGCTAGAATATTAAACCTAGTGGGGGGTCAAGGCCTGTGCCTCCCTGCCCTCCTCTCCCAAAAAGAAGAAAAACAAGAAAAAGACTCAGGGCTCCTCTCCATCCATGTGGGGACGGATGGGTCTGCTGCTGCTTCAGTAAGCGACCAAACCAATATTGGCACATCCGGCCGCTCTTCCCCCTTCCCCCCAGTTGTGGAGCCCCTGACTAAGACAAAAAGTGCTAGTGCGCGGAGTGGAGCCTCAATTACAAAGGGGCCCCTCATTCAGAGACTAACCAGCATTTTTGAGCCCGCTGGCTTCAAATTATTCACTCCACTGATGTCAGCATATTGGCTAAGGGCAACATGATCCATCAGACGAGAGCTTTAGCTAGTGTAATTGGTAGAGAGCCAAAGGTGACCCATTTCTCGGATGGGAGCCTTTTGGCGAAGCGTCAAATACCTCCAAGGTGGCCATGATTAGTGAGTTTCGTTCCCCTGATCGTACACCTGTGAGTGTGATGCCACACACTACCATGAACTTCGTGAAAGTAGTAGTTTATGTGAGCAAATGCGTAGACTACTCCATAGAGGACATCACCTTAGAACTGGCCGACCATGGGGTGGTCAAGGTCGGACGTGTGATGAGAAAACAGGGAGGGGCCTTGAGACTCACCCCTACACTCTTCATCACGTTCGACTATGACAAGCTCTCTGAGTCAGTGCGTGCCGGTTGGTATCGCTACCGTGTGAAGGCATTTTTGCCACTTCCACGGAGGTGCTATTACTGCCACCGCTTTGGACATACTAATTGCTCCTGTCGATGTGCAATGTCTGGGTTGAGTGAAACCTGTGTAAGGAAATCTTGGCCATTCAGGCTCAGGATCGTCTCTCATTTTATGAGGCTAAAGACTACTTGGTCCTGGCACCCCCGGCGCTGCCCAAGATTGGATGTGGGGATGGAATGGTTGTCTTGTGCAATTGGACTGAATGAGTATGTGAAAGGCCTGTGTGAGGAGTCGGTATTAGTTTTTGTAGATGTATGGAATGGCTTTTTGCGGAATAAGGCATTGTATGGACTCCATCTAAGCCGGGCTGGGGTTTATGTGTTGGAGCATTCTACATGAAGTGTACACCCCCTCCCCTGACACTTTTGAATCAATAAATTTTACATCACTGCCTATATACACCTTATATACCTATATACCTTATATAGGTAATCTTGCCAAATCATTGTAACATGAAAATCAGTATTTAACTGCCTTTCATTAATCCTTAACTAATTAATGTCTGTTTTTCAGATACCAATGTCATTTATTTCTTCAATATATAAATTAAAATAATTTCAAGATATTTTCTAAACTACCTACTTAATATTAATTGTGAGATTATCTGCAGATCCTAAAATAATTTATAGGTGTGTAATATGTTAATCATTGAATAGGTACCTACACTTTTCTTGTGTTTTGTCCATTTCTCTGCGAATTTATGAAGAATCAAATCTTAAAAAGTGCTAATGGAAATGTTTGTTAGTTATAAACCAGTCTTCCAACCTACAGCCCTTTGCATGTAAACTTTGACCTATTTCTACTAAGATATAATACTTGACGATTATTATGCACTTCTTTCTTTGCTTACTAATTTTATAGGACAATGCAATGATTGAAGCAGCTATATTGATATTTTATATTGGCAATTTTAAATATAATTGCTTCAATCATTTATATAGGCGTTTATTTTAATTAATTTATTGTATATTGTTTATAAACATAAATTTACTATTTGGATCTTTTTCAGGCTTTGTTTCATTAAAATGGCGAATTGAAAGTACTGCAGCGATCCGCTGAAAATCCATAAATCCCTGCAAAAGAAAGATCTAAGAAATGTTTCTGCTCAGCTTTTGCAGAAGTTCTCATCTCTTCTTAGCAAAGATGAAAAGCTTTGTTCTGTTTGTAGGAAGAAGCTTTCAGAGTTACCAATGCAACAAAATAGTCCAGAGGAGTCTGGAACTTGAGCATCTGAACAGGAGTTCAATGAGATGCCTAGCCAAAAAGAGGATTGAGATGTTGTGGAAGTTGAAGTTGACTTACTGAACCAATCATAGTCTTTCATCGGTGAGAGACCCTTCGATAAAAGGAAAGTTGGATTTGGTGGTGAGTAGTAGTTCAGGAAAACACAGAGATGTGCCGCAAAGATGTAACGTGAACTGTATGCCAGAAGTCATCCAGTCTCTAAAGGAAAAATATCGGCAATCAAGCTGTACGGATCAAATCAGAATTCTAACCATATTTGCAACCAGTATGAGCGTTAGAAAACTCATGAACGAGTTTGATTGCTTGGCAGAGTGCTTCCTGAGGAACTAAAATCTTTAGTCTTTGGATATTATTATTATTGTAGTAATGACATGAGTCAGGTTTTATCAGGAAAGAAGGATTGTCTAGTAGTGCAAATTGAAGAGGAAAAGCAGAGGTTACAGAAAGTTTGCTATGCTACAGCCACGTGAGTGTGTTCTTGCGGGAGGCAGTGGAACTCACTCAGTATGTGTATGTACAATACATCAAAATTAAAACTGATGATGGTTGGATTCAAGATGTCTGATATCACTGATCTACCCTCTTACCATCACCTAGTTGCCTCTTTCGTAGGTAATCCAGCCCGTCCAGCATGCTGCATGACATCGTGTGAGTACTGTCCACCTGTGGATCAACTAAAAGCAAAACTATTTGGATTTTATGATCAGTAGAATGTGGATAATATTGAATTCAAACAGTGGACATCAACTGATAGATCTGAGCTAGTAACCATGGTATTATCGCTTGATGATTTCATGGATAGATTTGTGATTGTGTCGAAACTTTGGAGCAACATGATTTTGTTGCAAAATCACAAGCACAGTACTTGGAGATTTTTCAGAAAACTATTCATTTGTAATACAGGATGCAGCCTAGGGATATCATTGGAATTGCACACAGGCGACATTACATCCTTGGGTGTTTTATCACATTAAAGATGGAAAACTCTGTCATGACTCACACACCATAATTTCAGAGTGTAACATCCACATTAATGTGTCAGTGCATCTATTTCAGTGAATGTTGATAGAGTATCTGAAATCAGTATTCAAAATGGTAAAAAAAATTTACTACTTTTCAGCTGGATCTGCAGCACAGTATAAAAACTGTAAATTTTTCCAGCATCTTTGCTGGCATAAAGAGGAATATGGTATAGAAGCAGAGTGGCATTTTTTTGCCACTAGCTGTGGGAAGGGCCCATCAGACAGCGTAGGTGGCACCATCAAAAGGGAAGCTACTAAAGAGAGCTTGAGAAGACTCTATGACAAACAGATTGTATCACCAAGAGATATATTCGCTGAAACTCTTGGGAATATGAAGTTTGGATATGGAACTCAAAAAGAATATGAACAGGTTGAAGAACTTTTGAAAACCAGACCTGTGACCAAAACTTAACACAAAAACTTCATTCGTTCATTCCAATATCAAAGGAGGCTCTCCAAGTTCGCCCATTTAGTCTCTGTGAGACTTTTAGATTAGAATCAGTCACAAAAAATATTTCATGTCCAGTGTTCAATGGAAAACTTGGAGGCTATGTCACTGTGATTTGCAATGGACATTGGTGGATTGCTTGTATAACCGAAGCTTTTCCAGAATCAAAAGAAGTGACTGAAATTTCTTCACCCACATGGACCCTCTCACAGTTTTTGCTTCCCTGAAATAGAAGATTCTTGTACTATGGACATCTCTGACATTTTGGTGTCAGTACAATCAAAAACTGCAATAGGAAGAAGCTACACGATTAGCGAGAAGGAGTCTGATGCAACAAAGTGATGGCTCTGCTCAAATGAGTACCTAGGTATTTATTAAATAATGTTTTGTCTAAAAGTTTTTGTTTAAATTTTTGTCTTAAATAATGTTTTGTATTAAATAACATTTTGTATATGTAATAAAAATTGTAAATTTGTAATATTTGAAAGGTATTATGTTGTTTGTCTCACATTTCTTAAATTATAAAAAATAATCTCTTGTTTTATTGAATCTAAGACTGAAAAAAGGCAGGGCAGCCTATGAACAGGGAGAGGTTGTGTTTGGAAAGACTGAAATATGATGACCGTGTCAAGATACATCAAGCTTTCTCAAAATCACTATATAATAACACTGTCTGATGTCATAAATGGCCCCAGTAGAGCTACATGACTGAAAATACCACCCTCCTGATGGTATATAAATGCCCATGGAGATCCCATTTTTATTTTTCCTGGAGCTATGGAGGATAAATAGAGCTAACTTTAGAAATTTTTTTTGGAAGATTGAATTTGCACTTCGGACAGGGTCAAAGGTCAAAGAGTTAAAAAAGGGTCATCATGGCAAAAATTGTCCTATGAATGTTATTCTTCCACTCAGTTGATAGATCTCTTTCTCCTGAGCATGTTGGTACCCAAATCGTTCCGATTTGTTAACTCTAGCCAAAGTTATGACCTCTCAAACTTTTTCAGTCAACCAGTTTGACCAAAAATTGACCTGGCCTTAAAAATGGCCATGGGTGACCCAGAACCATAAAAAATGGTATGTGATGTTATCTCACCAGACCCAACTTGCATGCACAAAAATCATCAAAATCTATGACCTAGTGTCGAGATTTTGTCAAAAAGTGTGTACACTTCACATAGAATGCCTCTACAGCGTTCAATGTTATTATTATTTTGCTATTAATAAAGCAATTTTAAATGCTGGATATAAATAATAAAATCTTAAAGGATAGCCCAGACAATAATTAAGGGGGGGAGGGCCAAACTAGAGGATTCCTGCAATTGTATTTTTTTTAAAGGAAAGAAGAAACCTCAAAATATCAAACTTTCTTTAACCACTCCAAAGAGAAAACCCATGCTTGAGTAAAAAAAAAAATGGAGTTGCCCTCCTTCAGGTCCATTGTATTATCAAATAGATACATAAAATAAATCTTGAAATCATCTTCCTATGGATTCCCAGTCATTTTGGCATCCATGATAAGGAAGTGTTTGATGCTGCTCCAAATGTAGCATCTCACAATGGCCAATCTGTGTACTTAGGTTACTCTGTACAAGAAATAGTAACAATACTTCCATAAAGGTCAGTATGACAATTGCTGGTCAGCCGGTCCTCTTTGGAAGAGGTGCCAGGAAGTATTATGTTTTGACACGAAACAGCGTTCAGGTGGAACCTTTGTTGTCCCGGGGCAGAGGGACCTGTTCTGCATCAGAGGTATATGGATATAGATACCATCAGCAGGATTCCTTGGAACAGAGAGCATGTGTGTGTGTTAGGCTGTGAAGAGAAGAGAGAAAAAAAAAGCAGTGTTGTAATTGGCTATGTGTATGGTCAGAAGTGTAAGATCTACCCACCCGAATACAGGGGTGAGCACAGCACATCTACCAGTCAGTAGCCAGATCTCTACCTGTGTTGACGTTTATGTCTGCTCATGCCAGGATTCGAGATCGAACCTGGTACTGCGATGTTGTGAGACCAATACCTTATCCACTTGCTAGCATGAGCTCTTGCTGGAAGATGTTCTTGCTATCCTCTATGTGCACGACCTTTTGATCTCTCTTGGCGCTGCCCAGATGTCGACTCAAACAGGCATTGATCCACGTCTTTCGCTATGCCAAAATGCACAGGCTTCGGTTTTCTTTGGCCAAGACTAAGGTGGTGCATTTCTGGCGAAATCCACGGCTCCATCCTGACCCAGACTTATTTCTCAATGGGGTATGCCTGCACCATTTCCTTGGTCTTGTATTTGACTGATGCCTCACCTAGGAGGCTCATATTCGCAGCCTTAGGGTTTCTTGTACCCGCGCCATGAATATTCTTGGTTCAGTGACATTCAGCACTTGCGGCGCTGATTGGGCTACTGCCTTACTTTTTTATCGGTCCTTTGTTCAAAGCTCGACTACGGATGCAAGTTTTATGTATCCACAGCTGGGCGTGTATTGGGGAAGGTGGACTCGATCCACCACACCGGCCTTCGCCGGCAGCCAGTGACTAACGCACTTGCCCCATTAGGAGCCTACTTGTCGATGCTGGGGAGATGCCACTGCACAAGCCTTGTGCCTCCCTCAGTTGCCAACAGCTCTCACTGCATCCACAGCTGATCTCGACCATGCCTATGCCGCCAAGAGATGCAAGTCATACCCTAAGCCTTTGGGTCTAGGGCTAGGAAGCTTCTACAACACTGGGAGTATTGCATTCAACCTTCTAGGAGCACACTTCATGTTATGCTGGAACTGTGCCAGTGTATACGGATGGCTCCAAGTCCCAAGAGTGGGTCAGTTTCCATGCTGTATCCCCTCTGTTTGAAGTCAGTGGGGCTCTGTCTGTCTTCATGCCCGGGCTGGTTGCAATACACTGCTTGGTACAGGAGATAACGTGATGTGCCTGGTTCAGAGACTGGATTGTGATTTATAGTGATTCACAAAGCGCCCTGAGTACTCTCGGGGCATTGGAATCTCTGCATCCTTTGGTTCGTGATATCCATGACGCCACAGTTTTGGCCAGCCAAGTTGATGTTAAGATTATTTTCTGCTGGGTTCCTAGACATGTAGTAATTGTGGGGAAAGAGTGTGCCGATGAGTCCGCCAAAGAGTCTGCAAGGACTAGGCTACCAGACCAGTGTTTCGCTCTTCCTCACACAGATTACATGGCAGGAATATGGGCAGTTCTCTGGACTCTTTGCAAAAAGATGGGATACAGTCGAGGGGGAGCTAAAGTTGCGTGCCATTGCTCCACGACTGTTCCCATGGACCTACGCCCTAATTCTGCGACGGCTTCAGGTTGCTTTCTGTCCTCTCCAAATTGGACACACTCGCGGGATGCAGTGCCATTAAGACTGTGTTGTTCCCCAGACTGTTCGGCATATTCTTCTTAAATGTCCCAGTCTGGTTGATCTTTGTGCATTTTACCTGTACTGGGATGAGCAGGGTCGCTACCGCTTCTCCCTTGTACTCAGGGTGGATTTTGCACACTGACTTGTGGACTTTACAACTTTTTGTATCAGCGTACCTCCTCGCTTTTTTTTCTTATTTTTTTTTGCCCCTTATTCTTTTTAGCGGTATTTGTTTCTTAATATAGCCTAGTAGTAGTCTGTGTGGTGTATGGCAACTTATGCCCCAGCAGGCCAGATGGGCTCCTTCGAAAAAATTATTATTTTTGTTTCAGCGTGTAAGTGTGGGCTGGGTGTGTTGCATGTCTATCCTATTATTGTTATGTGTGATTTGGAGTTCGCGTGAGATTGGCTGTGGTTGGGTGCTGTGCTGGTGCTTTGTAGTTGAGAATGTCGTGGATGAATTGTTTGTATAGAGAGAGGAGAGGCTTTCTGCTGTCCAAATGTAATGCTTGATGGTGCTTTGTTATTTGTAATGTTTTGGGGGTGTCTAGTGTGAATCCTACTTGGGTGAGGGTTTTGTTTAGTGGCAAGTGTTGTATAATTTTGGAGTGTTTGTTTGATTCATGTTATTTGGGAGTGAAAAGCATTACTGTTGATTTGTTGGTGGAGGTGGTAATGATTTGTGAGTGTGTTCTAGTGTATTTATATGTTGGTAATGTGCTGCTTCTTGTTATGATTGAAGGGTGTTGTGCTATGAGTGAGATGTCTCCATAGGTGTTAATTAATTGGGTTTTGTGGTTGTGGGATGTTGTGTGAATAGGTTTAGTAGGGTGAGGGAATTGCTCTTTGTGGGATGTCATTATGAAATTGTTTCTCTTAGTTTTTGCTTTCATTGTTAATTCAGAAATCTAGTTCATATCTCTCATCCTTGATAATTTGGTCTGGTCAGACAAACACACAAATAAAAGTTCTCAAGATATATTTAAACTTTCTCTTTTTATTTGTTCCTTTCATCTATTTCATTTTCATTTGAAATCTAATTATTATCATGTTTATATTGCAGGGGATATATATATATATATATATATAATCAAATAGGAAATTTAAGACAATGGCCGGCTATATTGGACTTCATGACAAATCATCGGGGAAGTTTGGAAGTACTTCCTACTTATTTGAGGATTCCTTAATAGAAAAAAATGAAGACTTAATGAAAGAGATGAAAAAGGATTTAGTTATTGCTGAGCAAGAGTGTGCCAAAAGAGGCTTGTTTAATACAAAGAAATGGTAAGTTGGAGCATTTTTTTGTTTTTATGTCCAGTAGTTTATTTGCTTGTTTAACCATTAAAGCACTGAGTATACCAAAAGGTCCCGAGGGTACAAACACGTCTCGGACCAATTGGTCCTCTTATTGTTTTAGGCCTATAGAAAATTCCATTGAATTCCTAATGGTAGCTTTTCTTATCAAAAATATTTTCTCTCATGACGTACCTCCCATTTAGTTTTATTTATATTGCCTTTTTCAAATCATTTACTTGTGGGTCTTTCATTATGAGGACATTTGATTTTTTTTTTTTTCCAATGCTGACAGGGTCCTCCATTTTCTTAGCATGGTCCTTTAAGAGTTAAGCTACTACTGGAAGAAGGGTGTCACAATTGTTTCTGCCCTGCAAAAAGATTCAAGAATGTACTCTTTGGTTCACCACTCTTCATACTATTTTTCTTATTGAAAGTTTTGCATCCATTTGCATTTTTGTTGTTGATCCTTTATTATCCCCCTCCCTCTAATCTCAAGTTATTTTATTTTTTTTCTTTTCACTTAATAAACATGATTCAAGTTTATACTTTAAAAGTGTTTGTGCTCTTTGAATTGATTTACTTTTGGACCCAATATATAGGGTTTAGGAGGCTTGCTTATTATCTTTATCATCCTTAATCTCTTTCATAATTGATGTCCTTTTTTATTTATGCATTCTTCCATTACTAAAGGCTAACCCAATTTTGATTTTATGTGTTGCAGGATCAGTGAGATGCTGTTTTGCCTCAAAGATCTTTGCCCAGATGAAGGAGACATGCCTCATAATTTTGAAGAAATTGTCCGAGAAAAGCAGGAGTTTGAACTCGCAAGGTCATATTTTGACTTAAAGGAATATGATCGGTGTGTAGCTGGATATTTTGATTGCCATTGCATTTTATGAGGGTTATATTTTGATAGACACAAAGAATGGCTATTTGGGACTAATCACTTAAGTTTCTGTGCAAAGGCGCTTTAGGTAAAACAGAGGTAGAGTTAGGAGACTCGGGCACCCTCCTAGCCAAAGTTCATTAATTTATTTCCTTTTGGGGGGGTTATTATGGTAATCTTCACCCACATTTTTATATCTTTATATCCTTTAACTTTATCAGTTATACAAGAACCTTTTTTAGAAGTTTCTGGCAAGGTTCTTTCCATTGTCTTGATCTCAGAAAAATAATAAAAATAAGACCATTAAGCCATGATAGTTTTTGTGCTGATATTGATTCATTTAAGTGACTATGGAGATCGCTTGTGGGTGAAAGTATGTAAACATGGCTTTAGGACAAGTGAGGCACATGTTTAAAGGAGTGATAGTGCAAAGAATGCATAGGGCCTTATTTTATTTCCATAGACTCTCCCTGTTGTTAGCTAGCTGAGTGGATACAGCATTGCTCTGCCAATGTCTAGGTACTGGATTCGATCCCTGCCAGAGCGGACACAAACATCAGAGCATGTAGAGATCTGGTTACCAATTGGTGGATGCGCTCCGCTTAGCCCTATACTGGGATGGGTAGATCTTACACTTCTCATCATGCCCATAGCCATTACAACACTAATTTCTTTCCTTTTTGCAGCACAATACACACACACATATAAATTCTCTGTTCCAAGGAATCCTGCTGATGGGTATCTATATTCACATACCACTGATGCGGAACAGGTCTCTCTCCCCCAAGGTGATGAACCTTCCACCTAAATACTGTTTGGTGTCAAAACAATACTTCTGACACCTCTCCCCAAAGAGAACTGGCCCCTGGTGCCCTAAGGATCACCAGCTATTGTCATACTGACCTTTATGTCTTTCATTATCCCATCAGGATGCGCCTAGATAAATGCAGGTTTGCGAACTGCTACCAATACCAAGTAAAACTCCATATTCCTATGCTGATTCCACTTCTTCATATTATTAATTTTACTTGAAGTATAATATGCTATTACATAGTGATTATTTTATTTTCTGATCAACATTATACAGTAAAATAGATTAATGGTGATGAAATGAAGTTAGATATAAATAAAATAGGTAATACTTATATTTCGGCCAGAGCTTGAAAGGTGTAAGTAAAAACTTGTTCATGTATAAATAGGAATATAATGCATTAAATGTAAAGTATTCTTTATGCCATTTGTCATCACTTTTATTTCATTATTCTCCTCTTGTATGCTATTTTATATATATTCAACATAGAAGCATTCATATATTGAATTATTTTAATAAAATAATGTCACTTGAAAAGTGATTTTTTGGTGTTTCATCCAAAATCACTACTCTTTATAACTAGTTATAAAGACCTCACCTGGATGGTTCATGTTTGTACCTTTAGGGTCTTTTGTACCTGTGCCATGGGCATAGCTCATTCCTTGACATTAAGTACTTAGAAAGTGGGGTGGGGGCTTATATGTGCCTTGCTTTTCTGCTGATCTTTTGTTTGTTCAAAGCTTGACTAGAGATGCAACTTTTATAGATCCACAGTAGGGTGAGTCCAAAAAGGGGGTGGGGTGCAAAAAAAATTTGAAATTCATTTTCCCACCCCAATTTTTTTTATGGGCCCAACATCAAAAACTATTGTATTAAAATTTCAGACTTGTAAATTAGTATTTTCAGGTTCCTCAATGCAATTGAAATTTTAAGGAAATAAAGCAAAACTGTCCAAAAATTCTATCTATTTGTTTGGAAACTTCAAGTTGTTGCATCAACATTTATGTTCTATACATTGTATATTATTTCCATAAAACTTTACAATCAATACTTCTAATTCCATTTTATTGAATAAAAATAATCTATTAACTACTCGATAAGTTTTCCTTCCTTTTCTTCCATTTTTTTCCATGCAACCTGTAGATTTTTATAATCATCATTGAAATATAAGAAATTGAACATAACAGTTGAATATTTGAATTTTCACTATTATTCAATATCCATTTATTCTATGCAATTAGATTTTTGTAGTGTTATTACCTTTCATTACCTAGTCCTTCTTGGTATTAAATGAGGATATTTTTCTCTTGGACTCAATTCTACTCCTTATATAGCCATCCCGTTTGTCTTCTCCACAAACTGCTAGTGACGCTTCTCTGACCAGTTTGATGCATCTCTCAACGGCTTGTGTGTGACAAGGTAACTTCAGAATATCCAATTTAGGTTGTTGATGGATAAATTCTTCAAGTTGATCATCAGAGAGTGTCCTCGTCAGTGGAGGTTCAGTCACAATGGTCTGCTGCCAATTAATTAGGTGGATGTAGTCGGCAGCTTCAAACTTGAAGTCTGGGATCTTGAAAGTTCATATTGATTTCCCTCGGAACCACTGTGGATGGGGAGTTGCACTGATTTCCAACTCATCCTTCTTCCTGAATCTTCTCCCCTTCCCCCTTCTAGCCTCATTTGAGTCTCTCATTACTGTCGCACGTGCTGTGCCCGCTCTGACTATTGTGGTCCTTTACCACCCTCCCAGTTCATCTCCGGCCTTATTTCTCGAGGAGTTCAGTAACCTACTCTCCGACCTATCCTCTACTGGTCCTCTCCTTATTCTTGGTGACTTCAATCTTCCTAGCCACAATGAGACTTTTCGTGCATTAATTGACATCATCAACCTCTTCTCTCTTACACATGTGTCATCCCCAACACATATACATGTTAATAGCCTTAACTTAGTCATCTCGAACTTGCATCTATCTAATCTAACAGTAACTGACCTTTCTAATAAGATTTCCAATCACTTCTTGGTCAATTTTAAATTCTATATTCCCTACCACCTACCTCCTCGCTCATCCCAAGATCCTACTCCTTTCCAGCGACTATCATCAATTGATACTACTACTCTCTTTAACGATGTTGTTTCTGCCCTACCTCCTATTGATACTACTGCTTCATTTGACCAAACTTTAAACTCTCTGCACCAATCATTACTTGCCTGCCTTGATGCGCATGCCCCCCTTATCACTCCTTCAAACCGCCATCACCATGCCCCTTGGTTCACCATGGAACTCCTTCGTTCAAGGAGGTCCTTATGTGCTCATGAACAAGCCCTCTAAAGCATGCTCCCGTGGGCAGGACACAACCTCCTTCTCACTCGCCTATCACTTTGCTACTTCGACTATTCTTCCAAATTAAAATCAGCATGTGAGGCTCATTCACACAAACTTTTGTCTGAGAGCAAGACTGACCCTCAGACTATCTTTCGTCCCCTCTGTCATCTTTCTTCTCCTAGCCCCATTTCTCCACCTCTCCTCCCAATTAACCCCTCTACTCTTTCTAAATTTTTCTCTGATAAAGTTATTTACCTTTGTGCCGTACTACCCCAGTCGTCTGAACAAGCCCATGCTGTTCTTCCCGACCATACTCCATTGCCGCTTAATGTCCTCACTCAGGCATCCTCTGAGGAAGTAACTACCCTGATCTCATGCTCTAACAAATCTGGATCCCCTAAGGATGTCTTTCCACCCAAACTCCACCAAATTCTTCCTGCTGTCCTCCCACTGATTCTTCATTTCTTTAACACTTCTCTTGCCACAGGGGTGGTTCCCTCTCCCCTCAAACATGCCTCAATTCGTCCTATCCTTAAAAAAAACACACCTTGACCCCTCTGAACCATCTAGCTATCGCCCTATCTCAGCTTCCATTCCTTTCTAAGATCCTTGAGAGTGGTTTTCCCTTGCCTTAATGACCATATTTTTAACTGCAATATCAATGAAATGTACCAATCGGGGTTCAAAGCGAAGCATTCTGCTGAAACTGTTCTTCTTGATGTTTCAGACGGTTTATGTAGAGCAGCCGATAGGGGTTGTACGTCCATTCTAGTCCTCCTAGACCTCTCCTCTGCTTTTGACACCATCAACCACACCATTCTCCTTGATCATCTTCAAACTTTCCTTGCTCTCTTGGGCACTGCACTTGATTGGTTCCGCTCATACCTCTCCTCCCACACTCATTCAGTTGTGCTCGATAACCTCTCCTCCAAGCCCACACCCATTCATTTTGGGGTGCCTCAGGGCTTAGTCTTTGGTCCCCTCCTCTTTCGCATCTACTTACTTCCTCTTGGCTCTCTTCGCAATTTGGGCCTGTCCTTCCACTTCTATGTTGATGACACTCAGATATACCTTTCCTCATCCCCTGTGTCCTTCTCTCAATCAATTACCAAGCTCCTTTCAGCCTACACCTCCATAAACCAATGGCTGTCTGCCAACTTTCTCAAACTTAGCCACTATAAAAACTGAAGTTCTCCTTGTTGGTACCGCTTCGATGGTGGAGAAATCTAAAGCTTTCTTCCCTTCCTTTAACCTTGGGGAAACCAATGTCGCCTTCTCTGTTACCATTAGTAATCTTGGTGTATTTTCAAGAAGCAAGTCTTGTTTATACCGCACATCCATCGTATCTGTAAGTCTTTCCTCAGTTTCCTACGCAACTTTTCACGTGTTTGATTCCATTTTGATCGACAAAGCCTTGAGACTGCTATTCATGCCTTCATCACCTCACACTTAGACTACTGCAATTCTCTTCTAATTAATCTCCCTTCTTCATCACTTTGCCCCCTACAACTAGTTCAAAACTGCTGCCCGGCTCCTCCTTCATTGCCCCCGGTTCTCTCCTTCGATGCCACCATTACAGGAGCTACACTGGTTACCTATTCGCTTCCATACCCACTATAAAATTCTTCTCATCACCTACAAGGCCCTAAACCTCGAGTCTCCACCTTATCTCTCATCTGCCCTCTCCCGCTGTCAAAATCCTCAGGCACTCTGGTCTAACCTCACTCCCATCCTGAACACGCCTCATTCTGTCCTCTACTCGATGGGTGATGGTTCCTTCTCAGTTTGTGCTTCTAGACTCTGGAATGCTCTTCCTGCCGAAGTCTGATCCTCTCCCTCCCTTGAAACGTCTCCTGAAGCCTCATCTCTTCAGAATTGCCTTCTCTCCCCTATAAACTTTCTCTACACAACCTGCGCTCTGGGAGGGCTAACAACCCTGAAGGGCGCATTATAAATAATACCTATTATTATTATTATAATCTTTTAGTGCTCTCATAATTCTTCTCCATGCAAATTTCCTGGATATGATTTCTTTTATCTTGCAGATAAGAATGTTTTCCGCAAGTGCAAAATAAGCATTCCTTTGAATCACTGGAGCAACTATATCTTTAATCTGTTTGTTCATCCCTTGCAGTGATTGTACTGTCTTGTAAACATTGAGTGCTCCATCTTGCAAAGAAGAGTTAGCTTTTATTTCAAACCAGCATGGTGCATTTGCTTCCTGATGTCCAAGACA
Organism: Ceratothoa steindachneri; assembly: GCA_963969495.1. Taxonomy (NCBI): domain Eukaryota; kingdom Metazoa; phylum Arthropoda; class Malacostraca; order Isopoda; family Cymothoidae; genus Ceratothoa; species Ceratothoa steindachneri. The sequence continues at coordinate 207,286,353 of OZ018317.1, read as the reverse complement.
ATGGATTTCAGCATGTCAGAAGGGTCGGAAGTCGAAACATATAATCAACGTATCCGATTTGCTGTTGTAAGCCATCATGCATGAGACATTTTTCCAGGACTCTTATGAGCCATTTCAGCTAAACATTTACCTTGTGAGATAGATAGAAGAATATTAAACAGATACTTTTCATTGGTGCTCAGATTTCCTCTGTCAGCAGACGGCAAGTTAGTCGGAATTGGCTTGAATTCAACAAGACTTAGAGTTTCACATTTATCCAGTTGTTTCCCTATAGGTCCGACAAATCCACGAGGCCCTGTTGTCCTCCCATCCAAATTATTGATGAGATGGCGCAATGGAAGCTCATTTGCATGGAGCTGGCACCTCCTTTTGTTCCTGTATTCACTGCTGTTCCATCGTATCCGAACAACTCTTCCCGCTGTCCCAACAAGGTCCGCTCGCTGGTTCAAGGAGAGAGAGTCTATTTTCTAATTTTATTTAGAAACAGTAAATATGGTATAACATTACAACCCAAAATATATTACAAGCCTCAACCTAAACCAAAAATACAATATATATATATATATATATATATATATGTATACACACACACACACACACACACACACAGTTGGCCTTACAATACTCTGTCCAACAACCACACATATATATTTATACAAAAGGCCTTACATATAAATCTTGGCCATGCAAGCAAATGGCGATTTACAACAAAGATATCTGGGAGCGCTATTACCGGTGGTAGGGGGGGGGGGGGTATTGGAAAAGGGAGGCTGGCCCGCTTTCTTGAGGGAAGGGAGGTTCCTTTTTCTTAAGGGACTGGGAGTCCAGCTCCAGCCAAGGCGAAATGATCCGCACTCAAGGACAGGGACGTGGTGGTTCCAGTCAAAGCGGAAAGTGGGAGGGCTCTGGCTCCAATCGATGCGTAAGTGACTTGGAGGCAGTCTCGAGACTCATGCTTCAAAAAACCATCCCCTTACTGCCACACGAGAGTCAAGATTAGCTTCAGCCATCTCTGAAAGCCAGATGTCGCTGACTATCGGTACCACAGAACTGGAAAAGAGAAGGCACATTCAGTCACTGATTCACTGCCACACTCAAACATCTTTACTCCTAACACATTCAACCATACCCACTCTCACACAGTTTTCACTCACCTATTTTCCGTCCAGGCTGCTCTTCCTTCTTCAGTCACAACTAATGACTTCCAAACTATTACTAAACAAAAATATTATTAGCTGAAAGAATCTGTCTAAAAGAAAATAGAGATGAATGGGGGAGCATGATAGAGGTCTATTGAGTCCCCCAACACAAAGCAAAGACGGTGATCACGCGATTCACACACACATTCTGAAAAAAGAAGAAAGGGATTAAACATAGGAGAGGGGAGGCGGAACACCAAACTACTACACCACCAGTGCAGTCAAATTGCCAATGCAAATTCTGATCATTTTATTCATTTAGATATTCTTGTATGTAAATTTTTGTTTACTATTTTGCGTTTCACGGATAAAGGAAGCTCATAGTCACTACCTTCATCAGCAGATTCTGTTTCTGTGCTGGATGAAGGAAGAATCACTTAGATATTATCTGTCAAAGTAGATGGTTGATTTAAGAGACAATACTCACGATTCCTCCTAACTGCACTCTGAATATTCTTCTTTGACTCAATTTGATCAATATTACCTATTGCCATTTTTCTAGTCATTCATTGGTCTTCCAGAAACATTTGCTCCAATGTTGACACCTTCTTTTCTTTGCTACAAGAACAGTTTTCAAAACTATCTCATTTATAACACGAAATATCAAACAACTGGTCTGCATTCTTTGTAAAATTGTCACATTTCTGTTTGAATGATGTCACATTTTTCCTGCTAATATTTCTCATTAAAGCCTGATATTTTGAATAATAATTTAAAATTCTTTTTCTAACTCCCTCTATTGACACACAAGGGATTGATGCCGTTTTCCAAATAGAAATTAGCTTCTCCACTACTAATGTGATAATTTGTTTAATTGGCAGATCTTTTCTACTGCGGTTCTTTTCTTTTTCTCGTTCAAACAAAACATATTTTATAACATCTGTATAAGTTGTCAACACTCGTTCACTAATGGCGTAGGGTGCGCCAAACAAAAGGCTTTCAATTTCATGACACGTTCCAGGTTTAATTGCCATAATTAAATATTGTTTGAATTTTTTTCTTACATATTATTTAGCTCTAAAATATAATAAAACGTGTAGAAATATTTATTGTACACTATAAATAACTGTTAAATACAAATAGAAGAATGTGATCAAAACAATAGACACTAGACAGAGCCACACATACACACATACACACACACAAACATCCACTCTCAACGAGATCTTCCATGCTACTGAAACATAATTGTCACATACACCGCTATAATATATCATTGAGGAACCTTTAAATATCAATAGATTACTTTCAAATTTTGTTTACTTGTTCTTTAAAATACAATAATTATTTGTTTGCAGGTATCAATTCAAAATTCAAATTTAATTTTCAGATATAATCCACGAAAGTCAAAATTTAGTTGGAAATCACATTATTTTCAATTTTCAATGGTATTGAAGAACCTTTAAAAATTATTATATCCAAAAATCCTTTTAGAAGGTTTAATTTGACAGATAGCCTCAGAAGTTGGACTGAATCCACGACACTGGTCTGCACCTGGTGACTGGTGCCTTCTGCATGTTCCCCATTGACAGCCTATTTGTTGATGATTAGGATATGCCACTCAATCTACACAATACATTATGCAGCTGTAAATTCAAACTCATTGCCTCCCTCAATCGTCAATGGCTCTCACTGCATCTGCATCTGATCTTAATGGTGTCTATGCCACTGAGAGATGTCCAGTCATACCCTAAGCCCTCTAGTAAACTCCTTTGAGAGCTTGGTGCAGCTCTGAGGCCAGCAGCACCTTTAGTTCTGCCCTGGAGGGTACTACCTTTAACTATTTGTTGCAACGCCTTTGCTTGCCAAGCTTCCACAGTGCCAGTAGTATTGAGTTCAACCTTTTTGGAATGATTCAGTGTGCACAGATGGTCAAAGTCCTAGGAGTGAGGTTGGCTTCCACGCTGTATCCCCTCATTTTGAAGTCAGACGCTGCATCTGTTTTCACAAATGAGTTGGTTGCAATACACTGCTTGGTACTGGAGATGATACATCATTCCTGGTTCAGAGACTGGATTGTAATCTTTAGCGACTCACAAATCATCCTGAATGCTCTCTGTCATTGGAATCTCAACACCCCCTGGTTTGTGGTATCAGTGACACCACAGTTGCAGAGCTGGGTGGATGTTGAGATTAACTTCTGTTGGGTTCCTGGACAGGTGGGAATTGTGGGGAATAAGTACACTGATGAGGGTGCCAAAGAGTTTGCCAGGACTGTCTGACCAGGCCAAAGTTTTGGTTTTCCTCAAACTGACTACATGGCAGGAATCGGGGCAGCTCTCCATGCTGCTTGGCAAGAAGATAGGAGATGGCGGAGGGGAACTTAAATTTGTTTGCAATTATGCAGCAACTTTTCCATGGACCTACCCCCTAATGTCGCTCCAGCTTCAAGTCACTTGGGACTTATTTTCAAAACTGAGCTAATAGTCTTGCTCTTAAGATCAATTTCTTCCTCTCATTTTTTCTGTGTACACCCATCTTGTACAAATCCTAGGCTGCCCTGTTTCTTCAACTTCTGTAAATCTTCCAAACATGCCACCTTTCAATTTCTTTGAGTTTGGCATTATCAAAATGACAGCTATCGGTTGATATACTAAAATAAATTTCCTCAGTGTCATTAACATTAGGATGGACTTCTTCTCAAGCTATATCCTTAAAGCTCATGCTCCTGGCTTCATCTTCACCCTATGGTAATATGTTCAAGAAATGCCAGTTTGCAAATTTCCACTTATCTGAGTCTTCTTTCTGGTATTCGACTTTGGCTAAAGGTTTGGTAGATCACTAGGTTTCTTCTGCCACAGTTGCTCTAGGGTAGGATAGTCATTGATGGAGAGTAAGCTTGCTGGTCTATATCAGTTATATTTGGCTGCTTATTGGACTTTTATTCGTTAGCACATGGTACTTTATTTACTCAGCTAGCAGGAGCTCTACTAATAAAAGAGTACTAGATCTTATCAGATAGCCAAGGAGCTAGACCATACAACAGGGGCAGTCTATAGAAATAAAGTAAGGCTATGCATTCTTTGCACTATCACTCCTTTAAACATGTGCCACACTCGTCTTACAGCCATGTTTACATATTTTCACCCACAAGCGGTCTCCATAGTCACTTAAATGAATCAATATCAGCACCAAAAACTTTCATGGCTTAATGGTCTTATTTTTATTATTTTTCTGAGATCAAGACAATGGAAAGAACTTGCCAGAAAGGTTCTTGTATAAGTGATAAAGTTAGAGGATATAAAAATGTGAGAGAAGGCAGGTAATTATTATGCTGAAAATAAAATATTACTAATGATTTCTTATTCCTGGTTATTGGTATCTCTTTCTTACTGTTTGTTCACTAATACTTGGTCTCTTTATTAGGGACCCTGAAACTTGCTTCTCATCTTGAGTTATTGGGTCAGCAAAGTGCATTTTGCAGGGGTGAACTTTTATGTAACTTCTGCCATGTTTTAATAGGTATCAAATACCATCACAACTCAACACTTTAGGGGGACTATGCAATTCCACACAGTTTTGACATTTATAGTAGACTTTATCACTTTTATGGTAGACATTTTCTGAGAAAGCACAAGTCTGTTTGTTCAAAGCACATCATAGCTTCTTACACAATTCCTGAGTTACAAAGGCTTGGTGAATTTTATGGATAACTAAGAGATGCTTAGCAATAAGGTCATTTGGACAAAATTGATTCTACGCAGGATGATTGTCACTGTGAACATCAGGCAATCTAATATTATGGCTGAAAACTAATTGGTTGGGTGAAAATCCATAGCTAACTCCAGAGACAATTGGTATCCTTTCAGATTTTGCACACCATGTCTGCTATTATACCATTGTCAGCAGAGCATCGTTCCAATCTACAGACCTCTGGGCCCATAACCCAGAGGTCTGTGGATTGGAGCCATGCTCTTCTACCAATGTTGCTGGTGAAACATGGGACTTACTTATCATGTATTTGATCGGATGTTGCAGGACTACTTCAATCTGAATGACATCACACATTAGGCCCAGTTACATCTCATGCACCAGGAAGTGAGAGAGCAAAAGCACTTAATGCTAACAGAGGTGTCATCCATATTGGTGTTGGTTTTAATGATTTGAAATTGTGGCTGTAGGATGTTATGTTTGAATAAGTTGAAAAGTAGGGGTGAGTGTGTGGCTCCTTGTGGATACCATTGTTGGAGAAGTTGGGTGTCTGATTTGTGTGTTTTACATGTCACTTGTAAAAGCTGTTTATTGCATGATTTGTGTGTTTTATGTGTCACTTGTGAGAGCTGTTAGGTGCATGATTTTTGTGGTTTACGTGTCATTTTGCTGTGCCAGCCAAATATCAAGTTTGCTAGCTATTTTTTGTCATTGTTGGCAAGAGTGGTGGTCAGGATTTTTTGTGCATGTGTTTTGGTATGAGTACATTGCCAAAGGTTTTGTCTCTGGTATTGTGGATTCGAGGATTGTGTGTGATGGGTGTGTGTGTGCTTGTTGAAGTCATCAAGTATGTGTTTTGTGAGGTGGGTTGTGGTTTAGTGGTCTTTTTGGAAACTGTGTTTGAGATAGTGGGATACTTGGATTTATTCTTGCGTGTATTTGCCTTTAAAGTGTTTTGGATAGTGTGCACAGTAGAGAGTTAAGAGTTGGTTGCGTAATAGGTGGTTTGTCTGGCTGTTGAGTGTTGGTATGATGTTTTTTCCAGATTGAGTGGGGATTGTGTTGTTTTGCCATGATTAATTGAATATTTGCAAGATGACAAATTGGGAGGTAGTCAGAGGGAAGTATATGGAAGGTTTTCCAAGTGGTGTTCATGTGAAAGTGTGAGGAGCAGAATGTTATGTCTGGGAAGTGTACTTTTAGTTGCATTGTAAGTTCATTCATGTTGGTTCATTTTTATTCAGGATGTTGTGAATCTAGTTCAATGATGGTGGTCCGTCTTGTGCTGTTGTTAACTAAGCCAGGTGTTTGAGCATTGAAATCACCCCTAAGGAAAGGTTGGGGAGCTGCAGAAGTGGTGATAGGGTTTAGTGAACAACCTGCTATGTATTGTTTGAATGAGGCAGGTAGAGTGTAGATGTTGTATATGGATTTGTTTACTTTTATGGCTATTTGATTGTAGTTTTTTAGTGTAGTCATTTTGGAGGAGGATTTCTGTGTGCCTTGTAGTGTTGGAGAATGGGATGTCTTTGTGTATTAAGGTAAGGAAACTAGTGTACTGGATGTACATTTTCTCTTACCGTAGTGTATTTATGGAAGGGTTTTAGGTGAGATTAGGACAATATGAAATTTTTGTTTAATATTTTTAAAAAGATTTTGCTGCTTGTTGCAGATGACATGTTGGTTTGAAGGATGTTGAGAGTGGGTGGGATGCAGGGTGTGTTTAGAGAGTGTATGGGTAGTTTTGCATGAGTTGTAAGTCGACTTGAGTGTGTAATTGTTTAGGGAGTGTAAGTTGGTACATGTGTTGCCAGATGATGTAAGCTTGTGAGTGGTAGAGTTGTTGGTTATAGGTGGAGCATATTAGGTGAAGATTCTCTTATTGTCTCTAGTTAAGGTGAGGAAATGATGGGTGGTTGCTGGGATACCTCCCATCATGAGGATAGGCTTCTTCTTTTTTTTCTATGTGAGCCCTCATCCTGCACAGGCTTGTTGGATGCAAGTGCAAGTGTCTACAAAGTTGGTCCAGCAAATATCCCATGTTACTAAGCCTTTCTCAACATGAGAAAGGATGTTTGTTTCCTCTCAGTTGGCAGTATCTCATTTCCTTTTCTAAGCATTAATGCAAAAGAGAAAATTTGTGGAGTTTCTCATTGGCCTCTAGTATTTTGTTGTTTTGTGGTTGTCCCAGATGTTTACTCCAGTATAGTCATCAGTTTATAGAAATGATATGATTCTTCTAATCTCTTTCCTATATTTAAGTTATAGCTTTGTCCCCATATCGCTAAATGTAGTGTTGATGAGATTTAATTAAGGTTTGTGTATTTATGATTGTCAGTGCGGCCTTTTTCACGGAGAACTGCACAACGCCTCTGGTTCGCTTCCTCCATCTCTATTCCCGCTACCTTTCCGGTGAGAAGAAAAAGACAGATGACACAGTAGATCCACTATGTGAGTAGCTCTTGCCTCTTGATGTGTGTGGATTTTAAATTGGCGGTTAATGGACTCCACACAGTATTTTGGGTGCTATTTATTTGGGAGGTAGGAACAACTAACCGTTGTATGGGAGGTATTCTGGCTCTCCTGACCCAAATCGCCACTCACAGAACTCTTGCTCTCCAGTGACCACAGAGCATCACAACGCTCCGCATTTAAAGGAACTCCACACAGAACTCATGATTCACTACACTCAGTCAGGAGTTGCTACTTCCAATGGGTGAGTTTCATGAGTTGGTGTGGTTAGAGCCTGGTTAGATCATATCCTACTGGTTCCTCCCCCTCCCCCAACAAAGCAATTTGTGCCTTCTCTCGCAGGGTGGAGGTTGAGGGCGCTCTGGATGGGTACCAGTTGTGGCTCTATGGTGTCGTACTCAAGCGCCTTGACCTGAAGAAGCAAGCCATTGAGATTCTTTGTGAGGCACTTCACTCCACCCCATGCCACTGGGGTGCTTGGCTCGAGCTCGCCTCCCTCATCAACGATAAGGAGATGGTAAGTCCCACCACCACCACACCCACAGCTCCACCCTTCAAATTTCCTACTAGATTTAAAAGCAGTGTGTGATCTTTCTGACTTGTCCTCTCCAATCCCCCTCCCCCCCTGCTGGAGGATGACTTCAGTGGGTATGTTGGATAGTTTCAGGAGAGTTGTATTCCCTCTCTGAGTGCTTCAAAAGACTTCTCTTTAAGCAACTTGAGTGATCTCCCTTCCACACATCTTCACTTTTCCTAACTTTACAAGCTTCCTCAAAATCTTGCTGAAATTCCCTCCAGTGGACATGGTTTCCTCAACCAAATAAATTCCCATAAAGATCAGATTGACATTTGTTGGTAAGCCAATGGGCAACAAGGGCTGGTCATCATTGAAGGAGAAGAGCCAGAGTGTAGTAGTACTAGTTTTTTGAACCCTTCATGACCTAGGGAAAGGACATTCATTCATTCCACACTCTGTGAGTGTGGTGGTGTGATTGGCCTGTATGCGTGTGTGACGATGTTAGTGGCCGGAGCTCCCCTCCACACATCAAGCTTCGCTCTCAAATTGTCCATTTTTACTCTTCTCAATTGAGATATTTCCTTCTTCTACACCATAGTCTCACTCCACTACACCAACACACTCACCGGCATACTCTCTTGGAGCTTCCTGGCATATAATATTTATTATTGCTCAGATTGCCATGACTCCTACCATTTAATACCTTGTCACAATCTGCTTCATCTGTACCACTATCATTTGCGCTGCATCCAAGATACTCAAAATGTTTTGCTTGTTCAAGGCTAATTAATATCAAGCACTCCACCCGATCCTAACCCACCAAACCAATTAACTTCTGCATTAATTTTTAACCCCTTCCTCACACACCTTGTTAAAGGCTTTGATCAACATTTCCACCTAACCCTCTAATCCACTAACACCAGGTCTTCAGAAAATATAAATATATACTTGACCATTCCACATCATTTTCTTCATTGCGAAATAAAAGGAATCTTAAATGAGTGGAGGTAGGTGGTAAAACGTCTAGCATTTTTCCCCATCATCAATTGTGCATCCGTTTCCTCATTTTCATTCATATTTTTGTTGGTACTCCATCCATAAGGATATTAACCAGCCATGGACTATCACAACCATATCTTACCCTATCCCTATATCAAACCACTCACTCTGGGTATCTTTCACCTTAACAATTCCATAATGTCAACATTAGTACTCATCACACCATCTAATAGTTTACCATTCACTATATACATTCTTCACCCTGCCATAATTCTTCTTTATCTACACGATCTCAGCTACAAGCTGCAGCCTTCCCAAACCCAGATCACCCACTACAATACATGGCAAGATACACACATACAGAAAACATACAATTTATACCTCATCAGAGATACTGTCAACTCTCCCACTACACTTACCCCAAACCAACTACCAGAAACATAGGCACACCCTCTTCACTTGATGCTTTATCCAGTCACTCATACACAACATCCTTCTGCATGCATGGCCCACTGACATCTGCCCTTCTGAATTTGTCTTTCCTGAGGGCAGTCTCAACATGCCCAGGCTGTAGTGTGGACATCACAACCCTACTGAACTATTAGAAAAGGCTGTAGTGTGGATATCACAACCCTACTGAGCTATCAGAAAAGGCTGTAGTGTAGACATCAAAACCCTACTGAGCTATCAGAAAAGGCTAGATAGGATCACAGATGACTGTCCTGAATGCAGTTATGCACCCCCAGAATTAAATCTTTTATGGAAGACTGCAACACGATATACATTCCACTCCGCCCCCGAGCGTGTTTCCTTCTTCTTCTTGATTTTTTTTGTATCTTGTTTTGTTTTTCGGGTCTGTTTGTTTTTCATTTTGCTTATTTTTTTTGTCTGGTTTGGTTTGGGGAATTTTAAAGTAGCCGAGCACTCGGCTGAAATTTTAATTGTGGCAACTTATACCGCTGATGGCAGTTGCAAGATGGGCATTGGAAAAAACATTAAAATTTCCTAAGAGGCCTGTTTGGGAAAACTGAGATCAGGCGATATCCTTCCCTCAGGCTCTCTGGGTTGTTTGGTCAGACTGAGGAGGATCATCAAAACAACAACAATACGCCCTATGAACCCAGCATACACTTTCCAACTTTTATTGCTTCATCTTTCAGCCAGTTGTCTCATTGCAAATACTTGATCCATGCTCCTTACATGGTCTAGCCCCATCCCCTCTTGTTTGTCCCCTATCAATCTCTGTTATCCTTCTTATATGCCCAATCATACTTTTTCCATACATCTTGTCTACTGAACTCAACAGACTTATACTCTTGTGGTTCTTGCAGTTTCCTATCTCCATTTTGAGGGTTATGGCTAGGCCAAAGTGGAAACACCTCCAGTTATAGCAAAGTTAAGCCACATTGAGTGTGGTCAGTCATCGGATGGAATCAAGATTCAGATACCCATGGTTCGGATCCTACATTAATCAGTAGGTCCCCTGAAGAGAAATAAAATGCTTCTTAATTGAGTGCAGATTGGTGGTAAAAAAACAAAAAAACAAACCTACCAAATTATTTCTCCTTTAACCTTATACAATGGTACTATCACAGCATTCTTCCAGGCCTCAGGCTGCAGGAGGCTCTGCACATTTGCACTGTCTTTAGCTTCACCACTTTCTTTACAGATCTCTTACATAGTTTTGGCAGATGATGTTCTCATTGCTATTGTGCTTTAAATTAGGGGGAGGGGGGAGCCCATTCCTTAGACGCTCTGCCTGGCAGCTCTTCGGACTGCTTGGCAAAGAAGATGGGAGACGGTCGAGGGGAACTTAAAGTTGCGTGCCATTGCGCCGCGACTGTTCCCATGGACCTATCCCCCAATGCCGCGGCGGCTTCAGGTTGCTTTCTGTCGTCTTCGAATCGGACACACTCGTGTGACGCATCGTTACTTGGTGGAGCGCTCGCATGTGCCCTATTGCAACGACTGCGTCGTCCCCCAGACTGTTCGGCATATTCTTGTCGAATGTCCCAGTCTGGGTGATCTTCGCGCACGATACCTGTCTCGGTACCGGGATGGGCGGGGTCGCTACCGCCTGTCCCTTGTACTCGGGACGAGTGCGTGCACCATGACTGGTGGACTTATTGACTTTTTGGGGGAGGCCGGCCTTCTCCCCTTTATTTAAGGTTCCTTTTTTTGTTATTGTTTTGTTTTAGGTTGCACTCTCCTGCACCGGGGTGAGGGGGACCTCCCCCCGCTGCCGGAGATTGCTTCGATTGTTAAGTTTTTCCAATTTATATTGATTGTTAAGTTTTCATATTTTAACTTTAAAGTAGCCTAATTCTAGGCTGTCGTGTTTTTCGGCGACTCATGCCCAAGTGGGTAGTTGCCAGATGGGCTCTATAAAAAAAAAAAAAAAAAAAAAAAAAACTTAGACGCTCTGCCACTTTCAAATGCTATGCAAGGTGAAAACCAGGCCCCTTTCATAACACTATTTGCATCTCATTTACTCTTATGATCTCTCCAGCTACCTTCCCATTTTTCAAACTCTCTCACTGCACTAACACCACCCTCTTGCATGCCTATCTCTTCCATACCTTGATGTAGCACCCAGTTTTCACTCATGGTCAATCATAGTCTCATTCACATCATCTTCTTCACCCACATTATACAACTTGAAAGTACTCTCACTCTTGACTTATGATCTCGCCATTGCTCACCACTACCTTACCATTCTTGTCCTGATGTGTATCTATTTTTGTTTTAGTGCCGGCAGGAGGCAGGCCTCCCCTGATGCTGTAATATGCCTCCTTGTTTTTTTTATTTTTTGTGAAATTTAGAATAGCCTATTACTAGGCTATAATTTTAATTATGATAACTTATGCCCTTGAAGGCAGTCGCTAGGTGGGCAAAAAAAAAAAAAAAATTGCCTCTTAAGTAAATAATAATCCATTTCTCACTGAGCCCAAAATGGCCTCTCACTGCCATCTCTGCCCATAGATTGACAGCCTCAAGTTGCCGCGACACCATTGGATGTACAAATTCTTCCTTGCCCACATATTCCTTGAGCTACATATCAATGATGAGGCATCCAGCATTTACGCAGAGTTCCAGAAGGCAGGGCTTCACACCTCCACCTACATCAAAGCACAGGCAGCCTTCGCTGCCTATAATCAGAAAGGTCAGTCTTCTTCATATCAACAAAATGGAATGCACTTTCAACTAACCTTTTCATACCACCCACTGACTCCTGGCCATGAATTTATGAGACAATCCTGGACCCACTCCCATTACAACAAAACTACACCCTAGTTGTGTGAGATTTCATTGCTTGTGACCTGGTCTCATTTGCAAGACTATGGCCCCACCGATTTCTCTTCAGTTGACCCCATCCGGCTTCAGCTTAGCCTCTTCCCTTTCTTTTTGACTGTATTTTCACCGTACATCCTCACTTTTCCTACCACCTCCCCCACAACTTTCTCTGGTCAGCCTCTAATTTCACAGGGTAGATGCCAACCCGCTTCCTCTCACCCAACTATCCCGGATTGGGGCTGAGGGGGGAGAGGAAAACGTTCCCTCACTCCTGAGCTGCAGCCTGGGGTTGTGGGTTTTTAACAACCTGCTTCGTCCCTGCCCACACCTTCCTCACATCCCCTTTCTTTATCCGTTCAATCTATCGATTTTTAGGCTGTGCCTAAGGTGGAGCCGCCATGCCGATGGGCTGCCAGGTTGTGGCATCAGGGTTGCAACTTCCTCACCAATTCTTCCCGCCACCCCAACAAGGTCCGCTCAGTGGTTCAAGGAGAGGGTATTGAGGAGAGAGACTATTTTCTAAATTTATTAAAAACCAATAAATATTCCAAGCTAAACCAAAATCACAGCCCCAAAATCTTTAAAATAAATATACCTTATAACCTACTCAAAAATGACTATTTATGTACACACTATAGGTGGCCTTACAATTTTATTGGCCAACACCGCAATAAAATTGTCCAACGTAAAGATGCAAGTCTGTCCAACTTTTATCTGATCCAGGAGCGCTATTACCGGTATAAGGGGGGGGGGAAGGCAGGCCCACTTTGTTAGGGAAGGGGGCTTCCTTATGGTATTTTTCCCTGTCAGTCTGGCAGTCCAGCTCCAGCCAATGCGAAATGATCCCACTCAAGGACGGGGACACGGTGGTTCCTGTCAATGCGGAAAGTGGGAGGGCTCTGGCTCCATCGATGTGTAGGCGACTTGGAGGCAGTCTCGAGACTCACGCTTCAAAACAGTCATCTTACTGCCACACGAGGTTCAGGATTGGCTGCTGCCACCTCACCAATTCAGAACGCACTGGACAAGCCGGCACCAAGAAGCTGGAAAGGAGAAGGCATTTTCAATCACCCAATTGCTCTCACACTTAAAACATTCATACACACCCACCCATTCGCACTAAGACTCACCTGAATAACTTCAGCTTCCTTCTAAACTGTAATCGAACGCGTGCACTTTGTTACTTAATAACTGTCAAATTATGTCTCTTTCACTATTAAACTATTCTCACTTTTGCCTGTGGGGGGGACACAAGGATGAATGGGGTCACGATAGAAGTCTATTGAGTCTCCCACCCAGAGCGACAACAACGACACAGCCACAACACACACACCCTGAAAAGAGAAGAAAGGGATTAGAGACGGGGGGGGGGAGGAGGCGGACACCAACACACTACTACAAGGTCACTAGGCGGGACGAGTGGCCTCAAATAGCGGCAGCCGGTTTTGCCAGCCCCATATTCTCCCCTCACAGAGTGGAGTGATGTGCGTTTACATACAATGACAAGTATAGGGTCACCATGCCTGATGATGGAAATCATAAAAATCCTCTCTTCCCTTTGCCAGCGTTGGAGCCGCCCTCGGGTAGCTACACGGAAAAAATGGAGCCCCATCCCCCCATCCATGCTTTCACAGGGGACCGTCCAAGACTCTTTGTCCGGAGAGGAATTACTCCTCTCCTAGGCCTACGGGTGTAGGGGACTCATCTTCACCCCCTTCTCTGGAGTCTCCCTTGGGTGACTCCCTTTCTCCAGTGGCAGTCCCCCCCCTTTACTTTCTAAGCAGACTGCCAAGAAAGTAGGCAGGCTGCCCATAAGAGGGCCAACCCTCTTAAGGGAGCAAGGGATGGCAGGGCCCGTCGGCCCTTGCCCCCTAATATCCTGCGTGTGTGCGCGACCAGCTCGCAGGAGGTCAGTATACCTGCCCCCTTCTCTTCCCTGATGGATGCCAGTTTTCCTGCCCAAGACAAGAATACAGGTCCCTCAAATGGGATCAGTGATGTCTTGGGGGGGGGGGATGACCACATGGAGCCCCCCTTGAGATGGAAATGGTCCCTGAGGTGACCCATCCCCAAACAGTAAGATCTTTTATGAGGTTGAACATGGGCTCGGCGCCAAGCACAGAACCCGAGTCCGCCCCTGTGAAAGCTTCTCCTCAGAGGATGCGGGTGCCCGAGGGCTTACAAGGAGAGTTGGAATCTCCTATCCCGGCTGGTGCCCCTATGGCAGCCAGGACCTTCTCCATTTCAGAGAAGGCTCTTGCTGAGGCCAGTCCATCTGGTCTGGGGGGTCCTGCTGGCGGAAGGGAGAAGCGGGTTCCTTCCCCGCCTAGTAGTAGGTAGTCGCCAGATGGGCTCCTAAAAAAAATATATATATCTTCAGTCGTATCTGGCAACATTCAGGAATGCTGCCATGCATGTGGTCTTCTCAAGTGGTCTCATAAAGGAACTCTATTGAGAGGTTCTGAGATGGTCAGGTTCATATGATAGGAGTAATCATTTGTATTCGTGTAGAGCGAACTATTCTCCTAATTGCAGTGGGGGGTAGACTTTTGAGTAGGGTGTGAGGTGCATCTGAGTTTGTTAAAAAGTTGTGACTTATGTTTAGGTGGTCTTTGAGAGGCAGAATTTTTGTATCAGCATACAGGTGGTGTAATGGGGTGGCTTTTGTGCAGCCACTGTTTTGACCTGCACCGGCCTGTTGGTGTTCAGATTGGGGATATATATTTAAGTGTCATGTGGATGAACTGCATTGTAATGTGATTTCATATGCGCTTTTATCCTTTAAAGAGATGTGAATGTTAGACACGCCCTCAGAGGGGACTACTTGATTATTCCCTGGAGCTGGATCTTTGCAGAACTGGTTTTAATAGTTGGAGATTGGTGTCAATGTAGAAGAATTCAGATATCATGATCTAAGAACTGATTCGTTTTCCTCTTTTGATCTCTCCATGTGCTCGCCTGATGCACAAGTGGGCATGATGGAGCGCTTCTCTGTGCCTTACTGCGATGACCTGGTTGTCCCCCAGACCATTCGGCACATTCTGGGGATCTTTGCGTATGTTACCTGTCTCGGTACTGGGGATTAGCGGGGTCGTTACTGCTTGTTCTTTGTACTTTGGATGGGTTTGGGTACACCGACTTGTGGACTATCTGACTATTTTTTCCATTTTATTTGACTCTCTTTGGTGTTGGTTGCATGCTCCCACGCCAAAGCATATATGCTTCTTCTTGATTTTTGTTTTTGGATTTGTTTTTTGTGGGTTCTTGCCTGTCTCATTTTTAATCTAGCCTCGACTTAGGCTATAAAATGATTCCAGTGGCTTATGCCTTAGCAGTCAGTTGCCAGATGGGCGCTAAAAAAAATAAAGGTTGTTTCATCACTTGTAGGCAGCTAACATTGAGCCTATGGGAAAGCTTTAATGACAATGATGGAAACTACTTTGCTGAATAAATATTTATTTATTAAAAATTATTTTAATTTTCTTTTCAAAAAAAAGGACATTAATTTCTTCACAAACTATTTAAATTTTAAAAATTCTCAGTGGCTCTCAGCTTCCCTGGGACACAGGCTTACCCTTTTCTCTTCATTGTTGTTATTAATTTGTTTTTAAAGTTTATTGGGTTGTTTTTATCCTTTTTTATTCTAAAGTAGCCTAAAGATAGGCTTGTAATTTTAGCCACTGTGTCCTTATTGGTAGCTACCAGAAGGAGTCAGGAGGGTATTGCACTTCTACAGGTTTTAGGAGTATTAGGGGGTTTACCCCTGCTATACCTCCACCTCCTTGGGGCCTTGTAGTACTTTGGGGATGGGTGGTAACCGGACCTGAGCCTGGATAAGGTAACTGTTGTGTATGGGTAGGTGTTACTCATCTTTGGTTATGTCCGGTCCGGTAGATGTGCTTGGAGTTGTTTGGTTGTGAAGGTGTTGTGTGAGAAATTGTGCGTGAACTGTGAGGAGAGTATTGACTTGTCCCTGTGGGGTTGTGTGTCTGTACCATGGGTGTGATGGGTTCTGTCCACTTGTGTGAGATAGTATGCAGCATGTTTAGATATTTCAATGGGAATTATCTTTGTTTCTGAATTTAGGTGATTAATTTGGGTGGATTGAGTGCACCCTGTGATTGTTTCAAGGGCTTTTTTTGTTATTTTGAGCTTGACATGGGGAGGGGCAAGTGTTAGATGCCAGACTGGGGAGTAATAGTTGAGTGTGTGCCGATGAATAGTTTGTACAGTATGATGTATCTTTTTGTTGTCCTGAGAAGGTCCCTCATTCAGGCCAGTCGAGGAATCTTATAAATATTGCCAATATTGCTTGGCCATCTAATCTTGCACACACACACACACACACACACACACACACACACACCTTCACTAGAAAAGACAAAGCAATATGCCTTACTGCAGTATTCTTCTGTGGCACCTCAATAAATCACCTACACCTAAACCAAGGTGGTGAGTATCCTTACAATAATACCTTGAGCTCCAATGAGTGCTGTTTCCATACACGACACAACCATTTACAACTATATGCAAGACATATCATCTACTGTAATACATTTGCCAAACTCATCCCACCACCCGAAAACAAGGCTCCTCCATCACACAAAAAACAATCTACCTAATCATAACAGCAAGTTATCCAATCTCGGGGTCCAGACATTCTATTAAATATCAACCTAGAAAAAATACCTCTCCCTACCTCACCCACACAGGTTTTCCTAGTAAGACTCTTCACCCTAAACTCAACACCGCATTAGATCGGCCAATACAGATAACTTCACAGGGTGCTTCTGAGAACCAAGCACAGTTCAACACATTCATAACATGCCCAACACATGCACCACCCCTGCGACAACACCTACAGCGTTCTTGATCTTTGAAGAATCCTGTCTTCTGGTTGATGTCTTCATCAGAGCACCTAGCTTGTGGTAGGATCCTCGGCCAAAGGGGCCCCAAGAGCTACTACCACAATGGACTTAGTTTGTTTTCACTCATCCTCGCTTTTTTTTTCATTTGCTTCATAATAATTTTTTTCCTCCATTCTTTTTCATTCGTTTAGTTCCCCCCACCTCCATGTCATGTCCATTTTCTTCTGTTGACAGATATCACCCGCGCTATTAGCCTCTTCAAAGAACTAGAGACCCTGGACCCCTTCCGCCTCGAGAATGTAGACATGTACTCGAACCTGCTCTACGTGAAAGGGATGAGGGTGGAGCTGTCGCACCTTGCGCACCGAGTGACCGAGATCGACAAATACCGCGTGGAAACGTGCTGCGTGATCGGTATGTTCCCTCTGTTCGTAGCCGCAAGGGGGTGGGGTCTCGCCCTGGCACGGAGGAGAGATGCGAATGGGCTTCTGTGACTGGTTCGAACCCAGCTTCGACTGACGACTCGTTTTGTCAGACAATCCATCCGAGGGTCGGTTCATCTTCGACACTAAAAAAACTCGTAGGTCGCTCCCAAGTCTCACAAGTTTGGCCTTTATAGATATATGGGAGGGGCCAATGGAGGCTCTCAAAGGGTCCCAACTGCCTCATTTTTTAAGCCCAAAGGAATTTGAGTTTCTTTACCACCCGAACCTTATTACCAGCAAGCTAGATTAAATTACTCATTCCAGAATAAAATGAGTGGTGGCAAATTTTAGAGTTTATTAAACATAACACGCCTGTATTTGTAGCATATAAAATACCCATACCATCTTCCAGCATGTCCTAAAAGATGACGAAGCCCGGATAAGGGTTAGCCAGCCTGGGAAACACGCACCTGGAACTTTTGTTCCTGCGAGCGCAATGAGGGTAATGGGCAGGGTTGTCACGGACTCCCTCCTGTCAGTCTGGTTGATTGGCGTCATTGTGTGTGTGAATCGAGCGGGTGTGTGATGTGGGAAAGAGAGGAGTGGGTCGTCAAAGTCTTTAAAAGCACCAAGATTGCAGAAGCTTAGACCGAGACATGAGCAAAACTGTGAGGTTTTTTTTTAAAAACTCGAGCCACCCTGTGGAAAAAGAGAAGAGTTGTCGAGTGGTCAGTCACTCTCAAGTGGATATGGCACCACCTGGATGCAATCCCTGCCGAGGTTAAACTGCAATTGAACCCCCCGCTTCTTGCATGGACCACTACCACAGGGGGACTGCTATAACACCCCTAGCATGCAACATCCTCCCTCGGCTCTAACCTAGACTCCTCAAGATAGCCTCGCAGAAAGTGCGGCCCCACTTAATGTGGTAACGTTTATGAAGACCCAAGTGGTCGGAGAGAGAAGAGATCATCTTCGCCTGGCGGGGGGTTGGGCTATAAACAACAACAACTCTAGTTCATTATATGACTCCCTGGTCCTGAAGACGACCCCCTCCCCCCGACCGGATAATTAAACTAATACAAAGGTCAACATGACGATCACTGGTGACTCCAAGCTTCGTCACCCTGGATGAAATGGGAACCATT
This sequence comes from Ceratothoa steindachneri, assembly GCA_963969495.1. Lineage (NCBI taxonomy): Eukaryota > Metazoa > Arthropoda > Malacostraca > Isopoda > Cymothoidae > Ceratothoa > Ceratothoa steindachneri. Next base: position 207,267,780 of record OZ018317.1, on the reverse strand, counting down.
CTGTTTCATTTTTATGTGGATACAACTTTCCATCGACAAGAGCATGAAACAGAAGTGTGTTGTGCTGTGAAGATGAGGGAGGAAAGATAGCGGTGTTGTGATTGACTGTGTTTGCTGTAGCTGTGATTGAGCCTGGTACCTCGATGTTAGAGAGATGCCAATTGCGTGTTGGATGCATGAATCTGGAGAAAGCTGATTATTGTGTAGATAGAGAAGCAGTGTGGCAGGCAGGAGTTGGTAATGTATGGAGTGAGTGGTAAACTATTGCATAGCCAAAGAGTATTTATTTTGGAAGTAAGGTGTGCGTTAGAGTGAAAGATAGCCAGTGTGATGTTGCCATGGCTGTTAAATATCGTTATGGATGGAGTACTGAGAGAAGTGTGTGTGGGAATGAGGGAAATGGATGCGAGATTGATAAGGATTGGATTCTATCTTTGCTGATGGTGTTGTGGTAGCTGGGAGTGAAAGAGATTTGGAGATGTTAATTGTAGCTGACTGGGTGTGTGAGATATGTAAAAGTGAATGCAGAAAAGCTGCGGTGAAGTGTTACATTAATCTTTGGTGTCACCATCGAACCAAGTGCAAGTTTAAGTACCCAGGATGCATTGTAAATGATAATGGTATAGATGAAGCAGAATGCGACTACATGGTTTTATATGGTAGGAAACTTAATGGGACGATTAGAGCGTTAGTGAGTGTGGAATGCGCCAGGAAGCTGCATGAGAGTCTGCTGCCGCAACGTTGGTGTATGAGTGAGTGTAAGGAAAGATCTCAATTGAGAGTCGCGTGAATTAGAGGTCGACTGATTAAATGCGTCTCTGCGCCCTCTGTGGAATGATGTCCTCTCTCCCTAGTAGCAATTTCCCCATTCTACAGGCCAGTGAATGTTGTGATTTTGTGGGGAGGAACGTGCTCTGCTCTGCAGCTCAGTCACACCCGGGTCTATCAGAAAGAACGGTAAAACGAAAATTCCTCTCTTCTACAATGGCCATTGGCCGTTCCCCAAAACAGCGGGATATCGGCCATCGGCCTGTCCATTGAAATCCCCTCATATCAGTCGACCACCCCCTAGAGCAAATGGACAACTTGAGAGGGGTGCTTGGAGTGCGAAAGGTAGGTAGAGTGAGGAAAGACCTGGTAAGCGATCTTTATGGTGTGAATGAGGTGACAAGTTCTGTGGCGAGGTATGGAAGAAGAATGGGTGAAAATAGACCTGTGAAGTGAATATATATGTAAAGGTGTGGTAAGGGTTGGAAGACCGTGTAAGAGGTGGTTTGATGGTGTGAGTGAGTGTTTGAGAGAAAAAGGGCTGTCGAAGGAGGACCTGGATGGTATTGTGTATGGAAGGGAGGGGGGAGGCATGCTTGTGGCCTGCCCAGCGGTGAACCCTGAGTGGACTAGATTCTATAGTACCTATCACCCCATAGAGATCCTGCTAGCCCAGTGGATACGGCGTTGGTCTGCCAACGTCGCGGTACCGGGTTCGATCCCGGCAAGAGCGGACACAAACGTCAGCGCACGTAGAGATCTGGCTACCGCTTGATGGACGCGCTGTGTTCAGGCCTGTATTGGGGTGGGTAGCCACTTACAACACTGCTTTCTTTCCTCGTCTTCGCAGCACGACACACTCACTCTGTTCCAAGGAATCCTGCCGATAGGTATCTATATCCACATACCTCTGACGTGGAACCAGATCCCTCTGCCCAGTTTGGTTTCATAACTTCCTGGCACCTCTCTTCAAAGAGGACCGGCCCCTGGTGCTCTCTGGCTCACCAGCGATTTTCATGCTGACTTTTATGTCTATTTCATTATCTGGTCGGGATCCGCTTGGATAAAAGCAGGTCGGCGAACTGCTACTACTCTCACTCCATCGCTATCAAAGGCCTTCAGCCTGGACACAATGATGGGTGCCCTTGTATTTAAAAGGGCATGGGAGAGGTGGGTAGTTATAGTACCATTGAACTACGCCGAACCCACTTTTGGGAAAGCGGTAGATGCTGGAGTCTATCAAACATAACCCTGCATGGGGTTGCCTCGTGTAAACTGGTACACCAGGTACCTAAATAACAGGTGGCTTTTCCCTGCTCCTATGATACCAGTAGTCTGGAACTAGACAGGAAATACCTGCATTTTATTCACTCTTCCATTTCCGTTTTGCCATTTTCTTTAAGATCCTCTTATCTATATCTAGTGGCAGCTGAATTTGCAGGCTAGGGCCAGGAGGATAGGGTTCGCTTCCTTTACCATTAGTCAAGGGTGGTTTTAACATAAGCTCACCCGCCACTGTCTTTTTTTCTGTATCCTTTTATGCATAAGCTTGGAGCACACTTGAGTTTCCAGCTAGAAGCGTGCCAGTGTACATGGGTCGGTCCAGGTCGGAAGAGGCGTTCGTTTTCCACGACGAATCCCTTATGTGTGAAGTCGGTGGGGCTCTATCAAGCGCTGTGTCTATTGTCAAGGCTGAGCTGGTTGCAATACACCGCTCGCTACGCGTTTTTCCCGATTCGGAGACTGGATCGCGATCTATAGCTATTCATAAAGTGTCCTGAATGCTTTCGGGACATTGAAATCTCTGGAACCCTGGCTCGAGATTATCTTTCGAGTTCCTGGACATTGTGGTGATTGCGGGTAATGAGGGCGCCAAAGAGTCCGCGATGACTGTGCGACCAGACCAGCGTTTCTCCCTTCCTCACACCGACTACATGGTTGAAATCGGGGCAACCCTCCACCAGAAAAAAAAGATGGGAACTTAAAGTTGCGTGCCATTGCGCCGCAAGTGGACCTACCCTCCAATGCCGCGAGGACTTCAGGTCTCTTTCTGTCCTCTTTGAATTAGGCACACTGGCGGGACGCACCGACATTTGATGGAGCGCCTCACTGCCACAATGCTCTGTCCCCCAGAGTGTTGGGCACATTCTTGTTGAATGTCTCAGTATGGGGTCGCTATCGCTTCTCCCTCTTACTCGGGATGACCTCCGCTATTTATTTAACTTTCTGAGGTTGGTTGCATGCTCACGCACCGTAGGGAGGAGGGTCCCTTTCCAACGCTACTAATATGCCTTTTCCTGGTTGCCTTTTGTTGGTTTGTTCTTTTTATTTTGTCTTTTCCTCAAACTCCTGTTAATTTCTTCGTAACCCAGAAACTAGATGGGTATTTACAAGCACCTCCGCGTCTTATCCAACACCCTGCCCCCTACAAAAGAAGAACGGTGCTCATGCTATTTTTGCTACTGTAACCCAAGTAGGCAGTCGCCAGATGAGCTCTTAAAAAAAAAAAAAAAATTGCTACTGTAGTGAGGCAAAGTCTCTGGCATGTCCACTCAGGCTCTTATCGGAGGACGACTGATAGCAAATTGTAGTTTTACCACTGATCGCCCTGGTTTTAAATGTCCTTATTTGTCATTGGGGACCTACAGCTTAACATGGATTCCGAACTATTGCTACCTGCAGTGGTTTTGATTTTTGTAGCTCCCCGGAAGCTTAAGACATCTGCTCCCCCCGACCGCTTGAGGGCTTAAAGGGTAAAGCTTTGATCCAACAGGCTGTGCTGTGAGGCCCTGTCATTTTTACCACAATTAAGTGCCCCCCCCTCCTTCTTTTAGACTGGAGGATCGGGTTAGAGTTGAGGGAGGCTGTTGCATGTTATATGAATTTTATATCGCCCCCCCCCCCCTCGTGCTAGCGTTCCAAGCAGCAGTTGGGGAGTGGGAGCTTAATTGCAACTTAGCTCACGTGGATTAAATCCAAGTATGGTGGTCGGGCCATATCCACTTGGGAATGACGGACCACTCTACAACTCTGTTCTTGCCCTCTGGGCATATAACACTATGGCACCGGCCGTAGGAGGACTCCATCTTACAGCTAACCACCATCGATGTGGTTTATCGTCGATTTGATCGGAAGCAGCTTCTTTACTCGACCTGGCCGTACCCCGGGAAGGACTAATTGTACACACCTTTTTCCCTTTCAGTTGACTCATTGGACGTAGCCACTACCTAAACCCTGCTTCGATTTCAATTGTTACATATGTGTAAGAGGAGAAGGGGCTTGGTACCCTTTGGTAGCTGGTTGGTTCTCGATAGTTACGGTTTGGACCTTGCGAAGTGCGAACCTATGGCTTCGCTTCTCGGTCAACGCCTTTTTGTTTCTCTCCTAATCGATCCCTCTTCTAGGGAACTACTATAGCCTGCGGGGCCAGCACGAGAAAGCGGTGCAGTACTTCCAACGGGCGCAGAAACTCAACCCCCACTACTTGGCTGGCTGGACGCTGATGGGGCACGAATACATGGAGATGAAGAACACGAATGCTGCCATCCAATGTTATCGACAAGCCATTGGTAGGTGAGGTCTATAGGGCCAGGTGTATCGCCCCCCTCTTCCCCCATCCCCTCCTCTTCTCTGATGCTTTAGAAAGGGAGAAAAATCTCCCATCTTCACATTTTTATGCTGACACGCAAATCATCTCTCCTCTTAAGTGAAGGTTCTCGGTAAAATTTCTGAAACATCCATGACCCAACATCGATGGATATTACTGGTGGGACCTCATATGCGGCGGAGGTGGCTTGCTTCAAAACTTGCTCTCTCTCTTAACCTCCACCACTCAACTTGTCAAAATCAACAACCTCAACAGGATAGTCACTACTCTCATCTACACCAAACAAGAAAACCGCAAACAATCAGCCTCAAGGCAAACAGCTTCCAACACTGGTGGGGGACCCCCCCACATACGAGACAACAAAATCCATAGCTCAACTGAACAATGAAATTAGATGACTCATTACTCAAAAATCAACCATAGGAAAACAATCAAAAACCTACATAAATTGTACATGCCCCCCCCCCCCCTCGCCACTTCCCCTTTTCCCCACAAGCCACTACTCTCACCATAAAATCACCCTAAAAAACTCGCAAGCTGAAGGCCCATCTCACACCTTTGCCCCACAGACATCAACTCCTGTTGGTTACACGGCATTACCCCCTACCCCTATCTGCGGGAGGGCCTACACCCTCCCGCGTGTTAACCGTACGTGGAAACCCAGTAATTCCCCGTACCACCCTTCTGGAAGTTGAGCCCCCTCCCCCTCAATTGTTTCCTTAAGGTGGCAACACGCTTCTTCGATGCGTAGTTTGGTGGCAAACGAGAGGTTAGGTTGGCTCTATCTGGTCCATCGGGGGACAAGTGAGCTTGATGGGTCAATTTGGCACCTAGAGTCCTTCCACGCAATTAGCCCGGTGCTGCCCCCTAGGTCCCTTGTGGTTGCTGGAGTATACCGGGTGTGGTATCATTGGGACCGCTAGGAGATGAGCTCTTTCTTCAACGGAAGAGGGTTTCTCCATGTAGAGCTCTGTGCTGGGTGGTGAATCCGCCTGATGAAGTTATTTCTACTTAGTTAATGGGCAAATCTTCTCTCCCCTCCCCCTTCCAAGAAGGATTCTCGTGATGAGCGTTCGTTCTAAGTTTGTTCAATCCAGTTTCCCTCACTCATGGATCCTTATGCCAATGAAGTCCCGGATTTAGATTATTCTCTCATGTACTAAAGTCTAACATCACTACTCTGCTTTCTAATGTTGATGTTTTTCATTTAAATGATGCTCTCAATTCTCATTGTGGTGAACCACTGTATGTTGGCTCATGTTGATGGAGACAGTATAGTGGTGTCCTCCCCCACCCAACATGATGGTGTAGGAATTGTCTTCTGTTACAGATGTCCTAGTCTCTGTATCATCTCACCCTCTGCTCAATTTGACAAGGGTATTATAATAAGATCTAATGAGTTGAAAGATTACGACCTGTCTCGGCTCCAAAGTAAGCTGGTAGACAATGTTTTACTAATGTGTTTAAGGTGACTAAGCTCAACTCTTATCAATACCCCTACGTTAATTTTGATATTTGAGCGACAGGTCTAGGTACCTCCGGATCCCAGTTTCCCATTATTTTGAACTCCCAAGACGCTGTTTTAACTACCAGAACTTCCGGCATCTGGGCAGTATGTGTCGGCATACACGTACATGTGTCAATTGTGCCTCTGAATACCATGCCCCTAAGTGCACTAGACCTCTGCGCTGCGCCAATTGTGGTGGCTTCCACAGTGCCACAGCTAAAACATCCGTATTTATATTCGAGAAGAAAGTCCTTTCGATGCTTGACTCGTTGCACCTAGACATTAGGGAAGCGCGCCGTCGAGGTAGGGAACAAATCTCTCCATCGGTCCGTCTCTACTCGTCAGATATTCTTCGTGATGCTGGCAAAATCAGCCTCTAAACCGGTAACTTGCTCACATCAAAGATTCTCACCCTAATAATAATACCCACCTCCCTCCTCAGGATTTTCGTCATTTCACCGTCGCAGTGTATCTGCCCTAGCAGTCTCGTGGTAGCGTTCAAGGTGAGACATTAGCTGACATACAGAATTATATACTAGAGACTTCCAGTCAATCAGGTACACCTGCGACAAGTGACAATCTACTTAGCTCCTGCCCAATTTTAAGGCGTACGACCCAGCACCTGAAATCCTACAGGAAGGTCGTGGCTTTGCATCTGAGTCCACCTGTTCGACTCATAAAAAATATCACTGATACTCATACCAATCTTCCTTTGCAACCATGTGCGTAAAGTCGATACTGGAGTTACCATTCGGGTCGGGTTTTGAGCCCCTTTTAGTAAAACTAACTAACGATCGTTCAAATTCCCCCTTCAACCTCCATTTCTTCTGCCCCTAACATTTATTCGCGTGGAGGAAGGTTCTTCTTCCCTCCGCCTAGCTCTATTGGACGGCTTGAAACGGCTGTCCCAGCTTCTTCCACATGACTCAGCAAAATAACCACAGTTGTTTCCACCCGTAAGACATAATAGATCTTATCTTATATTGGAATTGTCAGGGTGTTCTTCTCAAGTGGGAAGAACGCAAGATTCTATTAAAGGACATTAAACTTACTATTGTTTCAAGAAAATAAACTTGGAATTCGCCCATCTTCATTTATCCCTGATTTTCGTGTTTTTAACACTCCCGCCCTGTTGGGACTACAGCACACGGTGGGGTGTCTATTTTAGTAGCGAACTTAAGCTTCTCTACCCTCCTGCCTCTCTGTATAGCTTTGCAAGCAGTAGTTGTGCAGGTCTTTCCATCCACACTCTTAACTGTTTGTTCCATGTAACTCCTCCTTGATCTAGTTGTGACCAGATCAGACCTACTAGGTCTTTTAGGCAGCTTCCCTCCGTTTTTATTGTTAGGTTACTAATCCCCATCAGCTATTTTAGGGGTGCCGTCGCCTCTAATGGTAAAGGCCGCACTGTTAAATCTCTTATGTACTCTTAACTCGAGCGATTTTATTTCTTACTATGTGCAATCGGATACTTTTAGTTGTGTTGATTTGTCATTGTGTTTTTCAGACAGTTTACATTGAGTGAGTTGCCCTCCGCTCTCGCTTCCTGCCTGAACACTACCCCTGGTTCGGATGATTTCCCGTATGCCGTCCTTCGACACCTAGGTGAACAAGACGTGGCATTTCTGTTAGATTTGTTAAACAGGATATCCTCCCAGACACCTGGCTAATGGCTACTATGCTCGCTGTTCGCAAACCGGGTAGATATCACTTTACTCCGGTCGGTTTCTGCCAAATCTCTAACCTCCTACGTGTGCAAGTGGATAGAGAAATTGCTAAATGTTACACTACCCTTTTCCATGAACAGCGGAGGCCACCTGTGTTCCGCAAGTTCCACTCCATGCCGAATGCTCTGCTCCGACTGGAAAAAGCCGTCTGCTAGGTCTTGCTTCGTAGAGAGCACTCCGCCACGGCTGGTATCGCATAGCGATACGGCATCATGGAGACTCTTCACAATTTGGGGGTGAGGGGACGCCTCCCAATCTTTTTTTCTGTTGTTTGCGAGATCGCCGATTCTGTCTACGGGTAGGGCGATCCCTCTCCGGCAGAATGAGTCTGGAATAGGGTGTCCTGTCACACTTTACCCTGAGCATCAACGGTATCACCTCGTTGCTGCCGGAAGATGTTCTCGCTACGCTCTTTCTTCTTTTGACGCTTGACCACAGTTTTATGCATCCGCAGCCGAGCGAGAATTGCGGAAGGTGGACTCAATCTACCACATATGTCTCCTATGACCAGTGCCTTCCGTATGTCTCCCATTGACAGCTTACTTGTTGATGCTGGTGAGATACCTTTCGCTTTGCGCCGTGCACAGTGCATTATACTCGTGTACGCGCGAGCCTGGCGTTTACATCAGTCGCCTAACGGCTCTCACTGCATCCGCCGCCGAGAGACGTCAGAAATACACTAAGCCCTTTGGGTTTAGGGATAGGTAGCTCATTCGAGAGCTCAGTGTACCTTTCGGGTGGGTGGCGTCTCTGGTTCTGCCCAGGACGTGACCCTGGAGGTTACCACCTTTGACAATTTGTCGCTACACCTCTGCTCTCAAAGCTTCCCCAGCGCCGTGTCGCTGTGAACATTGCGTTCTATCTTTTGGAAGCACAACTTGTCGTGTTTGATCCGTGTGGGTGTACACCAGGGCGGGCAACCTTTTCAGAGTGAGGGCCAGACGAGACTTTTGTGAGCAGGCCGCGAGCCAGAATGACAAACGAAATCACCAAAGTGATCATATATATACATACAGCCTTGGCCAAAAGTATTAGGCCGCCACCCCATTGTTTCTGGGTTCTGCTACCTCAATGTTAATGAAACGTGCACATGGTGGTTTATGGTATATTACACAATATACATTAGTTTAATATCTGTTTGACCCTCCTTTAGCTTCAATTAACGCTTTTATACTGCACTGTACGTATGTAGCCAATTATGTGTAAAACCAACGTCCGCAATTAACTTATTTTTCCTTGATTATTCCAGTGTTTGGTGTTAAAATACGTTGTAGATAAAGTTAATAAACAGTAAAATGCCAAAAACAAGGGAGTTGAGAGTGTGAGCGAGGTCAAATCGTAGCTCATAATAAAGATGCCCCCGTAAGGGGCGCGGCGATTTGCCATCCTGGCCGCCGTGCTGACGGGATCCAGCGCTCCGTCCAGCCCCAGCTTATCCTCTCTACCTCGTCGCTTTTCATACAACCTCTCCCAAAACTTTCTTTGGTCAGCCTCAAATTTCACAGTGAGATGCTCACCTTCTCAAGCCAACCGTCCCGGATCGGGGCTGAGGGGGAAGGGGACAACGTTCCCTAACCCCTGAGCTCCGGTTCGAGATGGGTTTTTTTAACAACCTGCTTCATCCCCACCCATACCTTCCTCACATCCCCTTTTCCTCTCCTCTTCACAATCTATCTTTTTACGCCGTGTTCAAGGTGGAGCCGCCATGCCGATGGACTGCCAGGCCACCAGGCGGGAGGGGTGGTCCCAAATGGCGGCGCCTGGCTCTGCCAGGCCTGTAAGCACCTCTTGCAGTGCGGGCAACAGTGAGAGGTGATGAGCTATTGCACAACCTCCCCCTCAAAAAAACAACCCCCAACTTCCCCTGTATTATCAACGGAGCCGCCCTCGGGTAGCTCCACAGAAAAAATGGAGGTCATCCCTCCCCCCCTCCTGTGCTTGCGCAGGAGACCCTCCATATTTCTCTAACCGGAGAGGAGGCTTACTCCTCTCCTTCGCCTACGGGTGCAGGCGACTCCCCCTCACCCCCTTCTCTGGAGGTGCTTTCGGGCACCTCCCTATTTCCTGCGGCAGTCCCTCCTATTCTTTCTAAGGGGACTGCCAAGAAAGCCAGCAGGCAGCCCATTGCCGACGGCCCCTCGTGTAAGCGGCTCGGTAGGGCAAACCCCCTTAGGGGGGAGAGGGAAGCCAGGCCCCTTCGGTCGCTTTCCTCAAAAGACCTGCTGGCAAGAATTTTAAACTTTGCCGGGGTCAAGGCCTGTGCCTCCCCACACAAGACTGGCGACACTGCTAAACTGACGTGCGATGTCCTGGGAGGGGATGGCCAACTGGGGGCCCCTCCTGCGATAGACATGGTCCTTGAGGAAACCCAGCCTCAGACGGTAGGGCCTTCCATGGGGGGGGGGGAATCCGGGCTCGGCGCCAAACACCGAACCCGAATCCGCCCCTATGCAAGGTCCTCCTCAAACGGCTATGGTTTCTGAGGCAGTACAAGGAGGGGAGGGATCTCCTCCGGATGGTGACCCTGCGACCACTAGGACCTTCCCCATTTCGGAGAAGGACCTGGCTGAGGCCGGTCCATCTGGCCTAGGGGCTTCTGCCGGCGGAGGTGAGAAGCGGGTTCATTTCCCGCCCTCCTCTCCAAATAAGAAAAAGACTAAGAAGACTCGGGGCTCCTCTCCATCCGCGGTGGCTGTGGGGACGGATGGGTCTGCTGCCACTTTGGCAAGCGACCAAGCCAAGATCGGCACATCCGGCCCCTCTGCCCCCCCGGTTGCGGAGCCCCTGACTAAGACCAAAAGTGCACAGGGCGGAGTCTCGATGACATCGGGGCCCCTCATTCAGAGGTTACCTGGCGTTTTCGAGCCCGCTGGCTTCAAACGCTTCCTCGTTATTCGATCCACTGATGGTACCATGTTGGCCAAGGGCAACATGATCCATCAGAGGAGAGGATTAGCTAGTGCAATTGGTAGAGAGCAGAAGGTGACCCGTTTCTCGGACGGGAGCCTTCTGGCGAATGCGGTGAATCCCGCTGAGGCGGCCAAGATAAGTGCTCTTCGGACACTTTATGGTACCCCGGTGAGTGTGACGCCGCACTCTACCATGAACTTTGTAAAAGGAGTAGTTTATGCGAGGGAACTCGTTGACTACTCCATTGAGGACATCACCTTAGAGCTGGCCGACCATGGGGCGGTCAAGGTCGAACGTGTGATGAGAAAACAGGGAGGGGCCTCGAGACCCACCCCTACATTCTTCGTCACGTTCGACTGTGAAAAGCTCCCTGAGTCGGTGCGTGCTGGTTGGTACCGCTACCGCGTGAAGGAATTCGTGCCACTGCCGCGGCGGTGCTATTACTGTCACCGCTTCGGCCATACGAATCGATCTTGTAGACGTGCAAAGTCGGGTTCACCCGAAGTCTGTGTAAATTGCTCCAAGGCCGCACACGATAAGTCTAAATCATGTGTGGCCAAGTGTGTCAATTGCGGAGAGCGGCACCCCGCTTCTTCGAAGCAATGTGCTGCATATCTCCTCGAGAAAGAAATCCTGGCCGTTCAGCCCCAGGATCGAATCTCATTCCGCGAGGCTAAGGACCTGGCGCGCCCGGCTCTGCCTGGGACGTCATATGCCTCAAAAGTTAGAAAGGCACCTTCTGCTCCTGGCCCATCCAGGCCAACGAGCATGGTTGTTTCCGCGCCCATTCGGAGCCCTTCTGCGGGCTCTACTCAACCCGGGCGCTCCCCCGGTAAAACTGGCAGCAAAAAGGGTTCATACCCACCCCCGGCTAAAACCAGGGCTCCGCCCTCTTTCCCCAGCGTGACTGTTTCCCGTAAGGCGAAACGGCCACGCGCCTCCACCGAGTCGTTAGACTCACAGGGGGCAACACCCCTGAAGTTGGTCGCCAGACCATCTTCCGGGGTTCCTAAAGCTGTCCGTGGAAATGAGGACAGCAACAAAGGAACTTCTGCTCCTTCGCCCACTTCTAGCCTAGATGTGGAGCGAGTGGCTCGGAGACGGTGGTTCCTCGCAAAGAGGTCCCCCCGCCTCCGAAGCCGCAACGCCCGCCTAAGGTTTTGAGGCGGAGGGAGGAAAAGACTCGCATGGCGAGCCCAACCTCCCCCATAAGTCCTCGAAGGCGACAGCGCTTTGTCCGGCCAACAGCGCCCGGGGTTCTGCCTCCGGGAAGCGTACGGCCATTCCCGTGAGGGTCTTCTGTTTGAGGAGGGCCCCCGCTACTCCTCCGAGCTAGGCCTAGAGGGCATATTCCTTCAATGGAATTGCCGTGGACTCCGGGCCAACTGGGAGGAGCTGCAGAGGCTCGTCTCGTCCCGTTCCCCGGTAGCTATCTTTTTGCAGGAGACCATGCTAGGCGCGTGCCCCCTGCCCTCCCTCCCGGGGTATAAGGGTCTTGCGACCCCACCACCACGGGATGGCCGGGCTGGGGGATGCGCGGTTTACACATGGCATGATGTCTCCGTTCTTCCTTTCTCTTTAGATACCTCCTTTCAGGAAGTGGCTGTGCAGCTGTACCTGGATAGGAGGTATACTATCATTTCTGCGTACATTCCACCGTCACTGCCCGAGAACCGCTTCATTTTCTTACCTTGATCTATCTTTGTGCTTTTCGGATCCACAGCCTGATTTTTGTTAGGGGGTGGTCGATGACCTCCATGGTAGTGATAACTTTCCCATTCAAATATCATTTTCAGGGCAACTGCCTCCTGAGAGACCACCTCGGTGGTGCTTGGCGCGGGCGCGGTGGCCTGCATTTCAGGAAATGACTGAATTCTCTATCTCAGTCGAGGAGTTTAGGTTGGTAGATGAGGCCGTTGAGTTCTTCTCCGGCAACCTCATCGCCGTGGGCCTGACTACTATTTCTAGGACGTCTGGCCGTTTTGCACGCCGACCACCTGCATGGTGGTCGGCAGTGTGTGAGACGGCCCTCAAACAGAAGTGTTATGCCTACATGCGCTATAAGCGCCGCCCGAACGATTTCACTGTCGCTGAATTTCGTCGGGCTAGGGCTAGGTTCCGGTATATTTCGAAGCACGCCCGCCGCTCTTGGCGGGCATACGTGTCTTCACTTAACGGGAAGACCCCTTTAGCAGAGGTGTGTAAGCGAGTCAAAAGGATTCGGGGCAAGTTCTCGCAGGACTCCCCCTCCCGTTCTCCAGGAGAATGGGACCGCAATCTCGGCCCCTTCGTCCGTGGTGGAATCCTTAGCGACCGCTTTTTCCGCATTCTCTACCCGGGATGCTGCTCCGCCAGCATTCAATGCACGTCGTCATGTCGCGGAAGGCCGCCGGCTGGACTTTACCTCCAGAGGCGGAGAACCCTACAACGACAAGTTTACTGTGAGTGAGTTGCGCTCCGCTCTCGCTTCGTGCGCGGACACCCCCCATGGTCCGGACGATGTCCCGTACGCCATGCTTCGACACCTGGGTGAGCGAGGCATGTCCTTTCTGTTAGATTTGTTCAACAGGATCTGGGTGGAGGGTCTTCTCCCAGACTCCTGGCGAATCGCTACTGTGCTCGCCTTTCGCAAACCGGGGAGAGATCACTCTACTCCGACCGGTTTCCGCCCAATCTCTCTAACCTCTTGCGTGTGCAAGTTGATGGAGAAATTAGTAAATGTTAGAATAGCCTTTTTCGTGGACAGCGGAGGCCATCTGTCTTCTGCACAGTGCGGCTTCCGGAAGTTCCACTCCACGTCGGATGCTCTGCTCCGACTGGAAAATGCCGTCTGGGAGGCTTTCCTTCGTAGACAGCACTATGCCACGGTGTTTTTCGATCTGGAGAAGGCCTATGATACCGCATGGCGATACGGTATCATGGAGACTCTCCACACGATGGGGGCGAGGGGACGCCTCCCAATGTTTATATCTGAATTTTTGCGAGATCGTCGATTCCGCGTACGGGTGGGGGGGCGCCCTCTCCGGCCCAAAGGAGCAGGAAGAGGGTGTCCCGCAGGGAAGTGTCCTCAGTGTCACACTCTTTGCCCCAAGCATCAACGGCACCACCTCGGTGCTGCCGGAAGATGTTCTCGCTTCGCTCTACGTGGACGACTTTTCGAACTCTTTTGGCGCGGCCCAGATGCCAACTCTCGAGCGTCGACTCCAATAGGCATTGAACCGTGTCTCTCGCTATGCCGAAGCGCACAGGTTTCGGTTTTCATTGACCAAGACTAAGGTGGTGCACTTCTGCCGCCACCCACGGCTTCACCCCGACCCAGATTTGTTTCTTAATGGGGTGCGCCTTGATGTGGTGGAAGCGCACCGTTTCCTTGGTCTTGTATTCGACCGACGCCTCACCTGGGAGGCTCATATTCGCAGCCTTAGGGTCTCTTGTACCCGCGCCATGGATATTCTCCGTTCCGTGACGTTCAGCGCTTGGGGCGCTGATAGGGCTACTGCCTTACTTTTTTATCGATCCTTTGTTCGTTCAAAGCTCGACTACAGATGCGGGTTTTATGCCTCCGCAGCCGAGCGTGTATTGCGGAATGTGGAATCGATCCAGCACACCTGCCTTCGCTTGGAGACCGGTGCATTCCGCACTTTCCCCATTGAGAGCCTACTAGTCGATGCTGAGGAGATGGCACTCGCTCTTCGCCGTGCACAGTGCATTATTCACCTGTACGCGCGAACCCGGCACTTCCCTCAGTCGCCAACAGCTCTCACTGCATCCGCAGCTGATTTCGACGGTGTCTATGTCGCCGAGAGATGCGAGTCATACCCTAAGCCCTTTCGGGCCAAGAAACTCCTTCGAGAGCTAGGTATAGCTCTCGGGGCGGTGGCGCCCCTGGTTCTGCCCAGGACGCCACCCTGGAGGGTACCACATTTGGCTATTTGTCGCCACGCCTCTGCTCCCAAAGCTTGTACGGCGCCAGGAGTATTGCGTTCGACCTTTTTGGAGCACACCTCGTGTCACGTTGGAACCGTGCCAGTGTATACGGATGGCTCCAAGTCCCAAGGGGGGGGTCGGCTTCCACGCCGTATCCCCTCTGTTTGAAGCCAGCTGGGCTCTAACAGCCGCTGCGTCTGTCTTCACGGCCGAGCTGGTGGCAATACACCACTCGGTACGGGAGATTACGCCAAGTGCCCGATTCGGAGACCGGATTTTGATCTATAGCGACTCACAAAGCGCCCTGAGTGCTCTCGGGGCATTGGAATCTTCGCATTCCCTGGTCGCGATATCCGTGACGCCACGGTTTTGGCGAGCCGGGCAGATGTCGACATTATCTTCTGCTGGGTTCCTGGACATGTAGAAATTGCGGGGAATGAGGGTGCCAAAGAGTCCGCGAGGACTCTGCGACCCAACCAGCGTTTCGTTCTTCCTCACACCGACTACATGGCAGGAATACGGGCAGCTCTTCGGACTGCTTGGCAAAGAAGATGGGAGACGGTCGAAGGGAACTTAAAGTTGCGTGTCATTGCGCCGCGACTGTTCCCATGGATCTATTTCCCAATTCCGCGACGGCTTCAGGTCGCCTTCTGTCGTCTCTGAATCGGGCACACTCGTGTGACGCATCGCTATCTGATGGAGCCCTCGCCAGCGCCCTATTGCGACGACTGAGTCGTTCCCCAGACTGTTGGGCACATTCTTGTCGAATGTCCCAGTCTGGGTGATCTTCGCGCATGATACCGCCTGTCCCTTTTACTCGGGACTAGTTCGTGTACATTGACTTGTGGACTTGTTGACTTTTGTGGGGAGGCCGGGCTTCTCCCCTTTATTTAAAAGGTTCCTTTTTTTTGTTTTGTTTGTTGTTTTCTTTGTAGGTTGCACGCTCCTGCACCAGGGTGAGGGGGACCTCCCCCCTCGCTGCCGGAGATTGCTTCCTGACTGTTAAGTTTTTTACATTTTTATCAGTTATGTTTTCATATTTTTATTTTAAAGTAGCCTAGTTTTAGGCTGTCGTGTTTCCGGCGACTTATGCCCAAGTGGGCAGTTGCCAGATGGGCTCTATAAAAAAAAAAAATCATCCTAAAGATGAATGTCTCAAAGGCAAACTGCTCAGAAGATGAAATGTTCTCGATGGGCGGTGCAAACGACTCTCAAGCGCTTCAGAGAGATAAAAGAGGTGAAGGCAATACAAAGAACAGGTAGAAAAAATGTTACCACGCCTCGTGATGATATCCATCATCCGTCAGTCGCTCAGAAGCAGAAGAAAAACATCGCCAGAGCTCTGTGCGGACTTCAACTAGGCAAGTTCATGACAAATATCAACCAGACCTGTTAGAAGAAGGCTTGTAGAGTACGGTCTGAAAGGCTGTAAAGCCAGGAAGAAGCCATGGATTTCTGAAGCGAATATGAATAAGCGTCTTCAGTGGGCCAAAAACCACTCAAATTGGAAGGTGAGACTTCGTGTACTTCATTTTGGAGAAGAGTTTTTAGCAACAGTCGGTGTTGCCGAACATGGCCTGATGCGTTGAATATGCGCAATGTATTTTGGAAATTTGCTAGAAGGGAGGACGAGGTCGCGGAAGAAGGATTCATCGCAGCAGAAAAAGTCAAGGAATTTTTGTTTAGAATTGTCTCCTCTACAACTTTGGTCTCTATGAAATTTTTCGTATCTGTGAGGGAAATATATTTTTGTCTCATTTTTTCTCATTTTCACTGCCAGTCTTAAGACTCATTTCCCTCTCCCTCTACGAATCTACTGAGACAAATGCTGTTTGGCAGATATTGGGGGGGGGGGGGGGGTTCGCGGGCCGGATTGCAATATTAATGCCCAGCAAGGTGGCGTGCTGGAGATTGCCCGCCCGTGGTTTTCACAGATGGCTCATTCCAGAATATGGAGTCTGTTTCCACACCGTATCTCCCCTTTGGTAGTCAGCGCGTCTTTCTTCACGGCCGAGCTGGTTGTACTACACCCCGTGGTACTGGAGAGAGCGCTTTATGCTCGGTTCGGAGACTGGCTCGTGATCTATACTGACTCACAAAGCGCATTGAGTGCTCTCGGAACATTGTAATGTCCGCACCTTCTGGTTCACGGTATACGTTAGGCAACGATTACTGCAAACCGGTTGGATGTCGAGATTCGCTTCTGCTGGGTTCCTGGGCATGTGGTGAATGAAGGCGCCCAAAGAGTCTGCCACCCAGACCAGCATTTCTCCCTTCCTCACACTGACTACATGGCAGGAATTAAGTCAGCCCTCCGTTATACCTGGCCAAAAAAAAGATCGCACGCCACGACTGCTCCCGCGGACCCCTCACCCCGTCCCCAATGGGACGGTGGGTTTCAGCGATCTTTCTGTCCTCTTCTAATTGGTTACACTCGTGTGACGCACCGCCATTTGATGGGTTGCAACCTTCTACCTAACTGTGACAACTAAATTGCTCCCCATCCTTGTTGAACATCCAAGTGTGAGTGATCTTCTCGCCCATTACCTGTCCCTGTACTGGTACGAGTGGAGTCGCTACTACTTTTCCCTCGTGCCTGGGGGGACGGGTCCTTGCAAACTGACTTGTGAGCTATACGACTGGACGAGGCTGGCTTCTTCCATTTTATTTTACTCTCTTTGGTTTTGGTCGCATGCTCCGTTGCTGGAAGAGGCGGGCCTCTTCCCACGTTGTAGCTTGCTTATCTCTTTGTTTTTTTCCTTAGTTTTTTCTCGTGTGTGTGTGTGTGTGTGTTTTTAATGCAGCTTATATATATAGGCTAAAATTGACTAGGATGACTTTTGCCCTTGGCGGCAGTCACCAGACGGGCGCTATAAAAGAAAAGCCAGCTCTTCCCTGAAGTGGACATATGCGCGGGACGCACCGCCATTTGATGGGGGCGCCGCCCTTGCACACCTTTCTGCGACGACTTCTTGCTTCCTCAGACTGAGCGGCCCTTTTTTGTCGAATGTTATGCCAGGCTGGGGGATTTTTCCGCGCCGTACTTCTCTGTTACCGGGGCCAGTGGGGTCCCGTGTACTTGAGACGGTTCTGTGGACTCGAGAGTTACTGGAGGAGGCTAGCCTCCGGTGTATACATATTTGTGTGTGTGGTTTTTGAGTGCATGCTCGTTTCCCTGATTGAGCTGGTTTTCCTTTTTGCTATTTTGTTTTTCCTCTGTGATTGTTTCTTATTTTTCCTTTTTTGTTTTATTTTAAATTAGCCTAAGGATAGCCTGTTGAATTCTTCTTTTGCCATGACCTTGTTGACGGTCGTCAGAAAACCTTGATTTCAAAAACACAAAAAAACAAATCACTTTTTTGTTTCAGAAATTTTATTATAACCTAAGAATGTGCACAGTCAAGTTCCTATGATTGAATTGAAAAAACAACAACAAACAAAAAACCCTAGGGCGGCCGCAATGAATTCTCCCGATCGGAGTGTTCTCCCAGACCACTCTCGTTCCGTGTATCTGAGGTTTTGTGTCCGTTGGTCATCTTGTTAATAGGTGTTGGACTTTGTTAGAATCCTAGTGGCAGTGAGGGGCAGATGTCTGTGTCAGTCAAGCCTTTGGTATTTATATACGTTTCATTTTGTTTGGTGGTCGCACCGGTGCCTTATCAGGGCGACCCGCTTTTGGCTTGTGAGGGATCTTTCTTCTGGGTTGATGCCCGGCGTAATGACGTTGAAGAGGTGGGTTGGACCCAGATGCTATGCCCTGCTGTTTTAAGTGCGTGTGTGTGGATGGTTTTAGGAAACTGGTAAGTTCTTCACCCCATTGGCTTATCCCATTTGAAGCACAGGCATGGTCACCTTTTACGACATGCAACTTATTTTATGAGGGAAGGAGCATCGTAGTCAGTCTAGAACATAGTATTGGTTCCTTCTTTTTTTACTCTTCTCATTCCCAGTTTTTGTATCCACAGAGGTGAATCGGCGGGATTACCGTGCATGGTACGGTCTGGGACAAACATATGAGGTCCTTAAGTTGCCCGCATACTGTATCTACTATTACAAACAAGTGAGTGTTTATTGTTTGCATTTGAGGTGGGCACATGTGGAATCCCCTGGTCGTTGGTGAAGACCCCGAAAGTGATGATCGCCCATCATTATTGTGGTCCACTTGAATGGAAGCGTCGTAACCGATAGCAGAGTTTGATTTCGTTGGGCATCGGTTCGATTATGCTAAGGAGACGCTCCTTCAAGTCAGCCTTTGGAGGGATTGAAGCCATAGGTCATGCTGCCTTCCCGGTGGGATCTCTCGTGCGCTTGTGCCATGGGATTGGAGAGTTATCTTGATTGGCATTGATTATAATTAAAGTTTGCCTAGTAGCCTTCGCGAGCCGAGCCTGACTTGGAGTACTGACGCTCTTTACCACGGGAATAGGCACATCGACTTCACCCTAACGATTCGCGCACATTGATTGCCCTAGGAGACAGCTACGAGAAATTAGAGCGGTGGGACGAAGCTAAGAAGTGCTACCATAAGGCCCACAGCATTGGTGACATCGAGGACCTCGCCCTCCTACGCCTCGCTAGGTAAGCCCCTCCCGTCCGCTCATTCCCAGTGACTTTTGGAATTCAGAGTTTTGTCGGCGTTGGTTTATCCGCGTACTCCAGTTTTCCGGGCAACGGGGTCTGTTTGTATTAGTAAACCGCCTTGGGTTCTGCCCGAAATTTGAACTAGGACGTGTTACCCTGGACATGCCCAATTTTATGGTCGCTCCTATAGTCCCTGTAATTCCTTCCTTGTTTATCTTCCTTTAGGATATATTGTTGTATGGGTACCATTTTATGATGAGGTGCTCGAGGGGCCCCCATTTAAAACCCCGTCTGTTTTCCTCGCTCGAGCGCTAACTTGAGGCGATTCGTGTAATTCCAGGTTGTATGGGCAATTGGGTGAAGGGGACCGGTCCGCGGTGGTGTACGAGCGCTTCCTACAGGAGACGGATGACTCCTGTCCGTCGGAGGACCGCGGACAAGCCTACCTCTTCCTGGCGGAGCACTTTCTCCAGAAAAACATCCTCGACCTCGCCTACGAGTACGGCCACAAGTGTACTCTCTACCCGGAGGTGAGTGTGGGTTGGATGGAGACGGTCGTATGATGTAAGTGGCACAAATGGGGCTATTTCATTCACGTAGTAGGCGGGAAGGGGTGAATGTAGTGGGTGAGTTGCCTTTATTTCTAATGTCACCATTGTTGAATGGGGGTGGGAGAGCCTTATAGGGGATCCCCCCCCCTCCCTCTTTCTCTACTCGAACGAAAAAGCGTGGGTAATATGGCCATTGCTACAAAGTGTATTACCATTAAATGAAGGGACTAGAGGCAAACCCATAACCCCTGTAAATGAGTTTCCATAATAGAACCATCATCATCAAGCGCTCTCCTCCAAAGTGAGGTCGGAGCCCATCAACACCAGAAAGAAAAAACTTCCCACCCCTCTATGCCTAATCAAGCACATCGTCACCCATGCTTTTTATGGTGATGGGGTGCTTTGATTATAATGTACCCACTTCGAACTCCGTCGTGGAAATCAAACCCAACATGCTTTGAGATCTCCACAAAGAATGTCTTAACCGTTTTCTTAATAGCCGTTAGCGTCGGTGAAGAGGGGTAGGCTAGTCGCTGGTACTCGTACCCGTACCCATATCCTCTTCTCTCCCCCAGACTCGCGAGTCCGGAAAGACGATCCTTAACGAAATCGCCAACAAGCGCCAAAATGAGGAACAAAAGAGCGTAAGTTTTCGGGAAGATCTCCCGTTACCACTCAGTTTGCCGGGAACTGTTGTTAGTTCAGATGTGGTCATGACGCCTGGACTGACAGTGTCCTCTTGATGTTTTCTTAATCCCTAAACACTCTTTGCCCCTCCCACCAACTCTAAATTACCGTAGCTTTTTCTTGTATTTACCCCCGTGTGGGACTAAGATTTCCAGTCTGTACTCATTTCTTTTTCCTCTTCGCAGGAGGAGGGGTCCTCTCTACTGTCCAGTATGACGCAGCAAAAATTCACGAGAGAAGGGGATTCTCCTCCGGGCAGCAAACTTCCCCCTTTATCCTTTTCGCCTTAATTCGTTTACCCAGGGAAGAGCTGCTGATGCCTTTCGCTTTTCCTGCAAAATACTAATTTTTTTTTATTAAATATTTTTATATTTCGCTGGTCTCATAATCCCCAAGACGGCGCTAGAGCAAGCAACTTGAGCTCAAAGCGTGATTTTGAAACGGTGTGGTCAGCTTAGAGTATTCATATTCGCTCCCTCCCCCTTTTATTCCCATATAGTATCCCTTATCTAAGCTCCGTTCCCTACAACCGCAATCACCCAGTACCCACCCTCAACCGAATGGGATTTTCCTCAGAGATGCCGTAGAGGTTTTGTCTCGTTCAGCCGTGCTTTTATGGACCATGTTGTATATAGGCGTTAAATCCTGCCTGGTTCCTGGGTGCAGATGTCTATGTTGGTGAGGCTCATGCGTTTTTTGGTTTGTGACCGCGGAACTTTGCTACGGGAAGGCGTTTGTGACGGAGTGATCTTTCCTGTGTGCGAGAGGTTTTGTCTCGCTCTGGCTCAGCCGTGCTTGTGTTGACCATGTATATAGGCGTTAAACGATGCTTGGGTACAGATGTCTATATTGGTCAGGCTCGTGTGTTTTTTGGGGTGGTGACCGCACTGGAACCTTGCCAGGGCGAGGTGTTTGTGACAAAGCGATCTTTCCTGTGTTGGTGTCCGGTGGATTGACATGAAGATGGTGGTGGTTTGAGACCAGAAATTGTATGTATGGATAGTTTTGTGGAAGGGCTTGGTTTCGGGGTGGAGGGATTTCTTGGTGTGTCCTGGGAGTTTTTCGCATGTTACGTGGAGGCTGGTGTTTCTTCTACTAAAGAGTATTGTTAAGGTAATTGTAAGATTTGGCGCCCGGGGTGTACATGCATAAGCAAGTGACGAACGAATATATTGTATGTGTGGGTACTTGTAGTTCCTGTGAGTGCTCATTTAGGTGGTTGCTTTGTTTGGTGGAAAATTATACTCTATCTAAGGAGTTGTATGTTGTGAAGACAACGGAAGATATTTTAAGATGAGACTCATTTGGTTCTTGTGTAGCCATCGTTAGTCTTGGGATGTAAAGTTGTCGATTGTGGGCTGCTTGTTGTTGATAATGATGTCATCTGCGTAGTTGTAGTGTTTGATTTTCGGGTTGTGGAGGAAATTGTTTGAGGGTGGTGCGGATCCCAAATTGACTCCTTAATGCATGTGCTGTGTTCGTGTATTCTTGCCGCGCTATTTTAATTCTGCTCTGCCTGAGAAATTTAGCGATTCGTTTTTTTTATAGTTGGGGTAGAGTTCGGTGTTTAGATCCCTGGGTACCGTTTAGAAGGCTTTGCTTATGACCATTGCTCATGTTCGGTCTATGGTTTTGTTGAAGTGATTGCGTGCAATGGACCGAAACCGTCTAGTTAAAAAGGTGTAACCCTAACCTGAATGTGAGCCTTTTTTTTTAAATAAGTTACCGATGAAGAGCCATTTGAGATAATGGGTTTGTCAATTTCATTTATAAAAACGGGCACAATCCTGACGGCGGATCCGAAAATCCCCCAGGAAACACTTAGCTGACGGACAACCAGTATGATTGAGTAATTAGTACTCGATCTCCATGCCCACTACCAAAAGGGAGATGGCTCTCCGCTAGGATGCAAGATCAATCCCAGAGATCGGGTTCTTGCAGACTTAATCCTAGAGGTGTCCTTAATGTGGATAAGCTTACCATTTACTGCCTGAGAACAGCTTCATCATCTAGTCTTGACCCAACTTGTGCTCCCCGGAGTCGTAGCCTACTTTTGGGCAGGAGGTGGTCGAGGACCTCTATGGTATGACCATTTTCCTACCCAAATATTTTCACGTAACCCACCCCAGAAACCATCTTGGTGGTACTTGGAACGCGTGCGGTGGTCCGCTTTTCAGGAAATGATTGTTCTATCCCCGGCGAGTAGTTTAGGTTGGTTGATGAGACTTGAGTTCTCCGGCAACCTCATCGCTGTGAGCCTGACTACCATTCCTACAACAACTTGCCGATTTCCACGCCCTCTGTTTCCTTGGTCGTCGGCCGAGTGCGACGCAACTCAGAGAAGAGATGTTCTCACATTTGGGGTGCATCGAATTCAGTCTCCGGCCGGATTCATCGTAAATCCATCCGGATTTTTAAATTTTTTTTCAAAAATGCCTCAGATAACAAAGTGGTAATGAACCACTGATAAATGGCACTAAACGAAAACCCACCAGGCCCAGCCTAATAACAAAGAGGTACGTGAAGCCAGTATATAAATCATGACTGGCAGGGCAACTGAAAAAAGGTTACTAGGTGCCTGCATGTTTCTATTTTATCGCATTTTTATTATTTAGAAATTTTATGGGTCTTAAACCTTTATTGAAATCCATTAATAACTATAATTTTCGAAACATTAGTACAAATAATTACATATAGATGAAAGAACAATTCGTACAATGCGTGGCTAAGTAAATCACCTAGAAACATTCAACTTGCACTGTCAGATGCTGCTGGAACGAGCTGATGATAATGCAATGGCATTGAAATTCAGATGAACCTATACTGATTATTTTTTACTTTAAAAATTCCGTTTAAAAATTAATCAAAATGCGAATGAAATCGTATAAAATTAACACACAGCCATAAGGCAAATACTGGAAAAAATGCACAAATTTACTAATCATTCATCCTCGAACTTGTAGTTATATCAATAAAAAACAACAACAACTCTCCTCTGTTTGAATATGTTGCCATACTCAGAGAACAGTCATTCTGAGAAATATGAGGAAGATGGGGTAGATAGTAGTTTGCAGGCCAGAATCATGTTTGATGCTGCATTTCTCACTATGACTTTCATCCAGGCGCCAGTCTGCCAATATCTACCGAAACATGCTGCAAGGTTTATCCCATTGTGGGAACCTGGAGAGTGAGATACAGTAAAATCTCTTTTGATCCAGTGTCCAGATAGTGAGATAAACGTCTCGGGAGGTGGAGCATGTCCATACATCGATAGTGAAAGAAACGTAGGTTCCATTGGGTGGTGCGAACTCGCGCTCAACTGCAGACCTGACATCTTTGTAAACCTGAGGAAGCACAGTGTCAGAGAAGTAACTGCGACTAGGAAGCATGTAACGAGGTTGCATGTGAGCCATCAATTTGATGAAACTATCATCTTCAACAATGGAGAATGGTTGGTTGTCAAGAGCCATTATGTTCATAAATTTCTTATTAATCACCTGCGCCCTTCATTCGTTTATGTAAAAACTTTCTTACTGAAAAAGATGTCAATTAGGGCTAGCTGTTTATTCATTGCGACAAATTTTTGCTACAGAGGAGTGACATCAGATGTTGCAGCAGAGGGTGATGTCACTACTGCATTTTTTTTCTTCCTGTTCTTTACTGTTCAGCCTGAGGTGGTTCAGTCATGTGGAAAGGATGGAGGATAATAATTGGGTGAATAGTTTTAGGAAGACGTGGAATGAGGTCATACAGATGGACTTCAGAGATGAGAATTTGAATAGAGAAACGCCAGAGATCGAGCAGCATGGAAAGCCGCCATTAGGTTATATTGGTCGATCTACAAAAGTAGGCTTTGTGCTGGATTCAATAGGCCCGACAAACCACAAAGTGGACGCGAATTGGTCCTATTTTATCCAAGTATGCCTTACTAAAATATAATGTAAAGATTCAATATTGTATTGGTTTGTATATATATATATATATATATATATATATATATATATATATATATATATATGTATTTAAGCATGAGACTGGGAGACTCAAAGGGAGCAAAGACCAAACACTTGAGCACCTGTTTGATAAGTGCCCAAGAGGTGGAGAGTTGAGACTCCTAATATGGACGCGGGTCCTTTCTGGCCACGTCCTCTGTATTTCGAGCATATATAAAGATGAATCAGAATAGGAAAAGGAGATAGAAAATCAGATCAGACTACTCGTAATCATTATTAGTCGGATTACCATTGCTATTGTTACTTAGCTTTCACGCTCCCGGTTCATCACCGAGTCTTGTCTCGCCTTCATCCGGTATTCGCGTTGTTAATACTTTTACTAGACTCCCGTCGAATACGGTATGTAATCGCGCCGCTTATAATATAACTTTCGTTATTTAAATAAAGTGTCTTTTCGTAGTTCCACCTTTGCCTTTTTTAAGCCTTCGGTAAGAAGAACACCTGAAAATTATTGATCTTTGGAGTCAGATTAATAAATCACCGCAAGGACACCCATCACTCAAAGGTTAGGACCTCGTCGCGCCCCTAAGCTAGTGTCCGTCATTTTGTTAAAGACCATACTATATTTCGCCTTTATTAATTTTTTTTTAAACTTTCTATTCTTCTTATTATTTTTTTTAGTTCATCTTGTAGATGGTACATAGCTTCTACGTTCATCTCTTTTTTTTTAAATGAAATGTGTTTGGTGAAACCAAACTTGACTTTAATTGCTGAGCCTTCGATCTATGCGATCATCTTCAGAGTGTCTTTCCTCCTTTATCGTTGAAGAATGGTGGAGTCAGAATGAAAAGAAAACGGATTTTAGGGGATATTTATTCCTCCTTGCTTAAACGTTATGTCAAGAGAAGGTGCCACTCCTGTGTAAGCGGAATTTTAAAACAACTTTAAAGTTCGATTCCAGCCCGTAGTATGGATGTTGATGACTGGCCTTTCTTCGCTAATTAAGATGGCTTCTAAGGTGTTTAGTCTACCTTCATTACCCTCCTTTCTTTTGATCGTTGTGTTATTAACCAACATGTATCTGGTTAAGCTGATACTATGTACCGTCTCCATATGATTTGGAGGGTCCATGTTCAGATGCATTGTCAAACGCCTCGAAAGTGTGGTGGTGGTCATACCAATATATTTTTTTAGTTGTTTTGAAGCTTGCAGTCTTTATTCGGGCAGGCAAACTCTTAAACTATGTTCGTAGACTTCAGGATCGAGTTGTCTTGGCAGATGTTGTTTTTCAAAATGAGATTGTTTCCTTTTGTCGTTTTATAATATATAATCATCTGAATCTTGTCCATTTTCTTCTTAACTTTGATGTTACGGTTAACAATCTCCTTGATATTTTTTTCGTCTATTTTGTAGACCGATGACATCTGATTTCTATAATACAGTTTGATGTTATTTACTGCTTTCTGGTTACTTTCCGTTTCATCCGTGTCTTTAAATTGCCTTCTTAAGAATGATTGAAGTTGTTTTCCAATCATGCTGTTCGGGAAACAGTTGTTCACGAAGGTTTGTTTTATGCGGGAGATCTCTTGATGGAACAGTTCCCACGTGGAGCAGTATTTGTATGCTCAGCGGATGTATGAGCCGATTACACTTTTTTTTTGTACCTTTAAGGACATTCACTATCTGCGTTGAGGCATCTTCCCATGTCTGTAGCTTTTCTGTACACTTTTGTGACGTAATTACCGTTGATATTTTGTAGCTCCACGTCCAGAAAAGGAAATTTATTGTCCATGCTCAATTCATAGGTGAATTTTAACACCGAGTTCTCCTCAAATTGCTGTTGGATGTTCTTCATTTTGGACGTTGATGTAGATGTCATATACATATCGGCAGTATGTGTGTAGCTTATTTTCGATGTTGTCTAATAAGCTCTCTTCAAGTTGACCCATATAGTAGTTGGGAAAGTTCGGCCCCAGGGGCGATCCCATGGCTATTACATCAACTAATGTGTAAAGATTTCCGTCCGGTGACCTGAACGGAGCAGGAGAATGGAATTCAGTCATAACTAAAATAGGACGGACCCAATATTGTGCCCATTTTTAAATATGAATTTGGGGTCGAGATGTGAATAGAATTTATTTAGAGTCTTCTTAATTTCATTGGATCCAAGTTCAACTATAAAGACCGAATTCCATTCCCTTGCCGCTCCTCTGTAATTTATGAATGTTGTTGTGAATCTTGCGATTCATCTTATTGACCATTAGGTCAATCCATTGTCGCATCGAGCAGCATCGCGGAAGGTCGACCCGCACGGGGTTGATTCTAAACAAACCAGAGCCGTCATGAATTATTGAAATTTGTATTCTTTTATTAAGTAGCTTATCCTAAATTGCACTATTCAATTTTAGTATTTTATGAAAAATAGAATTTTTAACCCTTTACTATCTTAGTTTCTTAGTGCCGATGATGAGGCCGGGACCTCGAAACGTTCAAACCCAGACAAATAAAGATACTTTTATCAATAGTGTGCTTGGTTTTCACCTTCATATTGAAACTCCTATTTGGAAGAAGCTCAACAGTTCATATATATATATATATATATATATATATATATATATATATATATATATATATATATATATGAAACGCGGGAGATCTGCGAGACCTTTCGACTAATCGTCCTTTACAAAGCAGACTGAAGCAGAAAGAAACATAAGAAATCTTTACGAAGAAGACACACACACGTATATGACAGATGGGGACATTAGGAGTATAAGTTCATTAACAGGTACCTGGAACCCAACCTTATTAAAAAATTAAGCTTGCCGAAACAGAACGTGACCATTGAAAAAAGGGTTTACAAAAAATAGGAGGGGGACTCAAACCGTCCAAACTAAATTAAGATTACAATTTCATAATTCTTCTATTTGAGAAACAATAAAAATTTATAGGAGATGAAAATTATCAAGAATAAAACCGAAAATATATTAAACATAGGAATAACTAGAAAAGTATAAACCGCATATATGACAAATGAAGGAATGTCAATTCGGCCCAAGTTGACGCTCTTGACCTCCGGAGCTTTGGCGTCAGCGCAGGAAGATGATCCCGAAGTAAAGAAATTTCATTCGCGCTAGAAATCGTACCCGTTTCCCGAAGATGTTAAGCTTTAGTGCGAAATAACATCTGGATACGCATGACCGTTTGTCCCGCTGGCATGCAAGAGAACAATCTTCTATCAATTGCACAATCTGTCACACCCTGGAATCAAGTCTTCACTTCGGCTCATCAAATCGAGGTATTTCTGGCCGAACATGGACAAGGATATCCGCTCTCTCACAAGAGAGTGCCTCCCCTGTCAGTCTTCCAAAGTGAATAGTCACACAAAATCGCTGATTCTCCCCATCAATAGTCCTTCCTCGAGGTTACAAACGTTACACATCGATATAGTGGGGCCACTCCCACCGTGAACACGGCCTGGACAATCCTACCCCTAGCACAAGCGGTACTTGCTGTCATGCATCGACGGAGCAACAAGATGGATCGAAGCGCTACCGATCCCGGAAATAAGTGCAATAACGGTTGCTTTAGCTTTCTTGAACGGGTGGATTTCCAGATTTGGAGTCCCACTTTATGTGGTAACTGACAGAGGTGCCCAATTCAAATCAGAACTATTCAAAGAGCTGTCTGCCCTCGTTGGTTTCCATCGTCTTCGCACCACGACGTACAGACCGCCCACGAACAGGATGGTGGAAAGGGCACATCTGACTCTGAAGTGTTCAATAATGGCGCGTAAACAAGGTTGGCTGGTGGCACTCCCAATCGTCCCGTTAGGAATTCGCTCTTTACCAAATGATTCGGGATTCTCACCATTTACGGCAGTCACGGAAACCACACTCTTGTACCCCAAACCTCTAGTAGCATCATCTTCATCGAAGACCAATTCCAAATTCATAAAAGAACCGGCATCCACCATGGCACAAATCGACTTCGCGCAAGCATCCTTAGGACATCTGCACTCGTTCCCCAAATCTTTCGTCACCCCATGACCTCTGCAAAGCGACTCATGTGTGGGTCCGAATAGACAGCGTAAGAAAACCACTTGAAGCGCCCTATGCTGGCCCATTCCCGGTTATCAAACGCAACAATAAAGTTTGGACTTTGAAATTCCCTGATGGAAGACGAGACACTGTCTCGATAGACAGGTTGAAACCGGCGCGATTACCTTCCCCTCGAGGTGGTGGTACGCCGAGCGATTAGCAACGCCCTCGCACGCAGGCTGAAGGAAGGATTCTGAAGATAGTCAACTTCGTGGAATCACGGCCACGGGAAATATTAGAGCCTGATGTATTGATTTCCCCTAATGGTTGTATTGCCTTACGCGCCAAGCTAGAACTCTCCCGAAAGAGCCACTCCCGCACAATAAGGAAAAAAAGAACTGTAGATCTGGCTCGAGGGGATTCACGCCCTGACAAGAATCGCATGGTCAATCCCTACCGAATTCTTAATTTCCAAACACATCTGAAAGTTTTGGCTATAGCTAACAGGGTCCTACGGTTTGACGTGACTGGCCAACCCGCTCAAGCATTGTGCTCATTACCACATGAGGAGAATTTTATTAACCTGCCTCGCCACCAGTACGGCAAGGAGGTCAAAGGAGATGATCACTCTGACGCGCTCTAGTGCTCTGGCAGACATTAGATCGTAGTGGAGTGAGCACGAGACGCTTAACGGGCTAAGGATATTCTTTAATATAAGCATAAAACTGGAGGTATGGGTAAGGTGGCGTTTTCTGTCCTGGAGCGGCCGGTGGCTGACGCCTTCGCTCTCTTCTGTGAATTCATCTCTTCATGTAAAGAAGTTACGTAACAACAACCGTGTTTTTGTGGGCAACGCGGAAGGCCCCTTTGTCCTATACACAGGTCAGTAATGATATGGAGCAAGCTTTCGAGTATGCGTATGGGAAGAAAGGCCTGTCAACGCGCGGTTGTAGAAAAGGTTTGGCAACATATGTCACTCAGTATGCCCCCGAGGAGCCTTCCGAGGGTAACGACTATGATGTTACATAAACTATCGACTCCCCGTAGATATTACGATCTATCTAACGATGTTTCCCAAACAGCCGAGGCCCGAATGTCCTTCTTTTCTTATTTCGCGGTTCCGCAGAATGCACCCCAAAGATCCACCCAACAGCTGAGCTCTGCGGGAGTCAATGAATATGCCAGCGAGGATATGTGACCCCGATGTGCCTTCGTCTTCAACTTCTGATACCTCGTAGGCACCTTCAATGGATACCAGCTAGTTGGGTGAATCGATGGTCCAGTTGTGCTCCGAGGAACAGGAAGATATCCGGGATTACATCAGAGAGCACCGCCAGAGAAGCGGCCGTCTTCCATCTCAACACTTCATCCGAACAATGTTCTACCACAAGCCAATACAATAAAGCCAGGCTAGCCAAATTAGTCAAGAGATGGAAGAGTAGCCAGTAGGGTTTTCCCTCCTTTGACTCTTATCTTGGTTGGCTGCTTTGTTAAGGTTTGTGATTTTGATACATGAAACATTTAACCAGTTAATGATACTCTTGATTCATCGTTTCGCAGTTTATTTGGCGTCTTTTCTCCATTTTCAGGACGCAAAGCTGACTTCCTTGCTGCAGGAAGGTGAACTTGCTTATGACCCCCCACCCCTCCCCCGACCCCCGCGTGTGAGTAACTTTTATCACTCCTTTAGCACCTCCTACTATTTTCCGTTTCCATTTCTAAACTTTTAGTGGACTAGGCCTGCCCTTAACTGGTCGGGGATACACTATAAAAAGCGTTGCTTACGCCCTTACGCCCACCACCTCATTAGGTGGCAAGGAAAAGTGGGTATTTATATATATATATATATATATATATATATATATATATATATATATATATATATATATATATATATATATATATATATATATATATATATATATATATATATATATATATATATATATATATATATATATATATATATATATATATATATATATATATATATATATATATATATATATATATATATGTCTGTGGTTTGTTGGGAGGAAAGAAGAAAGTGTGTGTGTGTGTGTGTTTGTGTGTGTTGGGAGATTTAATATCTAGCCATTCTCTTTATTACATGTTTGAGTGAGTACGTACCCCCAAGTCACCATCATTCACGCAAGATCTCGACATGCGGAGGAGGAGGAGGTTAACTCACTATACCGGCTGGTTAACTAATTTTGATCTCTACTTCAAAATGCAGCGATATGATAAAAATAAAATCACGGTTTAAAATCTCTTTTACTTTGCAACCTCACGTTTCAAGTAATCCAATGTAATGAGGACCGAGTGGGTGTGTGGGGCACGCTACTCGCGAACAATCCTCAGACTTTTAAACACTAAAATGCTGAAAGTTGCAAAGACAGCAACGCCAAAAAAAAACATAATATGGACATCAAAACCTCTGGTGAAAATACGTTGGAGATTCCAAGAATATTATAATTGGGAGGTAACAGTTATCAAAAAAATATCATACAAATATACCCACAACAAGGGTTCTGAGGATTAACGCATATAGATTTCGATATCGAGGATTAACGCATAGAACAATCATCGTTATCAACCCAAATAGATGGGGTTTAACGGTTCTGAGGATAAACGCAGATAACAATATTTTCATCACCTGTCTGTCCTCTCCCTATCTTAGGGACATAAGTGAGAATACCGAGATGATATCGATGGAGAACTTGACACTCTGTCCCATGGTGAAAGTCACATCGCTCTAGGACCCATAGTTTGCGGGATATCCCCGAGAACCAGAAACCAAACCATTGCTAAAACCCGTGGTTATAACAGCGCACACTAGCGAGTGCATAAATGGGTACCCTTAGATTTTGTCGAATATCTCGGGAACTAACCGACCGAATTTGATGAAACCAACAGCATTCGGTGAAAAGGAAAGGCTATTTCATATGGAATATGTTGCTTATGCCCAGGGTTAAAATCATGGGTTTTAGCTGCAAAAAACAGTAAAACTATAAATAAAAACAACTTTAGGGGGACTTTCTTGATGAAATATATAAATCTGGAAAGAGATTTTCTCCCCCCCATCGAATGCCTCTAGTTTCATCAAAATCGGTCGAGTAGATCCTGAGATATTCAACAAAATGTAAGAGTGGTCAGTTTTGTGCCTTCGCTAGTGGGAGCCGGTTGACTCACCAATACATTGATTCGAATATCTCAGGAAATACTAAACGGATTTTTATGAAATTAACGTCAATTGATGGGGGAAGAATAGCTCTATACACATATATACTGGTCAACAAGACTGTTCCATAAATATGGTTTCTATTCATGGTTATATAACCAAAAAAATACTATTCCTCACATCGGACTGCCATTCGCAGTGCAGCATATAAAAAAAAATCCCAAAGCCTATTTTTACGAGCCCTAGTGGGAAGAAGGGGCAAAGTAAATTTGGGGCATATTTTGAGTCCCTATAAAATCGACAAAAAGAGATATGGAGTCGGGGGAAGTGTCGAACTAGGTGGGGGACCGACCCCTTAAGCTACCCAATAAATTTCAACTCCATCGGGTGGTAACTTTCCTATTAACTGCCCTTTCCTTACTTTACGGACCAAGATTAGTAGATTTTCTTTCAATGGGGGACGGTACGATCTTTCCCAGGGTGGAATTCATCGCTCTACGACTCATAGTTTTCAAGATATTGCAGAAAAAACAAAAAATACCCATAAACCATAAATAAAAATGATGGTTATGGGACTATTTCAAAGAAATGTATATATTTGGATAGTGCAAGCCTTCGCCCATCGAATGACATAGTTTCATCAAAATCGGTTGAGTAGATCCCGAAATATTCGACTCCAATTAAACACGAGTAAACCGCCGATAGACAGACAATCCCCGCAAGACAGACATTGGTACATTTCTTAGAGATATTCGAAGAAAAAAGGATACCCATTTGTGCACTCGCTAGTAGGCGCCGCCCCCCTCCCCCTGGACATTTATTAGACCATCTCGGGAACTACTGTGCAGATTCCGAAGAAACTAACATCCTTAGAAAGGGGAAGGATAACTGTATAACATATCAACTGGTCATTACAAATGTTCCACGACCATGTTTTTTCCCATGGTTTTATTAGTTTTTTGACGGTTTTTTGACCATATCTCACGAAATATTAAAGATAGAAACTCGGGAGTTCACTATTTTATACAGTAGGGGGTCCTAAGTATATATACCAACTTTCATCGCGTTGAGAGGCAAAAGGGGGAGTTTGTTCGATGGGTTTTCGCCGATATATCGCTTAATTTTAAAGATAGACAAACGCGACTTTTACCAATCTATAGGATTAATTATTCTTACTATATATGCCAACTTTCATCGCGATTGGGGGCAAAAAACGAGGTTCTGGGTTTTTTTATTTTCGACGATATCTCAAAGAATAGTTAACTTAGAAGGGGTTGGTATGTATATATATATATATATATATATATATATATATATATATATATATATATATATATATATATATATATACCAAACCCCTAAACTCGGTGTACCAGTGAAAACAGATAAAAAAACACCATAAGCGAACCGGCGCTCACTAGCGAATCCAACAACCTGAACACTTTCTCGAATATTTCTAGATCTATCCGATCGAATTTGATGAAACAAACGTCGTAAGAAAGGGGAAGAAGCCTTCTTTCATATAGCATATGTTGCTTAAGACCTTGGTTAAAACCATGGGTTTTAGCCCCAAAACACCATGAATAAAAACCATGGTTATTGTAAAATTTTAATGAGCAGTTGATATGTTATATAGCTATCCTTTCCCCATCAGCTGTTGGTTGGATCTTTGGGCTGGATCTTGACCATCGATTCACTCAACGAGGTGGTATTTATTGATGGTGACTCCAAGGTATCAGAAGTCGAAGGCACAGCGGGGGCAGATACCGTCGCCTTCTTCGACATGCTGGCACCTTCGTTGACTCCCGCAGAGCTCAGCTGTTGGGTGGATCTTTGGGCTGGATTCTGCGCAACTGCTAAACCAGCTAAATCGACCACTAACTTTGTTCTCTCTGTTCCCCGTATTTAAGTTTTAGGGGCCGCATCTCTATGAATTTCAGCCGGATTTAATGCTAATGATAGGGTTTGTACGCGTAGTCCTCCTCTTCCGAATGTGTCGAAGGAACTCTATGGCTGAAGGTCCAAGCGGGCATCCAAGCCAAGGGCAGTTTCCTCCTGAGCGAGTGGGTCAAGTCCAGGACTGATCCATTCCTGGTCTTGATTGCCCTCCTGAGCGCCGTTGTATGTTATTGTCGACGTTCTCTTGGTTGCCCTGATCGCGTTCCCTGGTGCCCCCCATAACATTCGGAGGGCCAGTCATGATGTCCCGGAGGACGTCTCCCATCTCGGAGGGGTGAGTGGACGAGGATGACATAGAGAGGAAGGAGGAAGGGAAGGCGCGGAGGACCGTGGGGACGGCGAGGCCGGGGAGAGGGAGAATGGTGATGGACTAGGTCGGAAGGGCAGGGGGTTCCGAAATATAAAGCGCCCAGAGTTCTCTTGCGGCACTCTGGAAGCAATCACACAATGGGCCACGAGGAGCAAGCACAGATTACTGGGTCCACGAGTTCTATAACAAGGAGAATACTTAATGGGAAAGGCACTTCCGAAGGCGCGGGAAAAGAACTGGAGGCATTGATACAAGGCACAGGGGCGGGACGTTACCGAAGAGGTTCCATCGGAGGACGGGGTGGGGTCCTAAGTCCGAGCTTGTCGAAGAAATACTGACTTGGTCAGAATCCAAAGAAAGGGAATTGGTAGGGAAGTAGGGCGGCGAATGGGGGTAGAGAAAACGAAATTCGTCTGAAGTATCCGAGAGGGAACGGGTGTCCAGCCCGAGGCGGCGGCGCGCCCGGGCGATACGGAGCCCTCTTCTCCAGTCCGCGCTATCGTGAACGTCTTGGAGGAATGCGCGGGCCCTTGCGAGACCTCGTTGGAGGCCTCCTTGTTCCGCCTCCACGGCCCATTGAGGCCATCCAGGATCCATAGGCGGGGGGAGGAGGCGGACAACGCTG
Organism: Ceratothoa steindachneri; assembly: GCA_963969495.1. Classification (NCBI taxonomy): domain Eukaryota; kingdom Metazoa; phylum Arthropoda; class Malacostraca; order Isopoda; family Cymothoidae; genus Ceratothoa; species Ceratothoa steindachneri. The sequence goes on along the minus strand of OZ018317.1, from coordinate 207,233,447 downwards.
AGGGGGAGCCAAGGGGCGCGGGATGGCATGGTCGGAAACGACGATGCCGGTTTCAATCGACTGCTGTTCCTGGGCTTCGTTCAGGGCGGTGGACCAACAGTGTTGAAAGACCACGTGGTACAAGCACAGGAGCTAGTGCAGGCGGTGGAAGTCCGAGCAGGCGACGTTGTGACGGAACGGAAAGAGGGCCAATAGCAACTGTATCTCCTCCCCTTCGCGCGTCTGGAAATGAACCGAGTGGAGATTGTCGCGAAGATTTCTACACACGATGTCCCAACGAGTGGAGGAGTAGGCCTCGATGTCCAGCGTGAACATGGGGTCGACAGGGAGGGTTTCGATGAGGGCAGCGGCAAATAAATACAGGTGCGCACTCAAAATAAATAACCTATACTGATTTCAATTTCAAAAGAAAAGTGTGCACACTTCAAAATGAGGCCAAATTCCCCAATCCAAACAAGATACAAAAAAAATTATAACGGGCGAAGCGAACAAATTTACACAACTATTTCCAAACAACAAAGTGAGAAAAAAAACAACCGAACAAAAAGGGGCACGGGACTATCACTTGTGCGCTGGGTGGGGGGGGAGGAGGTAGTAGGCCAATATAAAAGGCGGTCAGGCTCGTCAGCCAATGCAGGTGGGCAGTGCAGGTGGCAAGCGAGGTAAGAAAGCCCTCCGTCTCAGGGCTGGGCGTAGCACTCGCCTAGAGAGCCTCTCTCGCAGTCTATCCAAGCTTCCACTCTCTAAATGTAGATCCAAGTGCGCACAACCAATTTTAATTTACAGCTTTGACAATTCTTTAAATATTTATTTTTATATTTATATTTGCTAAAAGATTTTTTTCAAAATATAATCTCTGAAAAGAGAATACAAACATCAATACAAATTTTAAAAAAACAAAATAAAATTTAAATTCCAGTTATTCACACACACCCGTTCACACAGAGGGAGGGGGAGGGTATTGGGAAAAAAAGGTAAGAGAATGGCCCTTCACACACACACTCACATTCGCTCCACCACACCTCTCCTTCCTTAGGCCATTCTACAACAGTCACTCACAATACACTCTCAATCGTAGCAATCCGCTGGGGTCGTTCGTCAGTTGTCTTGTCAGTCTCGGTCTCCTCGTCACTATCAATCATGTCATCCACCATACTCTTCGCTTTCATTACTAACTCGCTCATCTCTCGACAGAACTCTTTCATACCTCCATTCATCATCTCCTCACTCACAGCCCTCATCAAGCTCAAAGTACACTCTTGCGAAACAGACAGGTCACTCACATCTCCTGTATTCTCAACAGGCATACCAGAAACCCCCGTCGACTGGTTCCCACCAGAAACCTGAAAATTCAGCCACTTCATCATTCACTACATCAAACTCACCCCTACTATTACCATTCGTAAGACCCGAAAAATCAGCCACACTAGGTTCATTCTGCCCAAACACACTATCACTCATATTGTTCCCAAAACCAGAAAAATCATACACAGGCAGCTCACTCACTCGTATACTTATACCAGCCAAATCGCTCACCTGTTTTTGCAAACACTCAATCTCTCTTTCAAGCTGTCCCATACCAGAAAGACTCTGCTCAGACTTACTTTCATTCTTCCTTTCACTCTTCTTTGTACGCTTTCTACTCTTCTAGACCAAGACTAGCTCTTTCCCAGACAGATCCATACTATCACATTCAATCTCATCATTATGCACTTTACCTCTCTCTCTGCACAGTTCATATACTGGATGACTCACCAGGTAGTTAGGAGGTTCTCTCCATCTCCTTAACTGACTCTGATGAGCCCGCACTCTCTCAGTCATACCATTATTCAAACTCTCTAAAACATACGTCACCCCATTTTCCCAAACTCTCACAACTATATAAGGTCCATCAAACTTCTCACTCATCTTTGACACATTCAACCTACCCTTCACTTGTTTCACCTTCAATACTTTTGCACCTAATTCAAATGAACGAAACTTTTCATGTGCCTCACGCCATACACTCTGCTCCTTTCACTCAAACGAAACCTATCTTTCACTCGCCTTTCAAAATTCATCACATACTGACATGGGGACATTCCAGTTGCACTATGCACAGTCGAATTATACGGCCACAACACTCTTCCCAGACATACATCCCAGTCATTCGCTGTCGTACTCATCATTCTCAACATCTCACACAATGTTCTTATTGTACGTTCAGCCAACCCATTTGAAGACGGTACATACGGAGTCGTTCTCACATGCTCCACACCATTCTCTCTCAACATCCGTTCAAACACTTCACTCGCAAACTCAGGCCCATTATCACTTAGACATCTTTTAGGCTTCCATACACACAGGAAAAAACAACTGCTCAACCACACGTGCAACAGTCACACTCCTTTTATCTCTCACAGGCGCTGCATACACAAACTTACTTTTATGATCAACCATAACAACCATACAACATTCCCAGCACTCGTACACGGCAAAGACACACAATTAATCACTACCAATTCAAACGGTTCTTTCGCATAAACTTTCAACATAGGTGGTTTCACTTGCACACCTTGCACCTTTCGCTTCTGACACCTTTCACACGTAGTTGCAACATCATTCACAACAGTTCTCAGAAACGGATGGAACACACGCTCCTTCAAACACTCCAACGGCTTAAACTTACCCATATGCCCATAATTATCATGCACAACCTTCACCAGACCAATCATACCAACCAAGGACATCACAGGTACATACATATCATCACCACACTTCATATGCCTCACAAAATATACAACATTCATACAAACAACAAAATCCTTAGCATACCTTTTAAAATCACTTAAACACTCAGGCCATTCATTCACCTCTTCAACTCACTGACAAAAGGACACATCTTTTGCATCTCTAGAATATCACCATCACTTAAAATCTCATTCTCATCATCCATGACCAACTCAATCATACCGCAAAATTTGACAACATTCTTCGCACACTCATTCAACCTCATCACCTCACATTCACCTTTCATAATACAATCCTTATCAGCATCCAAAGACAAATCATTCAATCTCATAAAGTCTACACCAAGCAAGAAACAACACGGCATTTGCTCATCTTTCAGAATCACAAAGTCATGCTTCACATTCACACCACTGCCTAAACATACTTTCAGACTAACCTGTTCCCATGCCACTACCATGCCATTTCCTAATCCACTTATCCGTAACTTTACAGGTTTATGCTCGCAACATCTAAACTCATCATACTTACTCAGAATCCTCTCATTCACTAAAGACACTTGCGCTCCAGTATCAATCAAACCACAGAAGAACCTTTCACCAACTTTCACTCTCGCTTTCATTATATCAGGTCCACCATGTTCGCAATACACAGAAGGAACAAGCACACCAACATCAGCACTGACATCAACACCATAATCAACTCCCACATCATCACTCACCACACACTTATCTTCATCCAGACAATCATTCTTCTCTCTCATATATGAACACTTTTTAATCACCCAATTGTATTGCACACCGCTCAAACACTGCAGATGCACCACACTAGCATTTAAACCCTTCATCTTCTCATCTTTGTACATAATCGGCCTCTCATCACCAAAGTGCACATAAACAATCACTCCATACAAACGACTCACTACAATCAACACTTCCTGAAATGGCGGGACCCCTTGCATACACATCGCTCTCAATTCTTTCATGAAGTTCCGCACCCTTGCCATACCAATGCTTTCAGGCTTCCTACATACCTCACTCATTACCTCCTTCCTTAAGTCATCCACACTATCGCGCACTCTCACATCTACTCCATCACTCTTCAAATCTTGCAAACCATTCCATATACTCTCAAACAAGGAATCACCACCAGTCTTACTCTCCTTTCCATTCATAATCCCTTTCGGCAAATACTCAGGATCACTCACTCCACACACATTTTCATCATTCGTACCAGGATACCTTGACATCAAATCAGCCACTCCATTCCGTTCACCAGGCACATACTCAACCACATAGTAAAAGTCATTCAAATCTTCCAAAGTCCTTGCAATCCTACTATCAGCCCACTTCATACGCTGCATATACACAAGAGGTTGATGATCTGTTTTGACCACAAACCTCCTACCATACAAAAACGGGCGCAACACTTTCAAACAATACCTTATCGCAGCCAACTCTCGCTCCAAGGTCGAATACTTTCGTTCTGAAACATTCATAGCCTTGGATACATACCCAATTATTCGCCTGACATTATCTCCATTCAAACGCTGCTCTTGCATCAGAAAACCTCCCATACAATACTCACTTGCATCTGTATACAATTCAAGCATTTTAGCATTCACACTATAATCTGGATACGCCAATTCAACATCTTCAGCCGCTGCCTCTTTCAGTTTCTCATACGCCTTATTTATCTTATCATTCCACCTGACAACCGTACTATCTTTCTTGCCCATCCACCCAGTCAGAGGCTTACTCACACCAGAACAATCACGTATAAACTTTCGCTGGAACTCAATCAAACCCCAAAACGACTTCAGTTGCTTCACAGTCACCGGTTCGGAAACATTCGCACCTTCTCAACATACCTTGGCGACTTTGGTAACCCATTCTCACTCACCATATGCCCAAGGAATTCCACTTCTTTCGCAAACCATTCACACTTCGCCACTTTCACCTTCACACCAACACTCTCCAACGTTCTCAACACATCATTCTCCAATCTCATATGCTCCTCAAAAGTCTCAGTCATAATCAAAATATCATCTGTAAACGCAATCACATTCTTACTCGCAAACTTACTCAACACGACATTCATTGCCAGCTAGAAGGCTTCCGGAGCATTTGCCAACCCAAAGCTGAAGTTTCGGAACTGCTAATGCCTCTTTGTGCAAGAGAAGGCAGTTACCAGCCGGCTCTCTTCAGCAATGGGCATCTGGTAATACCCCCGTACCAGATCCAGCTTCGTAAACCACTCCATCCCATGCATACTATACACACGCTCAGTTACCACACACATCGGAAACCTTTCTTTCACAGTCCTTTCATTCACTTTTCGATAATCCACACACATATACAATCTTCCATCCGGCTTACGTACAGGTACAATTGGACTATTCCATGCACTCTCGCTTTCTTCAATCACCCTCAATTGCTCTAATTCCAAACACTGCTCCTCAATCTCATCAGCAACCGGACGTGGGAAATGCCTCGGCTGCTGATAGATTGAGGAGTCCTCCTTCAGGACAATCTTGAATTCCAGGAGTTTTGCAACACCGAAATCCAGATCACCCTTTCTGAGGGCTCCCTTTCGTTCAAACTTCATTCGATACACATCCTCCCTTTAATACTCAGTCAAACATCCATCTAATTTCACCATGCCCTTCACTTCATTATACGTCCATTCACATGTCTTTTCATTTGCAACATTCACCCTGACATCTGTGCTATCATCCATACCTACCTCATTGTCAGTGGAGAGGTGACCCAGTACATCTCCGACTTGGATCCCCCTCACCTGTCCTTTCACCCTGGGGTCCGCCTGCACACATACAAACGGATCATTCATTCTCATCAAGCCATCAAACACACATGCAACACGCCTTACCTTATAACACGCATACTTTCCATCCAATATCACATTGTTCTCACCCACATTCAAACTAAGATCCTTACTCCCACTCACTCTAACAGACACCCTTTCACCCTTCACAAGCCTTACATTCTCCATAGCAGTCACCTCAATACCAGTAAACACACTCCTCAAAACACTACCATCTTTCCCTATATACAACTTATACACCTTATTTTTACCAATCTTTCTCTCAATCTGATCACTCGCAGGATGCACAACCATACGATTCATTTTCATAAAATCATACCCCAAAATCACACCATACTCATTACTCACCTTATCAATCATAGAGAATTCACATTCATTCATCAACATACCATGCATTCGGACAGCTGACCTTATCATTCCAATCACAGGCACTCTCCTATTACCAATACGTACAAACTACCCTTGCACTCAGACAGGAGGGCTTTACCACTCACCTTATCATACACATCTTTATACACCAAGCTCATCTTGCATTCAGAATCTATTAAAGCCAAACACTCAATTCCATTCAATTCCACCTTCACACTTAGACACTCATACTTCCTACCAGACAGCACTTTTACACTAGACAGACTTACCAACACATTACTCACACTCATGCACCCAGAGGATACTTCAGCAGGTACCCTCTTACAATTCAGTTTCCCGCTTCAGACTTTCCATTCACACCTTGCGCTCTCAGTCTAATCAAACACTTTTCACTTGAATGTCCTTCCATCGCACAATAGCTACATACATTCCTCTGGTCACGACACATCCTCGCATAATGACCAGACTTTCCACAATTACCACAAGCATACTTCATACTTCCTCCAGAAGTTGCTCCACCATTCAACCTCGGATAATCTTTCTTCAAATTGCCTATTTATTTACACTCGAAGCACTCTTTCACACTTTCTTGGCAATCCTTTATCATATGCCCCTTCTTACCACACCCAAAACATGCACCAGACGTCCACCTACATTCTGCCAACATATGACCTTTCCTTCCATACCGATGACATTCCATAATCTTTCTTACACCATTCGGTCTCTCGTTTGCTGGGAAATACCTCGGTTTCTCTCTCATATACCCGTTCCCACGCTTGACATTCATCTGTCCCCTTTTATTCCACCACCCTCCATTTACTCATCCATTCTGCCGGCCCAGGAAGTTCGACATCACTCCAGCTGGTGCAGCCTTCAGGGCATCCCTGTAGCTGACAAACTGCTGGGGTGGAGGAAAGCTCCTGGGCTTCTTACCTCCAACATTCACACTGTACCATCCATCCTCTTCTAGATCGCTTTTATCATCAAATCGTCCATCTTCCAACAGTTCCAACACATCCTCCCACATCAACCGTTCACCTGTCAGTCTCATTATTTCGTTTCTTTTTTCACTCAGCCATTCACTCACCTTTCGCGGGATCGTGTCCAGAAACTTCCTTATCAGTGGTTCACATTCATTTACATCATCATCACCATACCTCTTCCTCGCCATACTCTCAAGCCTATGTGCATACATGTTCACACTTTCACTCTTTCCCATTCGAGGCCTTCTCAAATTCATTCACCCTTTTATACTTCACACTCTCTTTCATTCGTTTCACCTGCCCAATCAATCTCTCCTTCCTGCGCGGCAGACCTTAGCAATGTCTAGTGCCCCCCCCCCCTTCAAATTAAGATTGTGGGGCCCCCACAACACGTATCATACATTTACAAGTAGTGTCAGGCGCGACAAATACTATTCTCGGCAGTCCCAATGCTGCGGAATACTTACAGAAAATTGGTATTCGAAAATTTTATATTTTCATTAATAAAATAAAATTGGGGGGCCACAGTGGGGTGGGGCCCCTTCAAAGGCCATCTCCCCTCGGACGGGGAGGTCGGGGGACAGTTGCTACGGCTCTGCTGCGTGGAACTGTCGGCGCGGAATTTTGTCCTGCGCGGAGCTGTCGGTACTCCGACAAGCGCTTTCCCTACGATATAATTGACTTGGAGGTCGCTTTGAACCCTGACTACGGTGCACGATCCGACAACACAGACGTCGCAACTGAATTAACAGAACGTACTTTCAAAATTTTCGATCTTAGGGAACTAAACTAACAGAATACCCAAATGGAGCATCTTCGTCGGGATGCGATGCTATATTAAAAACATCTTACCGCCAAACACTAATGCGAAACTATACCCCCGATGAGATCGACCCCATAGAATAATGAAAGATTTCGGCAGAAACAGGTTCGAGATCCTGGATCATAGCGATCTAAAACGCACAAAAATAGTTAATGGAGATAATCTAAAAATAGGCCCCGAAGCGACCATTTCGAAAAGGGGATGCCACAATGCTCGACTCGCATATCCCTAACGAGATTCACCTTCAGTAAAACTGCCCACGAGGGAACCCGCCCCATCAGAAGCGAACCTACCTGAAGAACCTCAAATCACTTCAAAACGATATACCCCGAGTCCAGCCACTCACTCTGGAAATAGTGAGACCCCCTTCACCTTTACAGGAAGAACTTCTCGGAGCAGTAGGCCTACCGCCAACTGAAATAGGTGAAGAACGCCAGAACCTCCGAAGTCCTAGACCTGTTTCATCGATCACATCCATCCCCGATCGACAACCAAAAACCCAACCCCACATACAAACTATCATTATCCGCTAATACTGGTAAAATTCTCCCAAAATATGTTTTCCGAGGGCATAAACCCTATTAAGATAACTATCATTATTTTATGCTTAATTTTAAATGTTTCACCCTCGCTAAATGCAAATCGACCCCAAATACCACTTCCAATGCAAAAAACCCATTAGCGAAACTTAAGTTTATCAATCGAAAGCAAAGTCCAGTATTAGAATATCATTTAAACAATTATTTTTTAATTATTTTACTCCCAAATTATAATTTTGTTCAATTAATTTGTACAAAAACTGGTAAAGTGAGTTTGTTATTGACTAGGTGCTTGTAACATATTTTGTAAATCATAGGATATAAAAATTTCTATTATCAAATCAATAATATGAAAGTGGGACGCAGAGTAAACAACCCGAGTTTCCACACTTCTTTTGAAAGGGAGAAGTGTTAAGTGCCTTAACAAAGGAAAGTAACTATAGTATAGTTAGATGAAACGGGAAGACCACCTTTCACTTTCATACTTAGGGAAAAAACACATTTGCATATAATTCGATAGGCAGATAGATCAATAGATAATAAAGACAGATATGAATTAAATGCTTAGCAGTTCACCAAAGTATACATTTTTGTTTTGCAAAGCTCAGCTGTTTTTTTATCCCAGTTATAGCAATGCCCTCTGGGCATTCCTATAATAAAACCCTGCTGGGAAACTTAAATATATATATCATCATTTATTATGTATAAAATTCAATTCTTTTGTCATTTAAATAATTCATGCAATCCTTTAACTTTGTTAATTTAAGCATTCATTATTTTACTTAACTTTGTCAATTTAAACTTTCAATTAATTTACTTCAACTTTTGTAAATTAAATCATTTTATGTTAAACTTAATAATTAATTAATTCATTTATTTTACTTGTCAATTCAATTAACGTATACAGTTCCAAACAACATCTCTTAAATTTCACACACAAACAAACAAACACACGTTCCCAGTTCGATCGAAAGAGCACGCTATTCTGCCTATTCGACTCGCTGCTTTCTTCGTATAAAGGTCGGTAACCATTCCTTCCACAATTATTCATTTACCTCCAAACAAATCATACTGAGTTAATTCCACTCTCACATTCTTTGCAAACGATCATACGCGAGTAAGTCCTAATTATATATATTTCTCATTGCAGCACCAATTCAGTCCATTATAGATACTACATAGATACATTATAGATACTACATTATACATACTCTAAATTACTACACTATATCAAAGATACTCTATATTATATACTCTACATTATTTACTCTATATCAAAGATACTCTATATTATTTACTATATTATTATTTACTCTATTATTCACTCTATATTGTTTCACCATATTATTCACCATATTTACTTAACCTACTTATCTCATTGTACATTCGTTGATTTTGTGAATATATTTATATTTGTGTAATTGTCTTTCTTAACGCCCAAGTCATTATTCCAAAATTTACTTCGCTGTCGCATTAGGCCTAAAGCTAACGGCAGACATCTTCGATCAAACAAAATTTATGGTTATGGTTTTCGAAACGCTATCTAGGCTGATTTATTAACCGGAGATAAATCACATTGATAACCATACACTATACCAGTCTCTCATATATAACACAACTTTGTAATTGATTTTTCAACCATAAATGATACAACAGCAAATTTCGCCCGCCTAACCTTACCAAAACCCAAACACTGCGAAAAGCTCAGATGTTCTTAATATCAAATTCTCTCAGGTTTAATAAATTTTGTAATTAACCTTTCCAGCTCTCAATGGTATTGCAGCAAGCATCGGCCATGTAAGCAAAAAATAACGAAAACACTGCTGAGGAAAAATGCTTAGGAATCTGTTATACTATAAAAAAAATCCTTTTTCTATTCACCGGTGCCACCCACTTCTAAGATAGGAAAGAACGAATGCCCGCCCACTGGTCGTAAAAGTAGCAAATAAACAGGCAGTGTTGGATATTAACCTGCCCTTCTTAGGTTAGCATTGCTAGATCCACTTGTAAAAACAGTGAAAACTCCTCCCACGTACTATAGGATGGAAAGATTTCCATTAAATTAGCCCCTAGCTCCTCCTAAGTAGTATCCTATTGGTAAACCTCTTTGGAGGTGAGTCCCCACCTTTTTCATATAAAACCCTTGTAAACTTTAGATCAGCAGGATCTCTGAGCAAATCTTGTAATTTGAATACAGGTAAAACCATACAGCTCCTTTTGCTCTCCACCACTGCTTCGTACCGGGGTTCGAAGACGGGCAAGCAAAACACATTGAGTTGCTAGGATCACTTAGAGTCACCGCCCTTTTTCTACGATCGAACCCCTTACAAGAATCATCCTTCAACGTCAGATTGCGCCGTGTACCAAACTACCAGGCAGTCCTTTCTCACAAAGAAGGATTCCGTTGCGCCGACTGCCTGATCACCTTGACTTTGTGTGTCATCTACCGACTAAGGGTCATTGGCATCATAGTTACAAGGCCAATAATGGAGCACAAATCGAATAATAATAATAGTAATAAAAATAATAAAAAAATATGTCCTGTTCCAAAGGTCATCCGTTTAGTATTAGCTAGGATATATCGAGTGAGGCGTTTCCCTGAACCCACTCCCTCAGAAACCCCCTAAGATCCTTTTCGAAAATGGGAATACGTTAAGAAGCCTGAATTTAGTTTCAAATGAGTTTGGTAGTAGTAGTAGTGGTGGTTCGTCAAACTGCCTTTATCCAGGCGGATCCCCGGCTGGAAAATGAAATAAACATAAAGGTTAGTATGACAATCGCAGGTGAGCTCGAGGGCACCAGGGGCCGGTCCTCTGTGGGGAGAGGTGGCAGGAAGTATTATGTTTTGACACCAAACATAACCCTTGTCGCCCGGGGGAGAGGGAACTTTTCGCGTCATAGGTATTTGGATATAAATACCCATCGATGGGATTACTTGAGAGTGTGTGTGTTGTGCTGCGAAAACGGGAGAGGAAAGAAAGCAGTGTTTTAATTAGTTATGTGTGTGATGAGAAGTGTAAGATCTACCCACCCGAATATAAGGGTGAGCACAGCGCGTCCACCGATTGGTAGCCAGATCTCGACGTACGCTGACGTTTGTCTACGTTCTTGCCGGGATCGAACCCGGTAGCGGACCAACGCCGTATCCATTCGACTAGCAAGAGTTCTAATTGAGATTAATGAACATGGATAATATTGATGGATAAAAATAAAAGATTAGAGTCAATAGTACACTAATCTTCCATGCATTGCATGCCATACAAGCTATTGAGTCGGTAGCGAAGATACGCCGTCCTAATTACATAGACCTCTTGCATGGATCGATGATGGCAGTGTTCGTTCATCCTTACAAGTAGCACTTGGGTGAGTGGATTTCATGTTAGCCGATATGCCTGCGAAGGAAAACTCTCCAGAGCATCCGACGTGAAGTAAAACCTGCATACACCACACTGTCAGAAAGACATGACATATGTTGTCCAGAAAATAAGGTGATTTAACATTTGCCCATTTTTGCCATCAATTTGTAGATGCATTAAGTCAGAGAAGTTTGGCGGAAACGAACCCGGGTGGATTAATCTCTCCTCCGCTTGCAAAAAGGAAGGCTACACCTCAGTCTCCTACCGGGTTTTGCTAAGGTTTTGTTACACTCGTTTTTTATCTTTTGAGAGGTTTACGTGTGGGATAGAATAGGTTCCGTTAATGGTTATTAGCAACAATGATCTCCTTCATTGAGCCCACAAAGGACCACTTCCTCTCAACCAACTACAGCTCTAATGCATTCATGCCTTGCCTCTGCAAGCCGTTCTAGAAAAAGATTTTGGATCACCTCATTGGCAACTTCTTCTCTGGTGTCTATCTATATATATTTTCTATTTTTGTATAATATAATATTTTATATGGTCTTCTCCTGCTCAAATTCATACTTAACTAGTTGCACAAGATAGTTTTCAAGAACCTATGCAAATATTTCTAGGAAATATTTTCTATAATAGGTTCTTCTCTGTGTGTTTTCATATTTCCTGCTTACAAATTCACCAGAAACACAAACGTGTCTCACAGGTAGGTGAGCAGAGTGCAATTTTGCTCATTCTGGCCATCGCTAACCTTGAAGCCAACGTCTCACCACAGATAAAATGCTCCCTTTATTCTGACTTTGTTTTTTTGTATAGAGAAGCGCAACCAATCGAGGTCACCACCCTCCAGCTTCAAGAGGTCATCAATTATTGATCGACTACCTAACTTGAACCGAAACGAACGGTTAAATACTTTATTGATTGTATAGAAATATAGGGGTGTAGGAAAGGGGTCATTGACAAAAAGAGAAGAAAGAAAGTAGGGTTTAGAGCGGCAGATATCTCCGATTTTGACGCCAGCTTGAAGGGCGACTCTAGTTCAGGGTGCCAGCGTTCTTTAAATTGCGATGGAGAGAGGACTAGTAGGGGCTGAAATGGAATTTTTATTAAGCCTCAATCTCCTGCTGCTGTACGCTGGCCGATTTTATTGGCCTTGCTCCGCTCCCTCTTGATGAAAGCAACAGGGTACCCCCAGCTTTTGGAAGGAGTCTTGGATGTGCATCTCCTCCTGTGACATGAATTCTTGGCCGCAAATTCTCCGTGCGCGCAGAAAGAACCCAATGACGATGCCCATTTTGGTCCGAGATTCGTGGGCCGCCAGATAATGGATAAAGTCATCTTTGTTGATTGGCTTCCTGTAAACGGAGAATTTCAAGCCTTCGTCGGTCCTGTGTAGTTAAACATCTAGAAATGAAAGCGTGGCGTCCTCTCCCTCTTCCTTCATGGTAAATTTGATGGCTTGGGGAAATTCGTTGATTCTGTGGAGTAAATTATCGTGATTGAGGCGTCGTGAGACGATCACGATCGTGTCATCTACGTACCTGAGCCATTTTCATATGGCGGTCAGAGGCGACCACATGGCCATCCAGTAAACTTGTTGGTACTCTTGTTGACGAAAAGCGAATGTGTTGAATCTCACGCAGAGCTCAAGCAGCTTCAGGAAGACGCACTGCGTAAGGTTTATCACTTTGGGTGAAATCGATGCAGTGCCATGGGTGGATGAGAACAACCCGGGGCCACGGGGTGAAAACGATCTCTTGGAACGGGTGGCTGATAAAGATACCCTGCCACCGGAGGATGAAAAGAATCCTGGGCCATAGGTGGATGAAAACAACCCCATGCTACTGGTGGTTGGTTGAAAGTGATACAGTGCCACGGGTGGATGAAAACGATACCGTGAGATAGGTGCTTGCAAATAATCACGTACCTCGGGTGGGTGAAAAGGATCCCGTGCATTGGGTGGGTGGAAAAGATCACAACTACGGGTGGTTGTGAAAGATCTCGTTCCATGGGTGGATGTAAATGACCCCGTGCAATGGGGGGTGAAAACGATCGCTAGCCATGGTTGGATGATAATAATCCCGTGCAATGGGTGTATGAAAACGATCCCATGTGAGGGCGGGTGAAAACGATCCCGTGTCATGGGTGGGTGAAAACGATGCCTTGCGATAGATGGTTGAAAACGATCCCGTGCCATGGTTAGATGAAAACGACCACGTACTACGTATGGGTGAAAAATATCCCTTGTCACGGTTGGCTGATAACGATCCCGTCCGGTGGGTGGGTGAAAATGATCCAGTGCAACAGAGTGGGGAAAACTATCCCCTACCACGTGTGGATGCAAATTTCCCATGCCACGGGCGGGAGAAAAAGTTCCCATGCAAAGGGTGGGTGAAAACGACCCGTGTCAAGTGTGGTGCAAAACGATCACGTGCCATGTGTGGGTGAAAGAAATCCCATGCCTCGGGTGGGTGAAAACGATCCCATACCTTGGGTGGATGAAAACGATCCCGTCCGATGGGTGTCTGATAACGATACCGTACCACGTGTGGATGAAAAGAATCCCGTGCCATGGGTGAATGAAAACGACCCCGTGCTGTCTGGTGGTTGAAAACGATGCAGTGCCATGGGTGGATTAAAAAGACCCCGTGCAACAGGTGGATGAAAACAATCTCGAACCCTGAGTTAATGAAAATGACCCAGTGCCAAGGGGGATGAAAATTAATCCGTGGCACGGGGGAATGAAAACGATACCGTGCAATGGGTGGGTGAAAACGATCCCGTGTTATGGGTGGGTGAAAACGACCCGTTGCCATGGGTGGGTGAAAAGGATCCCGCGCCAAGGGTAGATGGAAAATATCCCCTATCACACGTGGTTAAGAACGATCCCACGCCTTGGGTGATTGAAAACGACCCCGTGCCTGGGGTGGATGAAAACGACCCCGTGCAACGAGTAGATGCAAAAGTTCCCATGTGAGGAGGAAAATGACCCAGTGTTATTAGAGGGTGAAGAATAGCCCAGACAATGATTGGATGAAAATGACTCAGTTACATGGATGGATGAAACGATCCCATTCGATGTGTGAGTGAAAACGATCCCATGGTATGGGTTGGGTAAAAACGACCTCTTGCCAGGGGTGTGAAAATGATCCCGCGATACGGACGATAAAATAATCCCATTCCACGGGGGGTTGAGAACGATCCCGTGCTATGGGTCGATGAAAACGACCAGGTGGTACTGGTGGGGGAAAACGATCACTAGCAATGGGTGGGTGAAAACCTCTCCCGTGCCACGGGTTGGTGAAAACGATCCCTTCCCTTGGTTGGCTATTAACGATCCCGTTCCTTGGGGGGATTAAAACGACCCCGTGACACGGGTGGATGAAACGATACCATGCGATGGGTGGGTGAAGAGGATACCTTGATACGGGCGGCTAATAACGATACAGTGTCAGGGGTCTGTGAAAAGGATTCCGTGCCACAGCTGGGTAAAAAGAACCCCATGCTATGTGTGGGTGAAAAGCTGTTGCCATACGTGGGTGAATAAGATCTCCTAACACATGTAGTTGAGAACGATCCTTTGCCATAGGTGAATGAAAACAACCCCATGCCTAGGTAGGTGAAATGCTACTATGCCACTGGGAGGAGAAAAAGATCCCATGCAAGTGATGGGTGAAAACGACCCCGTGCCAAGTGTAGGTGAAAAAGATCCCCTACCACGCGTTGTTGATAAAGATCCCGTGCTATGGGTGGAAGTAAACGATTCTGTTTCAGCTGAGTGAAAATGACCCCGTGCCATGTGTGGGTGAAAAGATCCAGTCGACCTGCAGGGTGAAAGAGATCCCGCGCCATGGTTGGCTGATAACGACCCTGTGCCTTGGTGGATGAAAAGGATCTCGTGCCCTGGATGGATAAAAAGTCCCCGTGCCACGGGTGGATGAAAACGACCCCGTGTCATGGGTGGGTGAAAACGATCCCGTACCGCCGGTGAGTGAAAAGGCCCCCAGGCAATGTCTGGATGAAACAACGCGTTGCTATGGGTGGGTGAAAACGACCCGTTGCCATGGGGGTGAAAACAATACCATGCTATCGGTGGGTGAACAAGCTCTCCTTCCACGCGTGATTGAGAACGATCCTGTACCATGGGGGGGGGGGGGGAATGACCCGGTGCCACTTGTGGGTAAAAACGATCCATTGCCACAGTTGGCTGGTAACGATCCCTTGCCTTGTGTGGATGAAAACAATCTCTTGTCATAGGTGGGTCAAAATAATCCGTGCCTCGGGTGGATGAAAGCGACCTCGTGCCACGGTTAAGTGAAAAAGATCTATTGCCACGGGTAGCTAATAAAGATCGCCTACCACGCGTGTATGATAAAGATCCCGTTCCATGGGTGGATGAAAACGACCCAGTGCGGGTGAAAGAATCTCAAGCCACGGGTGGTTGAAAAAGCCCCTCCCCCCCTTCAACGCGGGTTTGAGATCCCGTTCCATGAATGGATGAAAACGATCCCGTGCCACGGGTGGGATGAAAAGATCCCATGTAACGCGTAGATGAAGACGAACACATGTCATGAGTAGATAAAAACGACCCCGTGAAACAAGTGGGAAAAAATGATCCCGTGCCATGAGTGGGTGAAAACGACCCGTTGCCATGTGTGGATGAAAACGATCACATGCCACGGGTGGGTGAAAACAATCCCGTATTCTGGCTGGGTGAAAACCCTCTTGTCCCACGGGTAGGTGAAACCGACCCCATGCCATAGGTGAAAATGATCTCGTGTCTCTGCTGGGTGAAAACGATGCCGTGATTTGGATGGTTGAATACGACCCAGGGCGGTGGGGGGGTGAACAATATTTCCGTGCCATGGGTGGATGAAGCCGACGCCGTGCTATGGTTGGGTGAATACGACACTGTGATATGGGTGGATGAAAACACTCACATGCCGTAAGTGAGTGAAAAGGATCCCGTGCCACGAGTGGATGAAAAACTTGCCATGCCACGGTCAGCTGGTAACGATCATGTGTAATGGGTCGGTGAAAATGATCCAGTGCGATGGGTGGGTGAAAAGGATAATGTGCCATGGGTGGATGAAGCCGACGCCGTGCTATGGTTGGGTGAATACGACACTGTGATATGGGTGGATGAAAACACTCACATGCCGTAAGTGAGTGAAAAGGATCCCGTGCCACGAGTGGATGAAAAATTTCCCATGCCACGGACAGCTGGTAGCGATCCTGTGTAATGGGTCGGTGAAAATGATCCAGTGCGATGGGTGGGTGAAAACGATCCCGTGCCATGGCTGGATGAAAACCCTCACATGCCGAAGGTGGTTGAAAAGAATCCCGTGCCACCGGTGGTTAAAAACGACCACGTGCCATGGGTGGGTGAAAAACTTCCCATGCCACGGGTGGGTGAAAACGACCCCTTGTTATAGTTTACTGATAACGATCCCGTGTAATGGGTCTGTGAAAATGATCCAATGTGCCGGGGTGTGTGGGGGTGAAAACGATCCCATGCGATGAGTGGTTGAAAACGATCCCGTGCCAGCTGTGTATGAAAACGATCCTTGCCTCAGGTGGCTGAAAAATTTCCCATGTCCCACAGCTGGGAGAAAAAGATCCCATGCAACGAGTGAGTGAAAAAGATCCTATGGCATGGGAGGATGAAAAGGACCCCGTGTCATTAGTGGGTGAAAATGATCCCACCCAATGGGTGGCTGAAAAGATCTCGTGCCATATCTGGATGAAAACGAGAAGGTGGTTACTCCTTTTACCTTACACTCCTTATCGTTACCATGTGCTCTTTATATCCAGTGCTCTTAGTCGGTGTTTTCACCAAGAGCTTCCTAACATTGGTGCAGCAAATTTGGGGTCTAATTAGCGACTGGAAGGGAAACTTTTATTTCGAAAAACAAATTATAATTATTCCCTCCTCTCGAGGTCATAACAAATGTTAATCACTCAAAGTGTGTTCTAAAACGTACTCATTCCTTGGTTCAGACTTGTATCTAAAACCCGAAAAGGAAGGTTTGAGTCTTTAAATCCTAGCTGACTCGTATTCTAAATACAAATATTCAAATTTAATAAACATGAATTTCAAAAAATAAGTTTCTTGAATGAATGATACGCACTAAAAATCAAAATTAGTTTGTGAACCTATGATTGTCTCAAACATTATTTTTTGATGTTCTCGTGAAGATCAGCTTGCTTAAGAATCTTTGAGATCAATTTCAACTTTATTTTGCAGATCTTTACTGAGGCTTTCGTAAACATACTTTGGGACCCGATCTGAAAATAATCCAAAATTAAAGTAAAATTCTAGAAAGGTCAGCAAACTTATACATTGGTAGGAGTAAAGAAAGCATCGTATTAACACATCAGAACTAATTACAATAATTATTGGCACAATGATCAGCTGCATTGAAACTCACTATTGTTGCGAGTGACGAGACTCGACCAAATGATCATTTCCTACGAAAGGCAGATGGATTCTAAACGTCTACCTAAGAAAGTGCCATCAAATATGTTTATCGGAATCGCTATCTTTCTGGTCGGGATTATAATACAGAGGGCAATTGTCCATCAATAAACAAATTGCGTGGTTATTTTGATTTGTATAAAAAAAATTACATCTTAATTAATTAGATACTCTTTATATCCGGATCACAGGCGTCTCCGACCCCATCCGAGTCAGAATCCTCTTGTCCAGAGTTTGAGGTCCACGGGCAATTATCTAATTTACATTTTACATCCGCACAATGGATATCCTCTTCTGAGTAGCCATCCGAGTCTGCATCATTACCACAAATATAACCATCTCCGAAAATATTTGCTTGAACACTAGGAAAAAAGAAATAAAACACGGTGAATTTTCAAAAATTTGGAACCTTAGCGAGCGATTGTTTTACTAGCAAAGAGTGGTTCAATCCTTCCCCCTCAATGATAGTGGTAAAAATTAGATAGAAGTAAATGCAATGATTTCAATGGTTAAAATAATCACAGTCCCTATTAGAGCGTTAGTAATTGCTACGGACTTGATTGTTGAATGTACCAGAAAGCTAAATGAGAGCATACTAGGTGGTGCCAACATTGATGGATGAGAGTGAAAATATGGCATGGAAGGAGGGGGAAAAGTTCTAGAATCAGATCAGTGCAAATGAACATTCTGAGGGGGCTGCATGGTGTAAGAAGAGTAGATAGAGTGAGAAACAACTGAGTATGTAGTATGTATGGTATGGAAGAGTTTGTGACTGAGGTGTTCTGAAGTTGGATTGACATGCAAAAAGAATGGATGGGCATTGGTGAAGAGAACGAGTGCCAAGGGGTATGAAACATTGGGACAGTGTGTAAAGGTGAGTTGATTGCTCTGGTGAACAAAATATTAAAAGTTCTTGGGTGAATCGATGCGAACCCGGGGCAAATCAACGAGTTAAATGCAAACATAAGATTAGTTTTTTCTTAATGTCGCAAATTTATGCGACATTTTAATTAGCCAAGGATTTCGCTAAGACGAACCAACCGTCATCTTTCCCATTTTCTTATACGAGAGAGGAAGGCTCCCAGAGCCCTCCATTCTATTGTTATTCCTGGTCTAATTCGGTTGTCTACGCTCTACCATTAGCGGTTTATTCTATACCTGATTACCTGATATCTTAAGTTGAATCAATTAATTCTATTTTTGTCGTCAGTTAATTAGTCGCGATCCCAATCCAAACACTTTCAGTAGTGACTATCCCGGTGTTGTAAAACGGTGTGGGGAGCAATTTCCATTTGGTGATTGCACTAAGTATAAATATTAATTAAAACAATCTAACATTGAAAGGTGTACATAGTGTAAAAATAATTGTATTTAAATGTAATACTTCAGTTATGGGAGCATGATAGGGGGCGCTATTTCTGGCCAACAATTTTGGGCTACAATTTAGGCCTTATTATGTCAAAGGGTAGCCTAATCTGTATTTGGCCAATCACGGCGTTTTATTTGTTTTTATTTTGTTTTGGCCTTTATTCTTTAGCATTTAGTAAATCCCTGCACTTCTACTCAGTTAGATTATTTTTTTTCGTTTACTTATTTCGTTTGAATACAAAAATCAACAGCTTCTACCCAGCAAAACCGTGTCTAAAAAGAGGACCCGATGTGAGAATTATGCAGTTTTATCACAGCGTTTTATTTTGTTTCCAGCCTTTATTCTCTATTATTTAGTAATTGCCTGCATTTTTACTGTTATATTTTTAGTTGAAATTGCTGAACAGACTGGCCTTGCTAACGTTACCATCGCTGATTGGTTTAGCTTTTGTCATGATGTGATTATTATTTCGATAAACGTGCATAGTCGAAAACACCCATTAATTGTAGCCTAGAAATAGCGCCTCCTATCGTGCGCCTCTAAACTGAAGTATTACCCTCGTTTTCCCGGGAAATGCATACTTTTCCCATAATGACGACGGAAGGTCCATAATAGGAAAAGTATGTATTTCCAGGAAAAACGAGTTTCAGATCTGAAAAGTACACACAAAACTGCATTAGAAAAAAAACATTTTCAAAATCATTTAAAAGAACCAGAAACCAGACCTAACCTAACCTAATAACACCAGACAGAAATTTAGGAAAAAACTCCCCTCATTTGTCTTGAAATTCATGCCGATACTTGGGCGAGATGCGGGCTGTAGAAAGCAACGTACTAACGGAAAATGTGCATGGGGTTTTACACCCTTTCGAATCCTTTGAAATTTTAGTACAGTAATATCTCGAGGGATTAAATGCACTGTGAGCCCTATCTATTTCTAATGACTGACAATCGGCATCAAAAACTTCTCGTATTAGTTGGTATTGCGACCTAGCACAGCAACCGCACGCCATTATACCATATGAATTGAAAACATACACAAACATCCGCGAATCATTCGAAATATACGAAAATAAAACAAAGAACGCTATTGGTTAATCGCCAGAAGATGCAGCGCAGATCGCCTGCAGAAACAAAAGCTGATTTTCGGTAACTAGTCAAGCCAAAACTTGAAGGGAATATGGCAAATGGCGCAGAAAGATTAAATTTCGCAAAGTAGAGATATATTTTCGAAAAGCGAATAACTACGTTATTATTAAGTTCCGGAAGTTGAAAATGACATCGGTGAGCATCATTTTAAGAATTAAAAACGTTTATCTCTTTGAAAAATAAAATATCATAATTGTGTTAAAATTAATCTTATCCTTTAAATATAAGAAATTGAGTGTAAATATATAAAGTGTAAATATAAATTTAGAAAAATTGAGGGCCTCCTCCCGCATAGGCTTTTAAGAACTAATCCATTTTATTTTATGCCATTTGTAGTAGTTGTCTGAATCGTTTGTAGTGATGTTTTGCTTCACATACATCACATTCTCTCTTGTTAGACCATGAGTATTATTTATGGTGTCCTCTCTTATTGCAGGCAGATTGTAGTGACTGTAATACCCTCGCTCAAGTTAAGTACTCCGACCGTGGACTCTCAATGGAAGAAGCGTCGTAAATGTTTGAACGAACGAACCAGAAGACTTTTGATACATATGTGGTTTGTTTAGACCCAAAACTCTGAAGGAAAAAATCACTAAAAACGTTCGAATAAACTACAGTAACTACTTGAAATAAATCGAAAAAAATAATCTTTCTGAAAGTAATTTGAGTATTGTCAAAAGAAAAAAAGACAATGAAATTGGTTAAGCATGGTAGCATTGTCAAAAACTTAGATATATGTATTTATTTTTTTTAAATACCTTTGTGTGTCTATGAATAAACATGGTCTACATACATGATACCATGTCTCAAACTTCAAAAATAAAAGATATTACGAGTATTTGTCTTAGAAAATTCATCGATAGGGTGTAGTCGGTATTTTTACACACATCCATTCACTCCGACATCGTCGTTTGATCATTTACGTGTTCATTTAATTAAGTGCAGCATAAAGAAAGATTAAGCTTTACAGGAAATCAGTTCAATTCTTGAAGAAAATAAGGCTAAGGCAGCAGAGATTATATGACACGATAAAAGACTCCGGTGGGACGTAAAATACGTTGAGATTCAGAAGATTTTTTATTTCGTTTATAGCCTGAGGAGATACAACAGCGGAATAGTGTTAACAGTCTTATCTAGCATAAGGAGATACAATGACGGAATAGTGTTTACAGCATTGTCTAGCCTAAGGAGAGGTAAAAGTGAAATTATCATACTTTTTTAGCCTAAGGAGATACAAAATCGTAATTGCTAATAGCGAAGTGTGGGGATATAATTTGAGCAACTAGAATGGATACTATGATCATATTTTAAAGTTGCGAAGATATTAAAGATACAGCAAGTATAGACAATTTTACAATTAGTCCTCCAACTTGATTTACCAATTCGCGTATCTTATGAGAAATTTGAAGTGTACGGTACTGTGCATGAAATTTATCAGGGGTGCTCAGACTTCGGAGACCTTAGGGCAAATTTTGCTAACTATTATCTTTGGCGGGCACAAACACCATTATTTTTTTTCGCATCCGCACACAAGATCACACGGACCGGTGAACGGTCGACATGATGCTAAACTTTTAATACTAAATGTGAAAACGTCAAATTACGTAATAAACGACTAAAAAATAGACACATTTCAAATTCGCATCCACACACAAAGTCACACGGATGGGTCAAACGCGGAACTAAATATCGATCCGCCCACTCATTTTTATAAAATCAATAAAAATTCGAAAAGACACATAAAGCCTAGCGAGTCGTTTCTAAAATGTCTTCTGTTTGGTTGTATTTTCACGAAACACCCAATCAGCAAACTCGATTTATTATATCCGTTGAAATAGAATCGTCGCTTTAAGCGACACATAAATTGGCGGAGCAAAGCAATGGTTTCGGACATGTTTTAAACATGTATGTGAGCGCTCTGCTCGCATGCAAAGTTTCATTTCTAGTAATTTTTATATTGCCAGTTAAAATTTCATTTAGGCCGGCTATTCCAAAATATACCAGCGGACACACTCAAATGCCATGGCGGTCACGGGTGTGAGCACCCCTGAAATATACAAACAAGCAATTGAGCGTCTAAAGAACAACCCAACAGGAAGATATCTGAGACAATGTGCTAGTAAAAAACATTTATCCTTCCGAAGAAGGCTAAATGGAACTCTTATGGGGGAGGGGGCATATTTATAACTTATTATTTTTTATTACTTGACTGAAGTTGCCCCTTGAAACTTTATCTTCCATTTATCTGACTCTTGTATTCTTATTTGCTGGGTTAATTCTTGAACTTCGTAATCTTTCTTGATGCAATCCATTTATCTTGCATTTTATCTTGATGTGATGTTTTTTGAGAGTTGAGACGAGTTATTCTTGCTTCTTGATGACGTGATGATTTCTTGATGAGTTGAGACGAGTTAGCCCTTGAAAGTCGTGTTTCCTTGAATTCCGTTTTCTTTGAGCGC
The DNA here is from genome assembly GCA_963969495.1 of Ceratothoa steindachneri. Taxonomy (NCBI): domain Eukaryota; kingdom Metazoa; phylum Arthropoda; class Malacostraca; order Isopoda; family Cymothoidae; genus Ceratothoa; species Ceratothoa steindachneri. The sequence continues at coordinate 207,210,354 of OZ018317.1, read as the reverse complement.
GGTTTTCTCTTGAGTTGATTTCTTGAGTTGTCCTTAAAGCGTTTTTCGTGGTCTCCGTTTTCTTCGAGAATTTTCTTCGTAAAAATTGTGGACTGTCTGGCATCGATCTGGGGTCTTTTTATCCAGAGGCCAGCACTCTGCCGTCACGCTACGGCGTAGTCCGTGCTGACTTGGTAATTTAATGGGCTATTTATATTCTCGCTTTTTAGAAGGAAGTTTTTCTCTTATACATCTTCGAACCCCTACACTCTTACACCACGGGATTATTACATGCCTTGAATGAGGAATAGACCAGATCACACGATCCAGCCATGTAAATATATTGGATAATACTGTCTAGTGTGATTTATTTATTCCAAAGGTTTCGTTGCTCACTTTCATTTTCGATGGTACATTTACAGGTCATAGCTATCTCAAAATACTTCGGGTCAAAGGTTTTCCAGTCTCACCAGATATGCAGAGTTTGGGACATTTACTTTCAAAAAGATGGAGCAGCTCTTCATTGCCAATTACCTTGATGAAATCTCACTTATTTCAATACTTTTGAAAAAAACATAGAGATTTAATTAACAAACGTATTCTCGATAAAGAAACATCATCTCTCTCTCTCTCTCTCTCTCTCTCTCTCTCTCTCTCTCTCTCTCTCTTTCTCTCTTTCCCTAGTAAATTATATTCGCGTGCACGCGACTAACAATGTTTGTCCACTTAATTCCCATTTTTATTATTATATTGTGATGATAGAAAAGGATTAACTTACTTTGCACGAATAAGCTGCCAAGACAGAAGACGGCTGCACACAATTAGCAAAATTGCTGCATAAGGTTCCATCAGGGCAAGCTTTAAAACGAAAGCCATTATAACACCCTATCTTGGAATTCCACAAAAATCCTGGTTGTCATTGATCACAGTAGAAAGATCCCTGGAGAAGAATTGAATAAAATTAGCCTCACCGCAAATATCCAGGTCCTAGAGAAATACCTTCTTGTGTTACTTTGAAGGGTATGATTTGGTGATAAATAGTGGAGCCAACCCTCTCTCCTTTCCGAGCTCCAGTCTTGAGAAAGGGGATTCTGTACCCTGTGTTATTGGCACATGTACCAATTTTCAGTGCGAATTTTAGTAGTATCTAGTTTTATAGTGGCCAAGTTGATTTAGGTTCTCACGCTTGCGAAGGACTAAACATAAAATATAGTTCAGGAGTGGTAGGATACTAGAAGCAGAAAAAAACGTCCTCAAGATAGAAGGTATTACCTCTGGCAGTAAACTGAAGCCGTCTATATGGATTAGTTTTATCTACGATTTACTTGGTTTGGCAAAATCCACGAGTTAAGAAGAGCTTTTGCAAATAAAGCGATCTACACACCTCAGTATTGACGCAGGGCGAATCGCATCCACCATTATTTCCATCTTGACATTCATCAATATCGATACAACCTGCTTGAGGATTCGAGACAGGGTTAAGCCAAGTGCCGTGAGTGTACGGATTACCTGAGTATCCATACGGACAAGGGTCACACTTGAACCCCGGAGAGAGGTTATAACACTTAGCCACGGGATCACACGGGGAAGAAGTTATGCACTAGAGGAGGGTATATAAAAAGATTAAACATTAGTTGTAGCTGATGTTTATGTTCAGTTCGTGACAAGGAAGAAGATGAAAGTGTTCTTATGGGCAGAACAACCATACCTCATCAATATCGGTGCAACTTGTTCCATCTCCTGAAGTTCCCGAGGGACAGTCTCCGCATTTAAACCCAGGGGACAGGTTAAGGCACGTAACCGATGGGTCACACGGGAAAGAGGTCGAACACTAATGGTGTGTTTAGAAAGAGATTGAACATTAGGAACGCTGAAATTGATGCTCAGGTCATTATTACAAGGTACAATATAATAGGGCTTTCATGGTCAGCACCATGATACCTCATCAATATCAGAGCAAATAGTTCCATCTCCTGAAGTTTCTGGTGGACAATATCCGCATTTAAACCCAGGGGACAGGTTAATGCAGGTGACCGCTGGGTCACACGGGGAAGCAGTCAAGCACTAATCGTGTGTTTGGAAAGAGATTGAACATTAGTCAAGGCTGAAATTGATGTTTAGGACATTACAAGGTACAATATAACAGGGTTCTTATGGGCAATACCATCATACCTCATCAATATCGGTACAAGTAGTTCCATCACCTGAAATTCCCGAAGGAAAGTCTGCGCATTTAAACCCAGGGGACAGGTTAACGCAGGTAATCCCTGGGTAACACGGGGAAGAAGTCAAGCACTAAAGGTGTCTTTGGAAAGAGATAGGACATTAGTAAAAGCTGAAGTTGATGTTCAGGACATTAAAAGGTGCAATATAACAGGGTTCTTATGGGCAATACTGTAGGGGTACGAAGAAGTATCAGAGAAAAATTCCTTCCAACGCGATAATATAAATAGCCCATTAAATTACCAACTTAGAACGGACGCGCCGTAGCGTGATGGCTAGAGTGCTGGCATTTGGATTCAAAGACCCGCGATCGAAACTCCCAAAGTCAACAATTTTTACGAAGAAAATTCACGAAGAAAACGGAATTCAAGGAAAACGCTAACTCATCTCATCAAGAATCAAGAAGAAATCATCACGTCATCAAGAATTAAGAAGAAATCATCACGTGATCAAGAATTAAGAAAGAATCATCAACTCATGATAAAATTGGAATAAACTGAAGAATAATATGATATTTATAATTAAGAAATGATATAATAAATGCCCCCCCCCCCATAATACCATCATACCTCATCAATATCGCTGCAAATAGTTCCATCTCCTAAAGTTCCCGGTGGGCAGTCTCCGCATTTAAACCCAGGGGAAAGGTTAACGCACGTAACTGCTTTGTCGCAGGGGGAAAATTTCAAGCACTAGAGATGTGTATGTAAAGAGATTAAACATTAGTCATGGCTGAAGGTAATGTTCTATTCATAAGAAAGTAGAATATAACAGGGTTCTTACAGGCTTTAACCGCATACCTCATCAATATCGGTGCAATTAGTTCCACCTCCTAAAGTTTCCGGTGGACAGTCTCCGCATTAAAACCCTGGGAACAGGTTAACGCACGTAACACCGGGGTCACACGAGGAAGAAGTCAAGCACTAAAAGTGTGTTTGAAAAGAGATTTATCATTAATCAAGGCTGAAGTTGATGTTTATGTCATGACAGGGTAGAATATAATAGTGTTCTTATTGGCCGTATCGTCATACCTCATCAATATCGTTGCAACTAGTTCCATCTCCTGAAGTTCCCGGTGGACAGTCTGCGCATTTAAATCCAGGGGACAGGTTTACGCACGTTACCGCTGGGTCACACGGAGAAGAAGTCAAACACTAACAGTGTGTTTGGGTAGAGATTCAAGATTATTCAATGCTGAAGTTGATGTTCAACTCATTACAAGGTACAATATAAGAGATTCTTATGGGCAGTGCCATCATACCTCATCAATATCGGTGCAAATCGTTCCATCTCCTGAAGTTCCCGGTGGACAGTCTCCGCATTTAACCCCATGGGACAAGTTAACGCACGCAACCGCTGGGTCACACGGGGAAAAGGTCAAACACTAATGGTATGTTTGGAAAGAGATTGAACATAAGTCAAGATTGAAGTTGATGTTCAGGTCATGACAAGGTAGATTATAACAGGGTCCTTATGGCTATTACTATCATACCTCATCAATATTAGTGCAACTAGTTCCACCTCCTAAAGGTCCTGGTGGACAGTCTCCGCATTTAAACCCAGGAGAAAGGGTAACGCAAGTAACCCTGGGATCACACGGGGAAGAAGTCAAGCACTAAAGGTGTGTTTGGAAAGAGATTGAACATTAGTGAAGGCAGAAGTTGATGTTCAGGTTATAGCAAGGTATAATATAACAGAGTTCTTATGCGCAATATCATCATACCTCATCAATATCGGTGCAGCTAGTTCCATCTCCTGAAGTTCCAGGTGAACAATCTGCGCATTTAAACCCAGGGGAAAGGTTAGCGCACGTAACCGCTGGGTCACACGGTGAAGAAGTCAAGCACTAAAGGTGTGTTTGGAAAGAGAGTGAATATCTTTGACATTGTTGTTGATGTTCAGTTCATTACAATATACAACATAAGAGGGGTCTTATGGACAGTACCATTATACCTCATCAATATCGGTGCAAATAGTTCCATCTCCTGAAGTTCCAGGTGAACAGTCTGCACATTTATACCCAGGGGAAGTGTTGACGCACGTAACTGTTGGGTCACACGGGGAAGAAGTCAAGCACTAAAAGTGTGTTTGGAATGAGAGTGAACATTAAGGACGGCTGTAGTTGATCTTCAGGTCATGACAAGGTATAATATAAGAGAGTTCTTACGGGCAGTGCCATCATACCTCATCAATATCGGTGCAATTTGTCCCACCTCCTAAAGATCCCGGTGGACAGTCACCGCATTTAAACCCAGGAGACAGGTTAATGCACGTAACCCCGGGGTCACACGGGGAAGAATTCAAGCACTAAAAAATGATTTTGGAAAGAGATTTAAATTCATCAAGGCTGAAATTGATGTTCAGGTCATGTTAAGATAGAATATAACTGGATTTTTATGGGCAGTAACATCATACCTCATCAATATCGATGCAACTAGTTCCATTTCTTGAAGTTCCCGGTGGACATTTTGCGCATTTAAACCCAGGGGAAAGGTTAACGCACGTAACCGCTGGGTCACACGCAAAAGTCAAGCACTATAGGTGTGTTTGAAAAGACATTGAAAATTAGTCAAACTGAAGTTGATGTTTAGATCATGACAAGGTACAATATAACAGGGTTCTTATGGGCAGTAACATCATACCTCATCAATGTCGATGCAACTAGTTCCATTTCCGGAAGTTCCCGGTGGACAGTCTCCGCATTTAAATCCGGGGGACTGATTAACGCACGTAACCCCAGTGTAATACGCGGAATAATTCAAGCACTAAAAATGTGTTTGAAAATAGAGTGAACATTAATTACGGCTGAAGTTGCAGTTCAGGTCATGCCACGGTACAATATAACAAGGTTCTTATGGGCAGTACCTCATCAATATCGATGCAAATAGTTCCATCTTCTGAAGTTCCTGGTGGACACTCTGCGCATTTAAACCCAGGGGACAGGTTTACGCACGTAACCGCGGGGTCACACGGTGAAGAAGTCAATCACTAATGGTGTGTTTAGAACGAGATTGATCATTAGTCACGCTGAGGTTAATGACATGGTAAAATATAAGAGTGTTTGTAAGGGCATTACCATCATACCTAATCAATATCGGTGCAATTAGTTCCACCTCCTAAAGTTCCTGGTGGACAGTCTCCGCATTTAAAACCAGGGGACAAGTTACCGCAAGTAACCCCGGGATCACACGGGGAAGAAGCCAAGCACTAAAGGTGTGTTTGGAAAGAGAGTGAACATTAGTGACGGCTGAATTTCATGTTCAAGTCATGACAAAGTACAATATAGAAGGGTTCTTATGGGCAGTACTATCATACCTCATCAATATCGGTGCAACTAGTTCCATCTCCTGACGTTTCCAGTGGACCTACTGCGCATTTAAACCCAGGCGACAAGTTAACGCAGGTAACCATGGGGTCACACGGGAAAGAAGTCAAACACTAAAGTGTGTTTAGAAAGAGAGTGAGCATTAGTGACGGCTGAAGTTGATGTTCAAGTCATGACAAGGTACAATATAAAAGGGTTCTTATGGGCAGTACCATTATACCTCATTAATATTGGTGCAAATACTTCCATCTCCTGAAGTTCCCGGTGGACATTCTCCGCATTTAAACCCAGGGGACAGGTTTACGCACGTAGCCGATGTGTCGCACGGGGAAAAATTCAAACACTAACGATGTGTTTGTAAAGAGTTTGAAAATTAGTCAAGGCTGAAGTTGATGTTCAAGTCATGACAAGGTATCACATAACAGGGTTCTTATGGGCAGTACCATCAAACCCAATCAATATCGGGGCAATTTGTTCCTCCGCCTAAAGTTCCCAGTGGACAATCCCCGCATTTAAACCTAGGGGAAAGGTTAACGCACGTAACTCCGGGGTCACACGGGGAAGATGTCAAGCACTAAAGGTTTGTTTGGAAAGAGATTGAATATTAGTCACGGGTGAAGTTGATGTTCAGGTCATGACAGAATTGAATCTAAGAGGGTTCTTATGGGCAGTACCATTATACCTCATCAATATCGGTGCAACTCGTTCCATCTCCTGAAGTTCCCGGTGGACAGTCAGCGCATTTAAACCCAGGGGACATGTTATCGCACGTAACTGCTGGGTCACACCGGGAAGAAGTCAAGCACTAAAAGTGTGTTTGGAAAGAGATTGAACATTAGTTAAGGCTGAAGTTGATGTTCAGATTATGAAAAGGCACCATATCAGAGGGGTTTATGGCCAGTACCATTATACCTCGTCAATATCGGCGCAAATAGTTCCATCTCCTGTAGTTCCCGGCGGACAGTCTAGGCAATCAAACCCAGGAGATAGGTTAACGCACATAACTGCTGAGTAGCACGGGAAAGATGTCAAATACTAAAAGTGTGTTTGGAAAGAGATTGAACATTATTCAAGGCTGAAGATGATGTTCATTTCATGACAAGGTAGATTATAATAGGGTTCTTATGGGCATTACTATCATACCTCATTAATATCGGTACAACTCGTTTCACCACCTAAAGTACCTGGGGGACAGTCTCCGCCTTTAAACCCAGGAGATAGGTTAACGCACGTAACCCCGACGTCACACGGGGAAGAAGTCAAGCACTAAATGTGTGTTTGAAAAGAGATTGAACATTAGTCACGGCTGTAGTTGATGTTCAGGTCATGACAAGGTATAATATAAGAGGGTTCTTATGGGCAGTACCATCATACCTCATCAATATCGGCGCAATTTGTTCCATCTCCTGAAGTTCCTGGTGGACAGTTTGCGCATTTAAACCCAGGGGACACGTTAACGCACGTAACCGTGGGGTCACACGGAGAAGAAGTCAAGTACTAGAGATGTGTTTTGGAAATAGATTGCACATTCGTCAAGGCTAAAGTTGATGTTCAGTTCATGACAAGGTAGAAAATAGATTTAATATTAGTTGTGGCTGAGATTGTTGTTCCTTTCTTGAGAAAATTGGATTTAACATTCTATTATAATAGGCAATACCACTCTACCTCATCAATATTGTCGCAACTCGTTCCATTTCTTGTATATCCAGGTGGATATTCTCCACATTGATAGAAAGGTGCAAGACTCGTATTTGTGCAGTTGACTCCTGGATAATAAGTTTCCGATATTATATATCAAATATGGAGGCGGGGTGGATTTACTTCACTCCCAATCAGACTTTTTTTAACGTTGCCCACAACTAAGGTCATGGCTAAATGTTTTATCAGATGCCAATTTCGTCCAAGACCATCTATCAAAACAAATAATGACAACAAAATGTTCCTTGAGAGCAACTCCTACGTACGTTGTACAAGCATTTTGTTAAAGTTTCATGCGTTTTCCAGTATAATAGAAAAAAAAAGGTCTCATGGGCTACACGCAACTCGAGTGGCGCTGAAATCAGCCCTACAACTTCGCCCATGCCCCGGAATCGCCTTAGATTTCAATTCGATCGAGAACCTGTTGGTAACCTTTAAGAAACAACAAAGAACTTCGGGTTGAGAAGTGAAAGCCTAGTCTTTATAACCATTCCAAACCGCTATTAAACGAAGACTGGTGAGCTATCGGGATATCCATCCGGAAAGCAAAGCATCCGTCATTTACTTTTATCTTTTTGAAACTCATTTATATAATTTTTATTTTTTTTTAGAACATACCAAAGGAACATGTGAATATCGTAAAAACATAATAATCTGAAGGAATAAAGCACAAGAACCGTAAAATGTATCTCGGTCAAAACGTTTAGCCATAACCGTCCCACCTTCATTAGAGACATCTGTATTCAACTACATTCAAACGAGAATTTAAATTACTATCTCAAAATTGAAAGTAGTCTGAATATCTTATTTTTATATTGTATACGAAGTAGTAATATTATCTTGGGCACACGGGCTGTCTTTACAAGTAATTTCCGGTACACAGGTGACACCATTGCTAATGAGGCCTTGCGAGCAGCTGATAGATGGGGACAAGAAGAATACTGGATGTGTACTGGTCAAATATTACCAATAAAGACCCTCTTTGTAGGAGATGATTTTTAAATTAATGTCAACAGTTTGTGGCTTATAATTAATCTAGGAAAGAACAAGAGGATAATTAAAGAAAGAAATGGCTTCCATTATACTCCATCTCGTTAATGGAAGAAACTAACTTTTCCCTCAAGGTGTCTATGTATCTTCAAAAGAATTTTACTTCACATAAATTCGACTCTTTCATTCAGACTTTATTTTAAATATTCACCGTTGGACTTCACTTTTAATGGGTAAAATCCTCTTGGGGGTTTGTGTGAAGAATCAAGGGCACCGCGACTGAACGACTCTAAGCATTTTTTTACTCTTTATGGAGTCATTTAAAGCCCTCTTATACCCAGAGTCGATCCCAAACTCGATCTGTCGTAGTATAGGAATGACCGAGTGATGAAAGAAGTGGGTACGTATGGGTTGTTTACGTACTACACAAAAAAAGAAGACTCCTTGACTAACGTTATACCTCTCTAAGAGTGATATATATGTTGGATTATTATTATATTGATTATTGACTTCTTTAAACCTTAAGGGTTCCTTGTGCCATACGTCGTGATTCGAGGATAGAATAAAAAAAATGTTAAAACAAACTAAAACTTTAATTAAAACACAAAAACAAAATAAACCTGAACCACAGAAATATTACGAACTAAATACACAGTAAGGACTTCAATAATTTCTAAGTAAGGCTTTCTAACTTGACCTACTTGACATTATAGTGATGGTTGACCCACCACTCACTTCAATTTAAAAAAACAAATGCTAACGGCCTTTACCGGTCACAAATACCTTTGTGGATACTCCTTGGAACGGGTTTGAGTCTGACCTTGAACTCAATGAGCTACTTTACCTCAGGAATGTTATTGTCTCCAAGGCGCGTGCCGACCGGCCAGATGGAGGTTGCGGGCGAATAACATGAAAACTACAAAGGAATTTGGCGAATGTGGCAGCTGGGGAGCCACACGGCTTCGGCAGGAAGGGATATCACCACGGGATAGTGAAAGAATGTTCCTTCTCCTCTTCGGATTACTCTGGGGAGTAATTCGCACTGTCTAGCGATGCGCTAAGGCTTGAATACTTTGACTCAGGGGAGTGCAGGAGGGAGAGGACTCGGAGGGGTCTTCTTCAAGGGCGAGGACTATCCCTGTGCCTTAGGATGCACCAGGATAGGAGGGGTCTCTTTGACGAGAGTAAGTTGAACTTGGTTCTTAAACCAAGTTAACTTGACGTTCGGTGTGACCACCGGGAAACGAGCTCGAGGAGGAGTTTTTTCTTCTTCGTTTAGGTATTCCCCAAGGGCGAGGACTATCTCGGTGCGTTGTTCTACACCAGGTTAGGGGGTGGGGGTTTCCATGACGAGACTAAGTTGAAATTGGACAAGTTAACTTAAAGTTTGGTTTGGTCACCAGGAACTAGCTCGAGGATGAGCTGCTTCTTAGTCCCTTCTCTTGGTAGCCCGGCCTTTTGCCGGGGACTTCGTAGCCTTGTTGCCTCACGTATTTTACCTATTTTTTCTCAATTTTTGCTATATATACCGTCACCCCACTGGGGTAGGGGTAGGAGGGGGGGGGGCTTGTAGACGGACCACAGGAGGGTTCTTACTCCAACGGTTTTTCTCAGGAAGTCTTACCTCTGGTCCTGCTGGGCCTTCGAGCTTGAGAGAAACGCGTCTCCAATTTCGCACTTGAGGTGAAATTGGATACAGTCTCTTAGGGAAGATCTTGCAGTTTTAACCGTTCCGCTTTTCATAGGGACGGGGGGCGAGGGGCTGTGGTTACGAGATTGACCCAAGATGCTTACACGGCCCGGATGCTTTGCGGTCAACGACCCGTGTTTCAACTGAGAGAGGAGGGAGAGGTTCGATTCATCTACACAATCCCAAACTCGAGTCTCTCTCCTATACTCAGAGTCAATTCTGGATCTTATACCCAAAGTCTGTTCTGTCTCATTCCCAGAGTGGCCTCTTGTCATATACTCAGATTCGCTAGCGTCTTATACAAAGAGTTGGTTCTATTTCCTGAACCCAGAATCCGTTCTGTCGCTTAATCACAGAGTTGGTTCTGTCTATTATATCAAGTGTCGGTTCTGTCAATTATATCAAGTGTTGGTTCGATCTCATACCCAGAGAATGTTTAATTATCTATAAGCAGAGTCACTTCTGTCTCTTATCTTTCATTCGTCCGTCGTGACGAGGAAGAACAGCCTGTCATTCATGAGTTGAAGTCAAACATGTTAAGTGCACAGATATATGATTATATCAACCTGAGCCCTGGAGGTTCTCTGACACTGTTGGTAAGGAGAAGAACCGGAAGTTTGAGGTATGCTGGCCTTTTCTGTCCTGATCCGCCTGCACTTATCCGTTGCAGCAGGCTTGTTGTCTTTGCAGTTCCTCGCGCCGTTTTAAAAAAAACTCAGCGACACTATTCCGTATGCTGAGCTGTTTGTTGCCTTGTAACATGGATGAACTTATTACAAGGCTTTAAGGTGTTCTCGGGCCTCCTTGGGAACATTTTTTTATTTCGCCGTAGAACAGTTTCTTTGGGAGACAATGGCCTAGTATGCGTGAGAGAGTCAGTTCAGCAGAGTCCAAAACGCTCTGTGCGCAAGCGAAGTCAGTCCCTCAGTATATCCCGTGAGACTTGCAGGAGAGTGCTAGTAATGGATGTAAAGACCTACTTATACAGAATACAGACGAGGCACAGACCTTTACAGCCTCAGACAAAGAGCAGAGAAAGGCTATGACAGTCAAGATACTGGAGAAGATTCAGGAGACCCCAACTTTCCTTAACCTCCTTTGGACCTCAGATGAAGCTCACTTCCATCTTTAAGGATAGGTTAAGTCAAAGACAAATGTCTTCTGGGGGACCTCTAGACCAAATGATATAGCCACCAAGCCCCTACACTCCCCCAAGTGCACAGTCTGGAGATAAATCTCAGCCAGAGGCATCATCGGACCATTCTTCTTCGAGGAATCTGGCGCGGCATTGACAGTCATCAAGGAGCGGTATGTTGAGGTACTCAAATCCTTCAAGAGTGAGCTGCAGACCCTGTTCCCGTCGCTTATGGGGAAGTTCTGATTCCAGCAAGATGGAGCAAGCTCTCACACCTCAAAACTGTCCAGATCTTGGCCTAAAGAGAACTTTGGTGGTCGTGTGATCAGTCTCAAGACTAATTTTGAGTGGGCACCTTACAGCCAAGAACTTAGCGTCCCCACCCCAGATTTCTTTCTCTGGGGCTACCTTAAAGACAGAGTGCACGCAGGGAGACCCAGGCCCATCATGGAACTAAAGGAAGCCATTCGTCGGTCGGTTTGTAAGGACGTCATAGACAACTTTATGCTGCGCCTCAAGAAATGCACAGAGCTAAATGGAGGTCATGTCGAACACGTACTCTAGAATAAAGAAAAAAGTCCAAAGACTCTCATGTTTTGATATGATGTTGTTAAACACAATCAACTAGTTATCATCAAAGTTTTATTCAATCCTTGCGGGAAATTATGAAATGAGGCCTATCGAAAGTTGGGGCCTGTTTTTTGGGACTGACCTTGTATATGACCTTCCCAGATAAGCTGTAACTGCACTAATATGATGAGATAATGGGCATGTTCGCAACCGCCAACGTTTCACAGATAGATCCACTTTAAACTTGCTCCTCAAAGTGATACCTCTCCTACTCGTGAGACCAAAGTCGCCACTGGCCTTATCAACAAAGTGTTGCATGTCAGCTTCGGAGTAAGATTTGAGAACACAGTCATCAGCACGCATCAAGTCGTTGATGTCTGTAGTAACCTTGTTTCTATTCTGGAGTCATCTTAGGTTGAAAAGTGAGCCATTGCGGCATCTGATACCGATGCTTGTGTCAGGATAATTTCTGAAGGGTTCCTTTACCATAGCAGAAAACATCAGACTGAACAGGATAGGAGCAAGGACACAACCCTGTTTCGCTCTATTTGGAACAGTAAATGGCTCAGATGTTTAACTGTTGTACTATTCTCTAGCTATCATGCTGTTATATAGCACTTTTAAATTAGAAATATACTTCCTGGGGCAACAACACTTTGCAATTATTCTCTAGATGCCGTCAATATAGACGGATTTAGTGAGGTCAACATAGAGTGGGTACTTAATAATATGTAGAACCAAAAGTGGTACGTGAAGCAGGATGTCGTGATATTTGCCCTGTTCAGCAGTAGCTTGAGTGACATATTGACATTGAAATTGCTGTCCAATTACAGCCAGTGAGAAGTCAGACAGCTTGAGAACAGGAAAGCTTCTATTCGAGAATCATAATTAAGAACTCTGGTTGATCTCATTCTCCAAGAATCAGATTTCCGGTAGGACACAGTGAACATTGGATCCCAAAGAGAATCGGCCCGTGGTGTCTTCATGCTCAGATGAGATTGAAATTCTGATTTATATGTAGATTTCATTACTCGGTCGAGAGCGATCTTGTGCATGATCCAAGAAACGAATGACGTAACCTACGTACGTACATCTCAATAAATATGGAGGAAAAAATGACAAAAGTTTGATCCGATTTAAGAGAAAAGGTATGCTTAGGACAGGGTCGCACTCCTAAATCTAATGAGTAGAAGGACAAAATAGGCTCGAGTGCGGTCGAAGAAATTAGCTGCATCTTGTGAATCGACAAACAGTCACTTAATACAACCTCACTTAAATAAATCTAACGAGTAGGACAAAATAGGGATTGAATGCGGTAGGAAAACTTAGCTTCATCTTGAGAAAAAAAATACAGTCGATTAGAACAACCTATAAGTCTTAAATTTAAGGGGTAGAATGACAAAATTGGGCTGGCGTGCAGTAGGAAAAGTTAGCTTCATCTTCACAAGCAGCATGTAGTCGCTTGGGACAACCATACACTCCAAAATCTGAAAAGAATGAGGACAAAATAGACTTCGATTGCGGTAGGAAAACTAAATTCATCTTGAGAAGCAACGTACAGTCGCTTATGACAAATTTGCACTCCGAAATCTAATGAGATAAGGGACAAAATTAAGTTGGGGTGCAGTTGTGAACCAACATGCGGTTGTTTAGAACAACCTCGCACTCCTAAATGTAATGAATAGAAGGGAAAAATAGGGCTTAAGTACCGTAGGAAACCTTAGCTCAGATTGAGAAGCAACATGCAGTCGCGTAGACCAAATTCGCACTGCTAAATCTAATGAGTAGAAAGACAAATTGGCTTGACTGCGGTTGTAAAACTAAATTCATCTTGAGAAGCAACCTACAGTCATTTAGGCCACCCTTTCTCTCCTAAATCTAATGAGTATAAGGAAAAGATAGGGCTCGAATGCAGTAGGAAAACTTAGCTTCATCTTGAGAAACAACATGGAGTAGTTTAGGACAACATCGAACTCCTATGTTTGATGAATGGAAGGACAAAATTGTGCTGGAGTGCGTTAGCAAAACTTAGCTTCATCTTTAGAAGAAGCAGGTAGTCGATTGGGTCAACCATTCACTCCATATTCTAATGAAAATAAGGGCAAAATAGGGCTCGAGTGTGGTACGAACACATAGCTCCATCTGGAGAAGTAACATGCATGCTTTCTGACAAACAAGGAATCAAAATCTAATGAATAGCAGGAGAAAATTAGGATGGAGTGTAGTAGGAAAACTTAGTTTCATCTTAAGAAGCAACAGGCAGTCGCTTAGGAGAACCTCGCGCTCCTAAAAGTAATGAGTATGAGGAAAAAATAAGCTGGATACGGTAGAAAAACTTAGCTTCATCTGGAGAAACAAAATGCAGTCGCATAGAACAAGCTCGTACTCATAAATATAATAACTTAGAAGGAATACATTGGGCTGGAGTGGGGTAGGAAAACCTCGCCTCATCTTGAGAAGCAACATGCAGTCGCTTAGGACAACTTCGCACTCCAAAGTCTAATGAGACGAGGGACAAAATTGGGTTAGAGTGCAGTTGAGGACCAACTTGCAGTCGCTTAGGACAACTTCAACCTCCGAAATCTAGTGAGATGAGGGACAAAAATTGGGTTGGAGTGCAGTTGAGAGCCAACATGCAGTCGCTTAGGACAACCTCGCACTCCTAAATGTAATGAGTAGAAGGACAAATTATGGCTTGAATACCGTAGGAAACCTTAGCTCAGATTGAGAAGCAACATGCAGTCGCTTAGGCCAACCTCGCACTGATAAATATAATGAGTAGAAGGACAAACTGGCTTGATTGCGGTTGTAAAACTAAATTCATCTTGAGAAGCAACCTACAGTCACTTAGGCCACTCTTTCACTCCTAAATCTAATGAGTAGAAGAAAAAATAGTACCCTAATACAGTAGGAAAACTTAACTTCATCTTGAGAAACAACATGCAATCATTTAGGACAACCTCGAAATTCTATGTTTGATAAGTAGAAGGACAAAATTGGGCTGGCGTGCGGTAGGAACACTTAGCTTCATCTTGAGAAGCAGCAGGTAGTCGGTTGGGACAACCATGCAATCCAAACAATGAGTTAAAATATAATAAATAGCAGGACAAAATTGACCTAGAGTGCGGTAGGAAAACTTAGCCTTATCTTGAGAATCAAAATGCAGTCGCATAGGAAAAGCTCTACTCATAAATATAATGACATAAAAGGAATACATTGGGCTGGAGTGCGGTAGGAAAAACTAGCATTATCTTGAGAAGCAACATGCCGTCGCTTAGGACATCCTTGCACTCTTACATCTAATGGGAGAAGGACAAAATTAGGCTTGAGTGCGGTAAGAAAACTTAGCTTCATCTTAAAAAGCAACATGCAGTCGCTTAGGACAACCTCGCACTGCTAAATCCAATGAGTAGAAAGACAAAATAGGCTTCGAATGCGGTAGGAAATTTAAATTCAGCTTAAGACGCAACCTGCAGTCGCTTAGGCCACCCTCTCATACCTAAATATAATGAGTAAAAGGACAAAATATGGATCAAATACGATAAGAAAACTTAGCTTCATTTTGAGAAGCACATATAGTCACTTAGAACAACCTAGAATTGTTAAATTTAATGAGTAGAAGGACAAAATGGGCTGGCGTGCGGGAGGAAAACTTAGCTTCATCTTCAGAAGCAGCATTCGGCGTTTGGGACAACTATGAGCTTCAAATCCTAATAAAAATGAGGACAAAATAGGCTTCGATTGCGGTAGGAAAAATAAACTCATCTCTAGAAGCAACCTGTAGTCGTTTAGGATACTTTCTCACTCCTAGATCTAACCAGTAGAAAGATAAAATTGGGCTGTGGTACGGTAGGAAAACTTAGCTTTATTTTGCGAAACAACATGCAGTTTCTCAGGACAACTCAGCACTCCGAAATCTAATGAGATGAGGGAGAAAATTGGGTTGGAGTGCAGTTTAGAACCAACATGCACTCACTTAGGATAACCTCGTACTCCTAAATGTAATTAGTAGAAGGAAAAATTATGACTTGAGTACCGTAGGAAACCTTAACTCAAATTCAGAAGCAACATGCACTCGCTTAACCCAACCTCGCACTGCTAAATCTAATGAGTAGAGGGAGAAATTGGTTTGATCGCGGTTGTAAAACTAAATTCATCTTAAGAAGCAACCTACATTCACTTAGGCCACCCTCTCATTCCTAAATCTAATGATTAGAATGAACAAATAGGGCCCGGATGCAGTAGGAAAACTTAGCTTCCTCTTCAGAAGCAGCATGTAGGCACTTAGGACAAATATGCACTCCAAATTCTAATCAAAATGAGGTGATAATAGGCTTGGATTGTGGTAGGAAAACTTAGCTTCATCTTGAGAAGCAACACGCAGTCGCTTCGGGCAAGCTTGCACTGCTAATTCTAATGAGTAGAAGGACAAAATTGGATTTGAATGCGGTAAGAGAACGAAATCCATCTTAAAAAGCAACCTGCAGTACCTAAATCTAATGAGTAAAAGGACAAAATAGGGCTCGAATGCGGTAGGAAAATTTAGTTGCATTTTGAGAAGCAACATGCAGTCGCTTAGAACAACCTAGAACTCCTAAATATAATGAGTAGAAGGACAAATTGGCTTGATTGTGGTTGTAAAAATAAATTCATCTTGAGAAGCAACCTACAGTCCCTTAGGCCACCCTCTCACTCCTAAATCTAATGATTAGAAGGAAAAAATAGGGCCCGAATGCAGTAGAAAAACTTAGCTTTATCTTAAGAAACAACATGCAGTCGTTTAGTACAACCTCGAACTCTTATGTTTGATGAGTAGAAAGACAAAATTGGGCTGGCGTGCGGTAGGAAAACTTAGCTTCATCTTGAGAAGCAGCAGGTAGTCGGTTGGGACAACCATGCACTCCAAATTCTAATGTAAATATGGGCAGAATAGAGCTCAAATTCGGTACG
Source organism: Ceratothoa steindachneri (assembly GCA_963969495.1). Classification (NCBI taxonomy): domain Eukaryota; kingdom Metazoa; phylum Arthropoda; class Malacostraca; order Isopoda; family Cymothoidae; genus Ceratothoa; species Ceratothoa steindachneri. The sequence continues at coordinate 207,193,794 of OZ018317.1, read as the reverse complement.
AACACATAGCTTCACCCGGAAAAGTTACATGCAGTCCTTTATGACAAACAAGGAGTCAAAAATCTAATGAATAGCAGGAGAAAATTGGGCTGGAATGCGGTTGGAAAACTAAGCTTTATCTTGAGAAGCAACAGGCAGTTGCTTAGGATAATCTTGCAATCCTAAATGTAATGAGTATGAGGAAAAAATAAGGTTCGAGTACGGTAGGAAAACTTAGCTTCATCTTGAGAAACAACAAACATGCAGTCGCATAGGACAAGCTCGTACTCATAAATATAATGACGTAGAAGGAGTACATTGGGCTGGAGTGCGGTAGGAAAAACTAGCCTCATCTTGAGAAGCAACATGCAGTCGCTTAGGACATCCATGCACACCTAAATCTCATGGGAGAAGGACAAAATCTGGCTTTAGCGTGGTAGGAAAACTGAGCTTCATCTTGAGAATCAACATGCATTTACTTAGGACAACCTCATACTGCTAAATCTAATGAGTAGAAAGACAAAATAGGCTTCGAATGTGGTAGGAAAACTAAATTCATCTTGAAAAGCAACCTGCAGTCGCTTATGCCACCCTCTCATACCTAAATCTAATGGGGGAAAGGAAAAAATAAGACTCGAATGCGTTAGGAAAACTTATATTCATTTTGAGAAGCAACATACAGTCGCTTAGAACAACCTAGAACTCCTAAATTTAATGAGTAGAAGGACAAAATTGGGCTCGCGTGTGGTAGGACAACTTAGTTGCATCTTCAGAAGCAGCATGTAGGCGCTTGTGACAATTATGCACTCCAACTTCTAATAATAATGAGAACAAAATAGGCTTCGATTGTGGTAGGAAAACTAAAGTCATCTTGAGAAGAACCTGTAGTCGTTTAGGCTACCCTCTCAATCCTAGATCTAATCAGTAGAAAGAAAAGATTGGGCTGGGGGCGGTAGGAAAACTTAGCTTCATTTTAAGAAACAACATGCAGTCGTTTAGGACAACTTCGCACTCCAAATCTAATGAGATGAGGGACAAAAAGTGGGTTGGAGTGCAGTTGAGAACCAACATGCGGTCGCTTAGGACAACCTCGCACTCCTAAATATAATGAGTAGAAGGATAAAATAGGGCTCAAATGCGGTAGTAAAACTAAGCTTCATCTTGAAAAGCAACATGCAGTCGCTTATGACAACTTCGAGCTCCTAAATCTAATGAGATGGAGGACAAAATTGGGTTGTAGTGCCTCAGGAAAAAAAAATTCATCCTGAGAAGGAACATGCAGTTTCCTACCTTGATGAGGGTCTTCTCTCTCACGATCACTGTTGTGTTCTCAAACGAGAACAGCTAAGAATAATGACAACAAGGCGATGCGATATGGTTGGCTAATGATGGACACAATGAGAAAAGCCAAGATGAAAAGCCATTAAATTTCAAAAAGAGAATCACTAAGGAATAGAGTCAATTTACTTTTAAAATACTGCAAGGAAGGAATGGATACTAACTATTCAGGAAGAGTGTTTCAGAGGTTTATGATACTAACTGAAAAGAAACGAGCTCTAACGTCCGTGAAATACCTAGGTACAAAAATCTTCTTAGTATGACCTCTGGTGCGAACACTGTCAGCATATGCAAACAAGTGTTCAAGATGGAGTCACTGGCCATTCAAAATTTTCCACACCATGATCAAATAAGATCTCAGCAATCTATCCTTGATAGAGAACAAATTCAGGTTTGTTAAACGCTCGATATAAGGCAAATTTATGAATCCTTCAACATTTTTAGTCCATCTTCTTTGTACAGATTCTAGGAGCTTCAAATCATCGACATAACCAGTATTCCAAAGTACACTTGCAAAATCAATATTGGGATGAACATGAGAAATAAAAACTTGTTTCATAAAATCAGGAGACCGGCAAACTGTATTGATTATAACAAACTTGTAGTTCTAAATCTAATGAGTAAAAGGACAAAAGAGGGCTCAGGTGCCGTAGAAATTTAGCTTGTTGTTGAGAAACAACATGCAGTCGCATAGGACAAGCTCGTATTCATAAATTTAATAAGTAAAGAAATACATTGGGCTGGAGTGCGATCGGAAAACTTAGCCTAATCCTGAGAAACAACATGTAGTCGCTTAGAACAAACTTGTACTCCTAAATTTCATGGGAGAAGGACAAAATTGGGTTGGAGTGAGTGCTGTATGAAAACTAAATTCATCTTGCGAGGTAACCTGCAGTCGCTTAGGCCACACTCTCACATCTAAATCTAATGAGTAAAAGGACAAAATAGGGCTGGAATGCGGTAGAAAAACTTAGCTTCATCTTGAGAAGAAACATACAGTCGCTTAGAATAACCTAGAACTCCTATGTTTGATGAGTGGAAGGACAAAATTAGGCACGCGTGCGGTAGGAAAACTTAGCTTCATCTTCAGAAGCAGCATGTAGTCGCTTGGGACAACCATGTACTCCAAAATCTAATGAGAATGAGGACAAAATAGGCTTCGATTGCGGTAGGAAAACTAAATTCATCTTGGGAAGCAACCTGCAGTCGCTTCGGCCACCCTCTCACTCCTAAATCTAATCCGTAGAAGGACAAAATTGGGCTGGAGTGTGGTAGTAAAACTTAACTTCATTTTGAGAAACAACATGCAGTCACCTATGACAACTTTGCACTCCTAAATCTAATCAGATGAGGGAAAAAATTAGGTTGGAGGGCATTAGGAAAAAAGCTTCATCCTAAGAACCAGCATGCGGTCGCTTAGGACAATTTGGCACTCCTATATTTTATGAGTAGAAGGTCAAAATTGGACTGGAGTACGGTAGGCAAATTTAGCTCAGATTAAGAAGCAGCATGCCTTCGCTTAGGACAACTTCGCACTGCTAAATTTAATCAGTAGAAGGACCAAATAGGCTTCGATTGCGCTAGGAAAACTAAATTCATCTTGAGAAGCAGCCTACAGTCGGTTAAGCCACCCTCTCACTCATAAATCTAATGAGTAGAAAGAAAGAATAGGGCTCAAATGCGGTAGAAAAACTTAGCTTTATCTTGAGAAACAACATGCAATCATTTAGGACAACCTCGAAATTCTATGTTTGATAAGTAGAAGGACAAAATTGGGCTGGCGTGCGGTAGGAAAACTTAGCTTCATCTTGAGAAGTTGGTATGGACAATCATGCGCTCAAAATATACTTAGCTTTATCTTGCTAAGCAACATACAGTCGCTTAGAACAACCTCGTACTGCTAAATCTAATGAATATAACGACAAAATCAGCCTCGAGCGTGGTATGAAAATTTAGCTTCATCTTGAGAATAAACATTCATTCGATTAGGGCAACCTCAAACTCCAAAATCCAATGAGTGGAAGAACAAAATAAAGCTCAATTGCGATAGGAAAACATAGCTTTATCCTGATAAGCAACTTGCAGTTGCTTAGGACAAACTCAAACTTCAAAAATCTAATGAGTGGAAGGACAAAATAGGGCCTCGCATAGAGTAGAAAAATTAACTTCATCTTGAGAAGCAACATGCTGTCGCTTAGGAAAACCTCACGTTCTTAAATTACATGAGTAGATGGACAAAATAGGGCTCAAATGCGGTAGGAAAACTTAGATTCATCTTTAGTAGCAATATGACGTCGCTCAGGACAACGTCAAATCCTAAATCTAATGAGTAGAAGAACAAAATTGGGTTGGGGAGAGGTGGGAAAAATTAGTTTCATCTCGAGAAGCAATATGCAGTCGCTTAGGGCAACCTCGGATGCACGATTCAAATTAGTAGAAGGACAAAATTGGGATGTATTACGGTAGAAAACTTAGCTTTATCTTGAGAAGCAACTTGCAGTCGCCTTGTACATCCTCGGACATCTAAATTCGAAGAGTAGGAGAAAATAATTGGGCTGGAGTGCGGTAGGACAAAATAGTGCTCGAGTGCGGTAGGAAAACTTAGTTTCATCTTGAGAAGCAAGATGCATTCGCTTGGGGAAACTTCTTACTCCTAAATCTAATGACTAGGACAAAATAGCACCCGATGCTGGACATAACTTATCTTCATCTTGAAAGTAACATGGTGTCTCTTAGGACAAACGAGCTCTTTTAAATCTAATGAGTAGAAGGCTAAAATAGGCCTCAGTGCGGTAGAAAAACTTAGCTTCATTTTGAGAAGCAACATACAGTCGCTTAGGCCAAGCTCGCACTCCTAATCCTAATGAGTAAAGGGAAAACATTGCGCTGGATTGCGGTATTAAAACTTAGTTTCATCTTGAAAAGCAACATGTAGTCGCTTAAGACAACCCCGGACACACGAATCATCGAGTAGAAGGACAAAATTAGGCTGCGGTACCGTAGAAAACCTCACTTTATCTTGAGAAACAACATGCCGTTGCCTTGGACGGCCTCGGACACCTGAATCCAATGAGTAGAAAGACAAAATTTGGCTGGATTGCGGTGGGACAAAATAGGGCTCTAGTGGGGTAAAAAACTTATCTTCATCTTGAGAAGCAACTCGCTGTCGCTTGGGACAACCTCGCACTCCTAAATCTAATGAGTAGGACAAAACTGGACTGTAGGGGGGGTAGAAAACTTAGCATCATCTTCAGAAGAGACCTGCGCTGAAGGAGAAAGCGCCGAATATTTAATCGATGCCTGGTGCCAGTTTTCACTTGACAAAATCAAAGACTTTGAGACTGAACACAAAAGGAGGAATACCGGGGCTTAATTTAAAGCAACATAGGGAGATAGATGTTCGCAACAAACCATTAAAGGCAATTCAGAGCAACATGGGGCAATACATGTGAAGAAAAAAACCACCCAGGGTAATTTTGATCAACATGAAGCGTTACTTGTTAAGCATAAACCACAGGAAACCATAGAATTAGCAAGTGGGCAAGAACACAAACATAGGAGAGAGATATGAAAAAAGAAAGGGTCTACACTAGAAATAGACACTCCTAGAAGAAAAGATGGAAGATGGGTAAAAGAAAACAACAACTGCACCGCTCAAATCACAGGACTAACGTGGCAGCCAAGTGATAATAATAAAAATATGATAATAATGAGAAAAATAATAAATCTCTCTTACCTGTAGTTGTAGGAGGCGGGTAGAAATAATCCTTGTCCATTCCTTCCGTCGAATTATAAGCCAATATTCCTTGCGGCGACAGTTCTGATGAAGAAATTGTGTTGAAGAACTGATATGGCAATTAATGCCTTTTGATCAGTATTAGTTCCTATCCTTTATTACTTCCATAGTCAACTGTTGCACTGAAACCGGAGATTTGATTAGGAATGTGGGCGAAAAGGCAAAATGTGGGTTGACCGCTATAAAGCACATATACCTAACCTATTTTCCCTAAGGATTCCTCTCCTCTTCTCATTATTTTGGTATTGATTCAACATCAATTAACTTGGAAAGTTGATCGGGTGTTTTTATAGTTAGGTTTGGAACTAGCAGGATGGTTGCGACAACAGAAGCTAGAAAGTCCTACACAAACTCCAAAGTCATACGCAGGGCTTCCCGAAGTAAAGTTACTCTAATCGCAATGCTCGGGTCCGAGTTGTACCAAATGAAATGTCTAGTATTTTATTCACTATATTTGAAATTGTCTCTTAGAAAATTCATTTATATTATATTTGTATTTTAAATATATCGATAACCCTTCAAAGCTCTCCCCAACACTATGGGCCACTATCCAATAATTAAGGAATCACTGTCGTAGACTAAAACTGGTAAGGAAAATGAGGTTGCCACTCCGAGACTCGAACATTATTTGTCAGAATGTTTCCCCCTTTTTCGAAATGTAAAACAATGTCGCATATCGGAATACAATGCTCACCGCATAAGCCTTTGTAGTCGGCGGAACAGGCAGACATGGGTGGACACTCGCTGCATGCTTTGCCCTCATTATAGCTGCGTTGCCCAACCAAGCCCTCCGATGGTCCAAAAGTGCAGACAGCCCAAAACATGAGCGCCTTGTAATACCATCGGCCTACTTTCCTATATCCAACAACACATCCAACCTCCTTGAAGTGAGCGTTCATGACGGTTGGGTAGTTATTTCCAGCTAATCTGAAAGTCAGGTGGATTAGCTAGGTGGCAGCGAAATGGCTCGGAAAGGGACGAGGCCAACGTTTCTGTATAATTCAATTAATTTATCAAATACGAAACTCTTAATGCTCTCTTAGCTTAAATGTGGTTAGAGGGTGATTCAGTTAGCTACAGTATTTTATAGATGCATATGCCAATTATGTTTAGATAATTGTTTGGAATTTCGAGGCGACGACAACTTTGCCATTTTACCTGAGGAAATTCAATTTTGTTGGACACAGAGTGTGCGAACTCCGACAAAAGTTGATTGAAATTTAAAATTGTGTGAAAATCATATTTTACAAGCTTTTTTCCCATCAATTCCCCCCCATCCCTGCAGTACCGATGAGATTCAATAATTGAGGTACTCACGAGTAGTTCCTAACTCGGTCCAAAGATTCACTGGTGAAATATACACTGTTCAAATATCTGAGGGCGTACTCGAAATTGGGCTCAAAGTCGTAAATCGCATGGCCATGAAAAGCACTACCAATATTAACTTGGTATTCATCTGCAACAGAGAGCTACAATAATAAGTTACACGTGGCCATGAAAAGCACTACCAATATTACCTTGGTATTCACCTGCAACAGAGAGCTACAATAATAAGCTTCTTTGTGCACACGAATAAAAGAGAGACCACTCAAATGACGATCTGGGGCATTTTTCAATGTACCCAATACAGCAAATGAGAGTGAATGTAAAAATATTCATCTTCGACTACCATGTTCACCAGATTAGGTTGACTGCAACCTTTATCAACCACATTTGTCAGAAACTTCCCATATTTTCCCCATGCGAATACTATTCGAAGTCTCCGAGTCGAAAAGTGTTTGTTATTGAAAACGTATCAATAAATAGGCCCTACCATCTATCACCTTTTGAATGAATTGTGAACAAAGCCTCTAGTAAATCAATAACCCCTGCATCTCCGTAATTAAGTTCACATTTTAATATTAGACTCATATAACCTACCAAAGTCCTCCATTTTAATAAATTGAATTTTAAACATAAATTTAATTCATGAAGGAAAAAATCACGTTTAGAAGCTTACAAGAAGCATCAAAATAGTCTGAACAATGCCTTTAATTTCTGCTCAACCTTTGCTTTCTTTGCCTTGTATCCAATCCTTTAGATAATTTTCCCAACCGTCAAAACAAATTCGTTTAACGTTTCTCTTGATCTCGAAATATACAACTAAAGGCAACGCCACGTTTAGGTCTGTTACCCGCCTATTTTAAGAGTTCCATTGATAATCAATCATTTATACCTAATCATCAGTCTCTTATCAACATCTTCATAATTTCTTTTTGTATATTCCTTCATGATTACTGCATAAAAGTCCTCAACTTCATCTGAGGCACAATGTTGTGCGTGGGCTTGGATTATTTGGAAAGAATACCTCTATTGATATTTTAATTACATGTATGAATAATGCATCGGATAACCACACAATTTTGCTATGAATAGTGTGATGTGCTATATCTAAGGGACCTTTCGCTACTATAAAAATTGCGAACTATTTTAAATTGTATAGTTCCTTCGCCCTTCCTTCTTTCTTACTCATCTGAAATAAATGATGTTTCAGTTTGATTTGTTTTTTATGGAGATGGTGAGGAGTGATAGTAGGAGGAAAATATTCATCGACAGCTTAGGCTCCTCTTCACCCTCCCCTCTCGAGTGGGAGAAGAAGGTGGTGAGGGGCCTCCGATCGACCATTTGTCTAACTCCTTCTCCTCTCCAAAGGGTCTAAGTAGATCTAGATTGGAAATGCTTGGCGGAAGCCGATGGAGGTAAAGAAGAGTGAGAGGACGAGTAAATGATTGGAAGTGGGAGAAAAGAGTAAGAGGTTCGAATTTGAAATATTTTGATATTATAGGGGATAGATGGATAGAATGGAACAGCTCCATTATGTGGACTTACTGACTTTATTGTGGGTTCTGTACCATTTATCTCTACATTACTCAAGTCAATCAATCGCTTTTAGCTCTTTAGTTTCACTTTTATATTCACAACTTCATGCAGATAGCGAGATAACAGCTCACTTGCCTTTTGTTCTTTTCATTTTCCACTTCACTTTGAGTAATTTTGCATTTTAGTTTGGTATTGTTCCACTTATCATTGTTTTCACTTATTGGTTGTTTACTTTGGGTAGTTTTGTTCATTGCGGATTGACTTATTTGAGTATCTTTCCGGTATTGCTGTTTGCTTATTTAATCGTCTATTTTGTTATTGCTCGGAATAAATATCATTGTTGGATTTTGTTCATTTTTGGTTAATGACTTCACTTAAGTAAAGAAAAGTGCTTCCTAAACTCTCAGCTGATGTCTTCAGGCGGGAAATCGAGTGTTAAATAGGTTTATTGTTCTGATGGTAGTGGGCTCTGCAAACATTTGAGGAAGTTATTCTATTATTCTCCATATCTTCTCCGCCCTGTTCTTGATGTTGATATTGAGTACTTCTATTTCTGCCTCTTGATGCAAACTTCGCTGATCTCTTTGCTTTGTTTCTCCGCCGCGCGCCCGGAAGTAAATAGAGAGCTTTGTTCTGAATCTTTGGGGTTCCAGTTTTCTTTTCTTTGACTCGTTGATTGGGATGGAAGGGTACAACAGAACCTCCCTTCCTAGTAATATATATATATATATATATATATATATATATATATATATATATATATATATATATATATATATAATGTATATCTCTCATGAGAGCGAAAGAATGATGAAATAAATCTAACACACCGCAAGAAAGAGAAACCGAATAATTTTTCTTCGGACATAGATATTTCCTACTTCGAAAAAATCCGAGCTGGAGTGGGATTCGAACCGTGCACACTGAGGCAGCGAGCAACCGCTTTGATCTCAATTAAATCGCCCCTTAGACCACTCAGTTACGCGGTATATAAGGGGTAACCCCTCTAAAACGGGCCCCAAATTAAGATAGGCCTCATTTCTTGATTCATCGAAGAAGAATGGTCCGATGATGCCTGTGGCTGAGATTGCAGTCCATACCGTGCACTTAGGGAAGTGTAGGGGCTTGGTGGCAACCTCATTTGGTCTGGAGGTCCCCCAGAAGACATTTGTCTTCGACTTTACCTTTCCTTAAAGATGGAAGTGAGCTTCATCTGAGGTCCAAAGGAGGTTAAGGAAAGTTGGGGTCTCCTGAATCTTCTCCAGTATCTTGACTGCCATAGCCTTTCTCCGCTCCTTGTCTGATGCTGTAATGATCTGCTTCATCTGTATTCTCTATGGGTAGGCCTTTATATCCATTACTAGCACTCTCTTGCAAGTCTCACGGAATATACCGAGGGACTGATTTCGCTTGCGCACAGAGCGTTTTGGACTCTGCTGAATGCTAAACTGACTCTCTCACGCTCTCGACAAGCTCAGCTGTACGCTTTTTGGTGCGCCCTGAATGGCTTGGACGGTTGTCACTGGCTGCATTGAGGTTCTCCACTGTCCCATAGTTCTTGAAGTGGTCCACCCAGTCCTGAATTCTGCTCTTAGAGGGGGCTTTTTCACATTCGAACTGATGTACGAAAGTGTCCTGCACTTTCTTGAACGAGCCTGTCTTGTAGTAATGTTTGACGCAGTCTATTCTTTGTTGAAGCTCCCATTGATATCTAGTTGTGCTCACAGGCGTTGCTTCTGTCATGTCCTGCAAAGTAATGGTTATTAGTGAATGAATGAAGGAAATATCACAAAAAGTGTGTGCAGGCCCATTTTTGGGGGTCACCCTGTATATATATTCATTTTTCCCTCATGCTTAATTCCCTTAAACTGATTAGAAGGTTTAGCATTGGTATAGTCTTGTTTTTTCTCTTTTCTATGTTTTTATAGTATCTTTATGAAATGTTAATCCCAACACTTTACCCTCTGTATCATATCGGTAGATTTGGTCTTCAACTTTGATATCCGCTATATTGACCATGGAGATTGCCACTATCGTAAACTTCATCCTAACTACTAGTTCTTATCTTCCAATCTATTTCGAAATTATTGATGTTGCTGATTTCTAATGCTGTACTTCTAGCCAGAAAGCGTTCTTTCTTGTACGGTGTAACGACGAGCTGGCTTATCTCTTCTGCGAACTATATGTTTTAACAATCAGGCATTAATGGTGGTGGCAGGTTCGCTGTATAGAATGAATACAACGTGGGACTGAGGCAACCTCCTTATAGGACTCTAGCTTTCAGTTCGAATTCTGGTCCTACATAATCATGAATCACCGCATATGCTTTGCTGTGTCTCTGCTTTTCTTTTTATTCCTTTTAACCTAACCCAACCAAATACTCTCTTGGTCTTCATTGGTATGAAGATGAGCTTTGACCATAGTCATTCGTAACAGGAATCTCACCACACGCTTCTTCTACCATTTATCCTCTCCTAAATGAAGTTGTATACGAATACATGTGTCTCGATGGTAGAGACCAGGTTTGGCCATAATAATAAAAGTGTCACTAGTTCAGGATTCGCCCTTGGCCTTGCCACTTTCCTCTTTACATTTCTCTGCTCCTTGTCTGAGGCTGTCTGTATTCTGTATGAGTAGGCCTTTATATCCATTACTAGCACTCCCCTGCAAATCTCACTGGATATAGTGAGGGACTGACCGCTTGCGAAGAGAGCGTTTTGGACTTTGCTGAACTGACTCTCTCACGCTCTCGACCAGCTCAGTTGTACGCTTCCTGGAGCGTCCTGAATGGCTTGGACGGTTGTCACTGGCTAAATTGAGGTTCTCCACTGTTCCATAGTTCTCGAAGTGGTCCACCCAGTCCTGAATTCTGCTCTTGAAGAGGGATTTTTCACATTCGAACTGATGTACGAAAGTGTCCTGCACTTTCTTGAACGAGCCTGTCTTGTAGTAATGTTTGACGCAGTCTATTCTTTGCTGGAGCTCCCATTGATATCTAGTTGTGTTCACAGGCGTTGCTTCTCTCATGTCCTGCAAATAAGAGTGATTATGGAATGAATGAATGAAGGATATATTACAAAAAGTGTGTGCAGTCCCTTTTTTTTAGGGAGTGACCCTGTATATTTCTAGAAGGCGCTTTTAAAGTCCAATGTCCTTCACAAAACGCCTATCAGTTAAGGAAAAGGTTGAGAATAGAGACGCTTGAAGGCAACAAAGAAGAGGATGCGCGTATCGCAGCGGGCAGAACATTCAACATTCTCGGAGCAAATTCAGAGAAAGCACGATCGCCCAGGCAGCACGGACGACCATGGGGAGCACTCAGTAAGGAGGCAGAGCGAGAGTGTAGGGTCCTTAGAGAGAATAAAAATAATTATCAAAATACAAATTTCGTCACTCAACCACTAATTTAATCGGCATGTTTCAACAATTTTATCCCTATCTTCTTGTTGCCTTCGCACTTTTATCCCTTTGATGGAATACATTATGAATATTACATCCATTCCTCCTAAGGAATTTCGAGGCTCATCTATGAAATAATAATCGATTAATATCTCATTGCTAGTATTGCGTGACATTGCAATCGATTAATATATCATTGCTAGTATTGCGTGACATTGCAATCGATTAATATCTCATTGCTAGTATTGCGTGACATTGCAATCGATTAATATCTCATTGCTAGTATTGTGTCACATTGCAATCGATTAATATCTCATTACTAGTATTGTGTCACATTGCAATCGATTAATATCTCATTACTAGTATTGCGTGACATTGCAATCGATTAATATCTCATTGCTAGTATTGCGTGACATTGCAATCGATTAATATATCATTGCTAGTATTGCGTGACATTGCAATCGATTAATATCTCATTGCTAGTATTGTGTCACATTGCAATCGATTAATATCTCATTGCTAGTATTGTGTCACATTGCAATCGATTAATATCTCATTGCTAGTATTGCGTGACATTGCAATCGATTAATATCTCATTGCTAGTATTGCGTGACATTGCAATCGATTAATATCTCATTACTAGTATTGCGTGACATTGCAATCGATTAATATCTCATTGCTAGTATTGTGTCACATTGCAATCGATTAATATCTCATTGCTAGTATTGCGTGACATTGCAATCGATTAATATCTCATTGCTAGTATTGCGTGACATTGCAATCGATTAATATCTCATTACTAGTATTGCGTGACATTGCAATCGATTAATATCTCATTGCTAGTATTGCGTGACATTGCAATCGATTAATATATCATTGCTAGTATTGCGTGACATTGCAATCGATTAATATCTCATTGCTAGTATTGCGTGACATTGCAATCGATTAATATCTCATTGCTAGTATTGTGTCACATTGCAATCGATTAATATCTCATTACTAGTATTGTGTCACATTGCAATCGATTAATATCTCATTACTAGTATTGCGTGACATTGCAATCGATTAATATCTCATTGCTAGTATTGCGTGACATTGCAATCGATTAATATATCATTGCTAGTATTGCGTGACATTGCAATCGATTAATATATCATTGCTAGTATTGCGTGACATTGCAATCGATTAATATCTCATTGCTAGTATTGTGTCACATTGCAATCGATTAATATCTCATTACTAGTATTGTGTCACATTGCAATCGATTAATATCTCATTACTAGTATTGCGTGACATTGCAATCGATTAATATCTCATTGCTAGTATTGCGTGACATTACAATTAATATCTCATTGTTTCTATTGTGACAATGAAATTAATTAATATCTTATTGCCAATATTGTCGACATTCCAAATAATTAATACTTAATTGCTAGTATTATGTGGCGTTGCAATCAATTATTCCCTCATTGCAACTATTATAACATTGAAATCAATTAATTCCTCATCGCTCGTATATCAGCAAATTGCGGGCCGTGCAATTAACCACGATCCATTGCTCTTCATTAAATTTAGTTGCTTCATTCCTCGCAACCGGCGAGTTTTATTTGCTCTAATCATAATCTTTAGTTCTGTGTAGTTACCTTATTGATTGTTTTCTACATTCATTTCTAGTTTATTTTTCTAGTAGGGTGAATCAACTATGATAAAAAAATACTAGTTTTCCTTCACCCAAAGAAGAGCATTTTCACGTTTTATAGTTATAAATGGTGACAAGTTTGCAACCACCGGTTTTAATTGATTTTGGAACCAGTATTTCGCCACTTTTCTGATCATACCTATTTAATTTTTACAGGAATCATCTGAAAAATGTGGCCTCTATTTTAGGCCTAATAAATGACCTCCTGAAGGGGGCAGTCAAACGCAGCAAATCCCCATTAAATTGGCCCCAATGTTGTGCTAATGCTTTTCAGGATGCCAAACTTGCTATTTCTTCAGCTATCGAATCAAGGCACCCATTGCAGGACGGACCATTTCGTATTTTGGCTGATTCATGTGAGACGAGTGTAGGTGGCACTTTAGAACAGTCAGTCAAAACAAATCTTTCCTACTATACAAGGATCCAAGGTAACCTTTTTTAATGACCACAAGGCTCTCTCTTTGGCATTTATTTCTCCCAAGTCTCCTCACCCTCCTCTGGTGGCTCGACCGATTGACTTCATTACGCAATTTGTGGACAACCTTTTGTGGCCACACGCTAAGCAACTCACCCCAGCTGAGTCTAAGAATCCACTGACTACATACAACATATCCCCTGGTTAGAATGACGATTCTCACATGGCATTGTTCGACCGCCGCACTATCTTACAATCTATTCTCGTGATTGCCACTGAAAATTTTACCAGGTCCTTTTAAACGCTAGACTATAGCCGCAGACCAACTCAACTGTCCGGTCATTTCTTGCTTTTTAAGTAGGAGAAAAACAAACTTCCGATTATCCTCTCTCTGCCTGTAGACCACTAACCGAAAATTCTTATGGACTCCTCTGTAAATTGAGTAAATGTACTTGTGCCCCAAACATTTAAATAGCAAGTATTTGACATCTTTCATTGTTTGGCTCACTTTGGTGTTAAACGCAAACTATCTCTACTTTTAATTCACTTAACATTTGTGTGACCTCAAATGCGCAAAGATGTAGAAAAAAAACCTCGTTCGTACTTGCGTTCCCTTTCTACAAATGTGCATCAACAAATTAACCAAACATCGATTCAGGCACTTTTCACTGCCGGACTCGAGGCTAAGAGTGGTTCATGTAACCATCAATGAGCACTAAGCCCAACCCATGGGTTTAACTATTTATTATCTAGCTAGATAGATATACTGAATTGGTTGCGGTTCTACCCGTGCGCGTTTTATCTGCTGAAGAATCCACTCAAGCGATTGTACAAGGGTGGGTTGCACGGTGCGGAGTGCCCCAAACGCTCACTTCGACAATGGGAGTAACTTTCTTTCTGAGATATTCTCTGACTTCACTTGGACTTTTAGCATTCGCCATGTTTTCACTTCTTGGAATCTGAGGGGGAGTAGTGTAGTTGAGTCGTTATACGCTAAAAGGTTCTTTGTTTGCAGGTTTTCCATCGGATCAATGGTATAATAAATTGCCATTAGTGCTTCTTTCCCACCCCTCTAAAACTAAAGATAGTTTTGGTACGTCACCGGTACAGGCATTATACGTGTGCTCTATCCATCTTCCGTCTAGACTTTCTAATCCTTTAGATGGCCCATTTTCCTCAGTGAATTCGCGGAAGCCCTTAAAACTCACATGAGAGAATTGTGCGCCACGGTATTTCACGAGCTCACTCACGATCAGAAGATGCACTTTCCTAACAATCCCAAAACCTGCATCCATGTGTTCGTTTGAAATATGAGAAACTCTCCGAAATTCCTTGACAAATTCAATGGTCCTTTCCCCATTAAAGTCCGCAGACGACGTTCATTTCTAGTGCAAATAGGCTCGAATGATCTGAGGCGGTCGCGATCTACAATCTTAATCCAGTTCGGCTTACTCGTGACCCTAAAAAAAGGCACTCCCCATTTTGACGTGTGCTTCATCGTGAATGCAGACACAACAATTACCCTTTCCAACCAAAAGGCGCGTCATATTTTTTTTAAATGACATTCGTTCATGACACACACATACCGTCTCACCTGGCACCATACCGCAAAATTTCATTCCTCCTTTGACGTTTTGGGGAATGCCATATGTCGGAGCAGCTGTTTATGTCTCACACCATTAGACAATTGCTCGAGGAATAGATATAGACATATTAGGATATTTTAATTTTCATTTAAGCTCGATCTAACTTCAATCCTAGCTCGGTGTCCTGGCGCAGACATCGACCGCTGGCAACCATATGGTGGCGACATCTGGTAACCACTCGCAACCTCTCGCTTCGCGAGCCTATTTTAATGCCACTGAGAGAGATGCGAATTAGAGATCGTTTTTATCGCAACGCCACTCGCTGACACCCTCGCTCCTTGCCAAGTTCCACTTTCACCGTCCATCTCCAGGCTTTCCATTCACACAAACTGTGGCCATTTGACTCGACAATCAAGAATAATTCCTTCCTGACTTTGTAAACAATAAATAATATACTGTATAATTGGAGTGGGTTTGTTTGAGCAAATTATCCAGTCTCAACCAAATTATTTACATATATCCTACAGCAATACACGACCTATAACAAAAAAGCCAACATATTTAGGGGATGATTGGGAAAATAAATCACATTGCATTTATTATTTGATATCTCAACTTTTTCAAACTATAAAAATGTCGTGGGTACACCGACATGAACAAAACCACCTGGTTTAATAAAATCCTGCTTGATTTCTAAAAGAACGGAGGGAGGGGGGTTCTCTACTTACCCATATTGGGGCATTTTGGACAACGCTGATCACACCATTCTAAATTCTTCAGAGGGCGCCTGAAGGTGAAGAGACAAAAAAAAACAAACCCTCGGTCAATCTGCTGTACAACAATCGATAAGAACAATGATGTAAATTGCAAAACGATCAAATTTGTTTGAGATAAAACCGAAAATATAGACACGAAGAAGACCTTCCACAAGACGTATTAACAATGGGCCAATGACGTCTCATTTACGTCGAAATCTGGAGCCACGGGCAGTTCATTAATTAAAATCAACCAACATTAACCACACAAGATAGGTTATGTACCATTCTCACTGGAGAGCGTCATACTGACCTTTATGTATATTTCATTATCTGGTCGGGGATCCACCTGGATAAAGGCAGGGTGGCGGACTACTACTATCTGTACTAGAGTGAGATTTCTCTGTGACTAAATTAACTAGTCTGTACTAATTAATATTCGATAGTGCTGATTCTTTGGTGCAATTTATCTCATTCATTTTGTGTAATTTGTGCGAAAATAAAGCTCAATGCAACTCATGTGAATTCGACTGAATCGCCAGTGACTCAAAACAGCACCCATGGAGTGACATCTAAGAACCAGTGACTCACAACAGCACTCTACTAGTGCCATCTAAAAGCAAGTGACTCAAAACAGCACCAATGGAGTGCCACCTAAGAGCCAGGGACTCACAACAACACTCGTGGCGTGCTACGTAAGAGCCAGTGACTCACAATCGCACTTATGTATTGCCAGCTAAGAGCCAGTGACTCACAACAGCACTAATAAGGTACCAACTAAGAGCCTGTGACTCACAACATCACTCAAGGAGTGCCACCTAAGAGCCAGTGAGGCACAACAACACTCATACAGTGCCACCTAAGAGCCTGTGACGCAAAACAGCAGTCATGGAGTGCAACCTAAGAGCCAGTGACTCACAGCATCACTCATTGAGTGCTATATAAGAGCCTGTGACTCAGAGCAAAATCCACGAAGTGCCACCTAAGTGTCATTGACTCACAACAACACTCATGAAGTGCCACCTCTGAGCCACTGACTCACAACATCACTCATGGAGTGCCATTTAAGAGCAAGTGACTCAAAACAGTACCTATGCAATGCCGCCTAATAGATAGTGACTCTCAACACCACTCATATAATGCCACCTAAGATCCAGTGACTCACAACCGCACTAATAGAGTGTCACCTAAGACTCAGTGACTCACAATAGCACTCATGGAATGCCACTTAAGATACAGTGACTCAATACAACACTCGTGGATTGCCACATAAGAACATGTGACTCACAACAGCATTCATGGAGTGCCGCCTAATAGACACTGACTCACAAAAGAACTCATGGAGCGCCAACTAAGGGCCAGTGACTCACAACAACACTCTTGCAGTGCCTTTAATATCCAGTGACTCACAACATCCCTCATGGAGTCCCACCTAAGACTCAGTGACTCACAACAGCACCCATACAGTGCTACCTAAGAGCTCGTGACCCACAACAGCACTCTACTAGTGCCATCCAAGGGCGAGTGGCTCACACAGCACCCATGGAGTGCCACCTAAGAGCCAGTGACTCACAACAGCACTCATGGAGTGCCACCTAAAGCCAGTGACTCACAACAACACTCATGAAGTGCAACCTAAGAGCATATGACTTACAACAGCATTCATGAAGTGCCATATTTGAGCCAGTGATTCACAACAGCACTCAGGAAGTGCCAACTAAGAGCCAGTGACTGACAACAGCACTCTTGGAGTGCCCCTAAGATCCACTGACGAACAACAACACACGTGGAGTGCCACCTAAGAGAGAATAACTCACAACAGCACCCATAGAGTGCTATCTAAGAGCCCGTGACCCACAACAGCACTCTAGTAGTGCCATCCAAGAGCGAGTGGCTCACCCAGCACCCATGGAGTGCCACCTAAGCGTCAATGACTCACAATATCACTCATGGAGTGACACCTAAGAGCCAGTTACTCATAACAACACTCATGGATGCCATCTAAGATTCATTGACTCGCAGCATAACTCATAGAGTGTCACCTAAGAGCCAGTGACTCACAGCAGCACTCATATAGTGCCATATAAGAGCCAGAAACTCACCATAGCACTTATGGAGTGCCACATAAGAGCCACTGACTCATAACAGCACTCACAGAGTGCCATCTAAGAGTCCGTGACTCACAATAACACTCACGGAGTGCCACCTAAGAGCTAGTGACCTACAAAAACAGTCATGAAGTGCCACTTAAGAGACAGTGGCTCACACAAACACTCATGGAGTGCCACTTAAGAGCCAGTGACTCAAAACCCCACTCATGGAGTGCCGCCTAATAGACACTTACTCACAACCGCACTCATGGATTGCCGCCTAAGAGCCAGTGACTCACAGCAACACCCATGGAGTGCCGCCTAAGAGCCAGTGACTCGAAGGGAGGGGACTCACATTCTTTACTGCCACCTGCCGCTCAAGAACTCTCTCTCTCTCTCTCTCTCTCTCTCTCTCTCTCTTGCTCTATCACAATTTCTTTATCTATCTATTTCTAGTTCTGTCTCTCCCTCTCCCTCTCTCTCTCTTTCTTTCGTTCTCTTTCTCTCTTATCACTAGTACTACCAGTCGAGAGCAACTTAGCAGTGTATCAGTAGAACTCGACTAGTTATTAAAATTCTCTCTATTCGCGGGCTGTCTTATTTTGTCTGGAAACCCCACGACAACCTTTAAAAGTCTGGTGTACTCATATCCTTTTGGAAGACCAGAGCTAATGTACTATTGTGTGCTAAACCTTGTATGGTTGTCAGAATGAACTTGTTTTCCAATATCTAGTTTGTTCCCTGATGCTTAATTAGCTATTTTCAGGAATTGCAGAAATAGACACAAACAAAATAAAGGGGTTAAATGCAGAGAATGTATGCTCGCTCTACGGGAAGTGGGAATAAAAGAAGAAAAAAAGGGCGATGAAACATAATAGGAAAAGGAATAATGAAGAATAGCGAAAGGCTGTATGGTACCAACATTGCAAACCTCTTCCCTAAATGGTACCACAGGGAAAGAGAGCTCATTCAGTCATTTGGATAAATTTATACAATTTGACCATGAACTCAAAGACTTGGATCTACCCCTTGTGCGAGGAAGATACCAGTGAAAGCCAACTTACTCGTCCTGGTTCGCGTATGTATAGGAGACGCAGTACTCGAGATGATTCCTTGCCACCTCTTCGTAAATGTCGCTGTATCTCTGACCCCTTGTGCGAGGAAGATACCAGGGAAAGCCAACTTACTCGTCCTGGTTTGCGTATGTATAGGAGACGCAGTACTCGAGATGTTTCCTTGCCACCTCTTCGTAAATGTCGCTGTATCTCTGAAAACAAGAAGCCGCTTACGTAATTCACACACAGAAAGGGAGAACATTTTGGGGCGAAATGCGACGAACAACATTTCGAAAAAAGGACAAATTTGCACGAGGGAATTTCCGAAAGGAGAGCAGATTTTCATGAGTAATATTTATTAAAAAAAGAGAGATTTGCGCGAGGAATATTTATAAAAAGGACAAATTTGCAGGAAATTTAGGAAGCAGATAATTGAGCCACCCCTCCTCGCCTTTCAATTGTGGACGAGGTCTCCCAACCGGCTAATGAATTTCACATAAAGATCTCAATGACAAATGTTGGAAACCTCTAGTGCACTAGGGGCCGGTGTTCGTTGATTAAATGAGGGAGATTGAGAAAGAGTGATAGCACTGTGTAAAGCCGGCAGCCAGGGAGCAAAGACCCCTCTTTGGCCCAATGGAGAGCCATCGATCCTACTCTGGGTCGTTGGATCCGAAAAACCCAATCGGAAGATTATGGGATGGAAGAGTGATGTGTTTAAGAACGAAGAGAGACAGAAGAGTCGGTAATGTATTGATTGCAAATGTTTTTAGTGGATGTCGCTCGCTGTGCCCAAGCGTCAGACTCGGCGCAATAGTATTTGTGCGACTAGCTCTCTACAAATATTTAAATCTTTCTATGTCCATTTTTGTGCTAAATTTTGTCTATCTGTTCGATGGATTTTTCATTTTTACATTTCTCCTTACATATTATCCCCTCAGTTTTATTCCCTGTAAGTATATTAAGATTATCTATCGATTCGATAGACCGATCCATCGGTTTGAATCTTTATGACTTAAATTGGGCCTCCTTTTAATAGGTACCCGCTTATGACTGCATTGTTCCATTGGTATTTATGGTTGCTCGCCTGTTGCTTTTGGGACCCTGGCGAAACTGAGCTCAGTTTGTGACCATTACTCTTGTGTGGCTGTTAGGTGAACCTTGAATGGTTATTGTGGCGTGGGGTATTCGGGGACCCCATTTGAAGGGAGCGATACGACGTGGATGGGGAAGGGATGAACGTGAGAAAACCGAACCCAGTCTCGAAGACAAAACGCCTCGAGGAATCAAACTGTCAACTCTCCTCTCCGAGCTCGGAGAAACTATTCTCATTGTTTGTGCTCGGCTCGGGCCAAGTTTCAGTATTCTGAGTTTCAGTACATCGAGTTTCAGTACTCTGCGTTTATATTTGTTATGGTGCTAAGTGCCCCTAACGACGAGGTGAGTGGCTGCACGATCTAGATGGAGAAATTGAGTATTCATATTTCCTTTGGTTCCCCAAACTTTATCCACTTTTCATATATATGTTTCTCAACCATGCCTCCCCTCTTCCCCATAATCCACATCTGTTTACTACAGTGACTGTCTGTAGTCCTACATTTTTTGAGGTCCATCCTGAAAAAATTCCGTCAATACCTGCAATTTTACTCATTCCACCTCATATTTTTCTTCTATTAAATACTGAGTAATGGAAACTTGGGATTTACTTTTTGCCTTTGGATTTTTATAGGCACATAGCCATAGCTTATGCCCCCTTCCTCCCATTTATCTGTATAGTCCCCTTGCGGGCCATAAGGCCCAGTTTGGGAACCACTGGTCTGAGGAGTTCATTCAATATATTCCACTCAGTAACGTCAAAACTTCTTATTCCTCCATTCTCACTGTACCATTCGTTACTAACGAAGGGCTTCAGGATACGAGTCATACGATGGGCGGTCAATAAGTTTTGTGAATCGGTAGGGCAAAACAGAGGAAGGGGGATGACTGTTTGTGGGGAGGTTAGGACAAGTTATGACAAGTCAGGACCTGCAGCCGCACGCTCCTGCCTCGTTTATTTAAGAAGCAGTAGCTGATCGCAGATCGTCAGTCACAAATTTGTCAACAATGGAGAAGGTTGAGCACCGCACAGTGATCAATTTTTTGACCAAGGAAGGCAAGAATGCAAAAGAGATCCATGAACGCATGGTTTCAGTATACACCGACACAGCTCTCTCTTATGCAACCATTGCTCGCTGGAATAGAAAGTTCCGCCATGGTCGTGAGTCCCTTGAAGATGACCCCCGTCCAGGACACCCGTCAGACGTGACCAACGAAGACAATGTGGCCCATGTGGAGAGGAGGATCCTCGAAAATCGACGGGTGAAGGTCAAAGAAATCGAGCGAGAACTTGGAATATCACATGGAAGTGTTATCAACATCATCCACAACAATTTGGACATGACCAAGGTCTCTGCCTGTTGGGTCCCTAGAAACCTCACGACCCATGATCGACTTCAACGTCGTCAAAGTCCACAAGGCTAGAGTTGCACAAGGTGCCCTGCGCGAGTGCGGATTCAAGGAGCTCCCCCCCTTCCCTACAGTCCATATCTGGTCCCTAGCGACTACTTTTTATTCCGCCAGCTCAAGGTTGCACTGCGTGGACGCCGGTTTGGGAGCGTTGAAGATGTCCAGCTCGCCGTCCAGGAGTGGATTGAACAGCAGTCGGGAGATTTCTGGTTGTCGGGAATTCGAAGCCTCGGGGACAAGTGGCGCAATTGCACTGAAGTCGACGGTAGTTATATTGAAAAATAATAAAACACTTTTCCTCATATCTCGTTTCCTTATATCCGAATTGCAAAACTTATTAACCGCCCCTCGTATCTTACAGTCGTTCTGGAGAGGTTTTTACTTCTTGCCAAACACAGCGCGATCTACTCTTTTTGTTATACTCTTTTGTCTTCTTTCACTTATCTATTGAATCAGGGACTTAGACTCGTAAATCCAGCGTATCAGCGCAGGGGGCGAGGCTGTTTGTTTTAAACTCTAGCTACCCTGTAGGGCAAGAGAAAAAGTTCGAGGAGTGATCAGTCTTCCCCAAGGTGATATGGCAACATCCTGGCGTGAGGCCATCCCCACTTGAATGTATTCTACTTGAAGTTAAGTTGCAATAGAGCATACAGTCCTAGCACAGGGGGTGCTATAAAATTTCCCTAGTATGCAACAGCCTCCCGCCCACTTTAACCCGTTTCCTCAGGAGAGCCTCACGGAAGGCACGACCACAATTAATTGTGGTACCGTGGCGGAGCTTTTTTCTTTTTCTACCAAGGTGTCGGAGGGAGAGGAGATGCCTCCGGCCTCGGGGAGCTATAAAATGCAGCATAGAAGAGAGATACCTGTACAAAAGAACAAATGCAACCCTGTCCACAATTAGTTTCGAGCTAGAAATAAAACAAAGTGCTAAGTGAAATCGCCTTTCTCGGAATAATACGAGTATGTGCCTAAATACTAAGAGGTTGTCTGTACTTACGAGCTGAAGCATATTGCTGGCAGTAGGCGCGCGAATACCGTTCACATACTCAGGTGTCTGATATCCTTCTAAGGCAACGCGATTGCGAAATTTATTTATTAAGTCAAGGATTTTGTCTTTCTGTTGATTTGTCTGAGGAAATATCGTGAGATCCTTTTGGGGTTCTGGCAAAGAATTTTCGCAAAGGAATTGCTTCAAGTCACATTCACAGAACCAAGGGTCGTTTCCTATCGCTTCGTTTGGACCTGAAGCCCCGAGAAGGAGGATAATAAAGTGCCTCAGAGTGGCCATCGCCTTTCTCGGAATAAGTCGCCTCTCCTTAACAAGTCCAATATATACTAGTGAATGGAGCCTCGCAAATAACACTCAGGCTCTAACTTCCGCTTTGGGGTCGGAAACAAAATTCTTACAATGTTTACAAACAAAAAGTTGAGCTTTGATTGAAGGAAAATAATTTTGACTTCGAGACAAGAAAACGTGAGAAATCTCCAAAATAGGAAATTCGAGTGAGCGCTTTAGTTTAAAATGAAATAAAAACAATGAAAACATCAATTCAAAAAGCAATAACATTGATAAAATTGGGTCCTTCCCTAGGGGAAACCTACCTTTTCCAAAACACTTTTTAAAACTAAAAAAATGGAAAGCAACGAGTGCATCTCCGCCAGAAAGTTTGAAAAGAGAGATCTGTAGAGAAAGGGATGAAGAAAGAGGAAGTGAAAATATGTAAAAGGTAGAAGTAGATAGGACTCAAGGATTCTACACTATGAAAGAATCACATGGGTAAGAAAATGAACACGCGTGATAGATTGCGAAAACAAGAATAAAAGTTGCAAGTGGAAATTAGTATGAAATTGGTTGACAGATCTGATGAAGCCTTCGAACTCAGACCTCCCACAGAGCTTAAGAAGCATCGACGCGGGGAATAACTAGAACGAGTATTGAAAAGAATAAAGAGGCGAAAATTGCACCATCCATAGCTTCAATTTTCCTCCTAAAAAGGGAAAATTATGAATGAGGTGAGAGAAAAGAGGGCAACAAATTGGATTCACATAGTAGTGTCGAGAGAGGATAACATAACATAACATGACATATCAATATGGCAACTTTGATGTACGATATTCGATGTCTCATTCAGGCTATATTACAACTATTAATATGAAGATATATTAATGTCATTATCTGTGCAAGGCCTATTAATTTTATGCTTCAATCACTATTGAGACTTTTTCAATGTGCATTATTTTTCTAGGCAATTAATTAGGCAATTAGAAGTGACTCGTGATTTCATCCAAATCCACGCCTAAAACGCTACAATTATAATTATCTCTGCACTCTTCTTCACGTGCCTTTCCCCTCATCAGAAAGGAAGGTGTTATGTAACATTCCCCTCGCCCTATAGGATGACTGGCACCCTCTGGCATCATATGACGCCATCTGGCAATCAACTTTCAAGTACCGATATGCTTAGACAATCACTGGAACTTCTAGATTCGGTGTAGAACACCAGTGACAGATTCCTCCTGCGAACCATGCCTAATGCAAACAATATCAATTTTCTTTGAGATGCCCACAAAAAGGACAATAACCGGAAATGGTTAATCAAACTTTTTAGATACACACATGACATTAATCGGGAGCTTATTCACATGAATATCTTTTCGTATCGTGACGTGACTAAGCCCAGCCCATCAATTAATTGGAGTAATTCTAACTCCGAAAAGCGATTGTGAGCGCTTTCGTCTTTATTCCTAAAGACCTTTTCAAGGAATGAACAGGATGGTATAATAATAATCACTCTATGTGAAAAGATAGTAGAAGGTAAAAAAGTTGGTGAAGTGGGGGGGGGGGGCCCTTGTTTTAGGGGCATCGTTAGCTTGCTTCCATTTTTTATTTATTTTTCCTTTGTTTGGGTGTTGTTATGTTCTTATGTTTTCGTTCTGTGCGTGTTCTTCTTGTTGTTCTTCATTGTATTTGTTCTTTGTTTGTCTGTGATATTTAAACTGTGTACTTGAGCTTTCAAGCCTTTGTAAGCTTGCAGTTATGTGTGTGTACTTCGTGTCAATGATCTTCGTTAGTTTTATGATTCGATTTTTGTGTCACCATGTTGTGTGTTTCTGGTGTTTTGTGTTTTTAGGTGTATATTGGTATTATGTTTTCCTCCGAACAGACTCTGGTGCTCGGGAATCGCCGGTTACGACCGACTTCCCCGTGCAACCTGGCAGGGATGTTGATTCTGCGTCCAGTTCTTCGTAACTCTGGTAGGATATCATTGGCCATTGTGGACCAGACTTTCTTGGCCAATTTTTGGGTAGCGACATTTATCGGCTCCAGTTTCTGCCTGCGGTGCAGGTCCCTCTGCCGAAGTTGATCCCTTCTTCTGCATTTGTTCATGAAGAGGGACGCAGAGTTCTGTACTCGCTGGAGCCTTTTCATAGATGTTTTGCTGGCCGTTTGAGTCACTACTGCGGGGTAGATAAGCTTAGCCCGGATGAACGACAGGTATAATTTCCTGATGTTCGCCGAGCTGAGTTCTCTGAACCTGTATAGCTTAGAGATTTCTCTCCTCGCCATATTCCGCCTCACCGTGTAGTGCTTCGAGTATCCGCGGTCGGAGATTTTTAGGCCCAGAATGTTGCCTACGGCGGAGTAACCGTATCTCCTCCCATCAATCATGATGGGCCACGTCAACTCACGGCCCAGCGGGAGAATTGTGAATTTCTCCCTGTTTGTCCGGATTTTCCACTTTTTCTCGAAGTTGTTGATGTTCGAGATCTCCGCGATGGTGTTGTTTGCCTGGCTCCTTGCTTTCCTTTCCCTACAGGGGACGATCTGAGTGATGTCATCTGCGTATTGCAGGTACATCGTGTCCCCGTGGATTGGAGTAGGGAGGTCGATGGTAAAGACCAGGTAAAGCAAGGGACTCAGGCAGCTCCCCTGGGGAACGCCCGCTTTAAGTTCGAATTCAGGACCCTTGTGATCTTCTATCATGATACGCGCCCTTCTGTCCATGATGAAGTCACAAAGAATCCTTTCCAGGACCGGGTTTAGCTGGAGACTTAGGATCTTGTATTGCAGTCCACTCAGCCAAACCTTGTCGAAGGCCTTCTGCACATCCCTCATCACGATGTCTACGTAGTGACCCTTTGCACGGCATTGCGCGATCTTTTCTGTTAGGAGCGCCAGGGCAGTTTCAGTGCCCCGTTTTGGTCTAAACCCATGTTGTGCCGGGTTGTGTGCTCCTAACTCGTCGAGTTGATTTTGTAGCCTATTGGCTATAATCTTCTCGAAGATCTTGCCGGGTACTTCTAGGAGAGAGATTGGGCGGTAGTTGGCCACTCGGTCTGGGGGCTTGTTCCCTTTCGGGATAAAGATGATTTTTGCCATCTTATACCCGTCTGGGAAGTAGCCTGTATTCAGGGAGGCGTTCATGATGTTGACCATTCCCTGAATAATTTGCCTAGGGGCATTCACTAGGTTGTTTTTAGTGAGCCCAGACCATCCTGGCGCCCTCTGTTTGAAGGACTTGATGGTGTTAATCGTCTCTTCAACAGTGATTGGGCGTCCGTGGTCAACCATCTCTCTCTCTCTAGACACTTGCGGTTGTGGGTGGGTCCTATGTATCATCGTTCCGAGGTCGTCGAGCAGTTGGTCTTCGAAGTCCTGGTCGAAATCGTCGTTCTCCTCAGGTGAGATCGCAAAGACCTCTTTCCAGTGGTCCCTGAATTTTCTTTCTAGGGTATCCGGATCTTCTATGAATATGTCGCCATCTTTGATTTTAATCCCAGGCCTGGGAGGCAATCCCCTAAGTCTTCGGATGCTATTCCAAAAACGTACAGGATTAGTCTCCCGGTCTAGTCTGCCAATGATATCATCCCAGATGTCTTTCTGTTTCTCGAGGATTGTGTTTTTCATAGCCTCGCTCAGTTGTCTCATTCGGGCTTTCTTTTCCCGGGTCGGGCCTGTCCTACCGACTTCTTCATAAATTTCCCTGTGTTCCCTAGCGATGTCCCTCATTTCATCCGTCCACCTAGGTTGCGGGAGCATTTTGTACGAGATCCTGGGGACGCATCTTTCGTCAGCTTGAATGAGGCGATTGGTGATGTTCTCAATCTCCTCATCAATTTCCTCCAGATTTGCGTCCTCCAGGTCAGCTGGGTGATAGGCGCTGAGCATCTCTCTGTACTGCTCCCAGTTAGCTTTCGCATAACTTTTCCTATGTGGGACGGGCCTGAGCATTGGCGCAAGCGAAATGTTGGTGATAATTGGGACGTGGTCGCTCGGGACTACTGGGCCAGGTTCGTTGGCGATGTTAAAGGGGAATTCCGGGCTCACTAACACAATGTCCGGTTTTGTCGCCGAACAGTCTGTTATATAAGTTGGGAAGTCAGGTCCTACTCTCTGGACTCTATTTCTGTCGAATAGTAGTTCCAGATTTCGTCCCCTTTGGTCAGCGCACCTGTAGCCAGATGCACGGCAGCGGGCGTTTAGGTCCCCGCCTAGCAGCGCTAGCCTTTTGTGCCCGAACAGGGTGAAGAAGTTGTTGATCGGTAGGTACTGTCGCCTGGGTGGCTGGTAGGCTGCCACCACAGTTAGGCCACCAACCAGGGTCGGGATTTCGACTGCCACGAATGATTCATCTAAGTCCGGCAATGTTCTGTACTTGATGTTTTTTCTGATAGCGATGGCTGCGCCATCGTATCGTTCTTGGGTGTGATTTTTTTGTATAACATTGTAATTGTGTATTTTTATGTTGTCTGTGGTTGTGTCTATACCATGCTCCGATATGAGGATGATGTCTGGGTCCACTGTACGGAAGATGTTGCCGTAAACAATGGATTTTCCCTTCCATCCATCCACATTCAGAGTAAGTATTTTCAAGGCGTTGTTAGTGTTTTCCAGTCTGAGATGTTATGTGTTTTAGTGTACTTCTTGTTGTTCTTATGTTTGGAATCTCCCGTTGCGTATTTCCTTAAACTCTTGATTGTTTAGGGCAATACAAGAGTCTTTGTAGATTTTCACTGCGCCTTCATGCAGTGCCTCTTCTACTTCTTTTTCCTGCAAGCTCGCGGCGTAGACCCATTTTATACTCCCTTGTTGGATTCCCTTAAGGATTTCCATGGGGGAGAGTTTTTCTGGGTGGGGGATCTGCTCGTTTGAGACGATTCTGAGGTCGATCTCCTCTCCGTCGTACTTGTATGTACGCTTCGAGGTCTTCGACCTACTTCTGGAGCTCACAGGGCTTTTGGTCGCCCTGCTCACTGCTTCGTCCGCTTCAGAGTCCGAGGAAGCTCCGCTGGACAGGTTTCCCTCGGCTTCTTTCAGCTTCCTTGCAGCTTTTTTCTCCTTCTTCTCGCGTCTCTTTGCCGCTTCTAGACGGGGGTCCAGCCGGGACGTGCTGGTCTTCGTGTTTGATGAGCTTTCCTTTGTTTTTGTTTCCTCCACGATCTTCTCTTTGGGGAACGGGGTTGCTGGGGCCTCTGTTGCTCTGTCAGAACCGAATTGGAGTCTCAGCACGTCTCCCGAAGGTGGGTCATCGGGAAACCACATCTCCTCCATGCCGTTCTTTTTGAGCATGAGATTGAGGGTTTTTGAAAAAGTCCCCGGACTTGTAAGATTATTAACGTGCGCAAAGAGTATGCACGTTAAAATCTTCGTCAAATTTTCATTCTCGAGCTTGAGGTACTGTTTTGTCTGATGTTGTGGGGTCTCTGTAGTGTTTGGGGTTCTCTTCGTGGCTTGGGCGTATGAGGTGCTGGCTTTCTTTTGGTCTACCAGCTTTTTCTGCCTCACAATTTCTTTTCTTTGGGGGCAGGACATCGCCATCGCCCCATGGTTAAGGCCGCAGTTTGGGCATTTCTCTTTTACTGCCTTGCACTCCCTCCATCCATGGCCTGATCCACTGCATCTGGAGCAAGTACTGTTCGTCTCCTTGCAGTCCTTCGTAGTGTGGTGCTCCAACTTGTAGCAGCGGAAGCAGATTTGGATGGGAGTAAATTCCTCCCTTTCCATCTGGTCCGCGCTGATTTTGGCGTTGAACACCAATAGGCCTCTCTCTTTTGCCTTCTGAGCCATCTGCGTGTCTGCAAAGATTACTTTGAAGACATGCTGGTGGTCGGTGTTGTCCCGTTTGTTACGGAACTTTACCACTTCCACCACGCTGGCCCATGTCTGATTCCTCTGGATCTCCTCCTTTATCTCCAGGCTGGAGTGTTGGCCTATCCAGGGGTCTAGCTGCCGGCACACGATGCTTCGGTGCGCCTGAATCTGGGGGGGAGTGCTAGGCTGGAGGCCTATTTCCTCCAAAGCTTTTCGACCTTCCTCCTTGGTCAGGGTCTCCACGTCTGCCTCTCTTTCGCAGACAGCGGAGTAGCCGACGGGGGTGTCAATTAGTCTCGGGATGGCTACATTGAGCTTCCCGAAAATCTGAGAGAACACCGTTCCTCGGTCTGGCTTCGTCTGCCCAGCAATTGTCCTCAATGGGACTCTGGTGGCTGGGTGGGAAGCCATTGTTGGACTTGCACTTGCAGCCCCTCGCTGGGGGGTGCAAGTCTTCTTCACATGTGCCTCTTGATGGGTGGCACTGAAGGACTTCTTATGTGTGTATGTGTGTGTGTGTGTGTGTGTGTGTATTTTTCGGTTTTAAAAATTTTTTTACGTTTTACTTCTTATGTTGATTTCAGGTTTTTCCTTGGGGACGAAAAGAGGCCCCCCCCACGTTCGCCGGTCGCCTGGATGGAAATGAAAATTGCCTTTTAGGTGAAGGATGATGATGAATGAGATGAGTCCGGGTGGGATCCTCTCAGGGGTGTGATTGTATGGCGGACTTATTGACAACGCCGCCCCCCCGAGGGTTTTAAATCGCGACTGCTCCCCAACATAGCATAGAGACGGTTTTCACCCTCTATGATCCTGGGAGGGGCCTCCGCCGTATTTAGGCACCGAAGGTCGCAGTCCGTCCCTTGTCCGGAATGTTTCTGACATTGTTCTCTACTGTGGGCTACTCCTCAAACCAGCTTCCTCCAATGCCCCCAATTATGGCCAAGCAACTGCCTGACATAGTTGGGACGAAACATGAATGGCAATTTCACTTCACATCTGACGGCGGTTCACGCGGGGAGGAGGGCCGAGGACTTAAGCAGTCATCCGCTTAAGTTGGGCCGCTGAAAATAAAGGGGGTGATGATGGTTAGTGAGTGAATGATGATGGGGTTGGACGTGACACGAGGATAATAACGTTTTTTGGAATATTTGGTCCTAAAAATAGGAACCAAATTTTTCGGAGGCGTAGGCGAAAATTGCCTAAAAATTTTCCTCCTTTACCAGTTGGTAAGATGCCTGATACGAGGTACTTTCTGCCAAGAATTCCGAGCTAGCAATGAACAGGAAGGATGATATATTTATTATTAGAAAAAGCATAAGACATTACAATAAATTAATATATATAATGTAACAGTAATAGAGTTGAAAAAAAGAAAAATATATCGCTGAGAAGGAGAAGGAATTTAGGGGAAGGCAAAAGTACATATAGAGGGGTTCTCCTGGAGCATATCACGCAGGAGTTCAGCTTTTTATACATTCAATATTTCTATTTACACTTTAAATATTACCCTTTAATAGGGTTTAGTTTATACGTAGGTGAGTCAAAAAGTTCTCAGACAAATGCCAGATTATTGAAATGTTCGATTTTGTACAAGTAAATACAGGGTCAAACACGACTTTCATGTTTTCTGAACAATTCCTACAAAATTCGTCATTCAATTTGTCGAGACTCTTTGTATTAGATGTGCTTCAAAAAGGTTACTTTTTTGAACCCATAAAATGGCAAATTTTGAGATAAGAGCGAACATTAAATTCCTGACTAAACTTGATTGGAAGCCTGTTAAGATTATTGACGCTCTACAACAGGTTTATGGTGACTCTTCGCCATGTAGAGCGGTAGTTTACGACTGGATTAAGCGCTTCAAGGGGGGCAGAGAAGAAGTTGAAGATGATCCACGTGAAGGGAGACCCTCCACCTCCATTAACCCAGAAAATGTCGAGCTTGTGAGGAATCTAGTGGATAAAGATCGCCGTATTACTATTGATGAAGTTGCCAATGCATGTGAAATCTCTCATGGCTCAGCATTTGGAATTCTAACTGAAAATCTTGGCCTGAGCAAGCTTTCAGCACGTTGGGTCCCAAAAGCGTTGCGAGAAGACCAGCTGAATCATAGGGCCAACCTTTCTTTGGCTATTTTGACCAAGATTGAAGCAAACGAGGATAGTTTTTTTGAGCGCCTCGTAACGGGAGATGAAACTTGGGTGTATCAGTTTGATCCTGAAAGTAAAAATCAATCAAAAGAGTGGCACCCAAGGGGGGCAGCAGGGCCTATCAAGTTCAAGACAGAGAGGTCCGTTAAGAAGATAATGGCTACAGTTTTTTGGGATTCGGAGGGAATTATTTTAATAGACTTCTTAGAAGGACAAAAAACTGTTACATCCAGCTATTACGAAGGAGTTTTAAGGAAGTTGAAAACTTCAATAGCCAAAAAACGACGAGGAAAGCTCCACAAGCAAATCTTGTTCCACCATGACAATGCCCCTGCACATTCGTCCAAAGCTGTGAGATCTCAGCTACGGGAATTTCGATGGGAAACTCTTGCTCATCCCCCTTATAGCCCTGATTTAGCACCCTCTGACTTTTTTCTGTTTCCAAATTTAAAGGGACACCTAAAAGGAACCCGGTTTCAATCATTAGATGAAGCAAAAAAGCAGTTCATTACTTGGTGCCAGAGACAACCCCGTGAATTCTACAAAGATGGTTTTTACCGTTGGATTCATAGATTAAGAAAGTGTATAGATGTTAATGGAGCTTATGTAGAAAAATGATTACAGTATTATTACAAATAAAAATTTTATGCCATTTATCTGAGAACTTTTTGACTCCCCCTCGTATAATCACATTTTAATCTAATGATTGGTTCCTATTTGTTTATTAATCCGATTATTTAATACTCATATTTGCACTCTATTTCACTTATCGGCTTCTATTACATTTGTTTTACCATCACTTTAATCACATTTCTATATCATTATTCTAACTTTATTATTCTATACTTATTTTTGCTACTATTTACACTTATCATTATTTTAATAATCCACTATATTATTATTGTATACTTATTTTAGTTTTTTTGTTATTATTTACACTTATTCTTATTTATTTCTTGTAACTATTTTTGCAATTTCACTTCTTAGTACCTAGCGTACTCCCATTTATTATTACAATTTAATTTAGCACTTATTATTATTCACATTCACTCATTGATTTACTATTTACAACTTAGTTGTTTAAGTATTGAATGCTACACTTTATAATTTTCAATAAATATAAATTAGTTATTTATGAAACTATATTTGTATGTTTATGCACTTATTTGATATTATTATTATTTAATCATGAATTTTTACACTAACACTTTATAATTATCATTAAATAAAAATTAGTTATTTATTAAACTAGATTTATATGTTTATGCACTGTCCTGATTTTTTCACTTTTTTATTGTTTAGCACTTCCTTACACTATATCCGACGTCTTCATCCCGCTTTTGATGCGTTTGAAGGTCGGCGCGTTTACCGTGTGAAGGCTCGTGTCCGGAATATACACGGTTCCACTACACATTAGACCTTCGATTTCTTTTGGGGACCAAGGCCCCTCGAAGGTCCATTTGAAGTCACCGTTGCGAATTCCTTGCACTAATTTTACTTGGTTACCTCTTTCCGGACGCCGATTGATGCTTCCGAAGATTTTCAGCTTGAGCTCCTCTCCGTCGAAAAAAAGTCCTTTTTCAAGGACCTCGGTTCTCTCGGTGAGAGGCACTCCTGGATAGCTTTCATCATCTTCCGAGCACTCGTCGGTTTCCGTATGTCCGTCTTCTATTTCCTTTGTAATTGTCTTTGTGTTCTTCTTCTTTCTTTTCGATTTCTTCGGGCTGCTTTTGGGGGTTGCTGGGCTTTCCTTTTTGTCTTCCTGGCTATCATTTTCTTTGTTTTTTGTGGACTTCGGTTGTCTTCTTTCTTCATCTTGTTTGGGCTGTTCCTCTGGAGTTTCCTTCGGTTCATCCACAAACTTGATGTTGAGGACATCCTGCGACGCTGGGTTCGGGGGGAACCACAGCTTTTTCTTTACCCCATTATGTTGGAGCATGGTGTTCAGCTCCTCCGAGAAGCAACCTGGGCGTGCAAGGTTCGCCAGGTGGGCGACAATGACCATAGTCATGATCTCCTTGCACTCCATTGGCATTACCAGTTTCGGAGAAGCTCTTTCTGTTGGTGTTGTTGTAGATGCTGCAGCGGCGTAAGATGTTGCGCTTGACTTTGCCTCCTTTTCCAGTTTTGACTTTTGGCGCTTTTCTCGGATTTTTTCCTTGCGTAGGGGACATCTCATGGCAAGAGCCCTGTGTTCCCCTCCGCAGTTTACGCATCTTTCCTTCACAGGAGGCTGGACATACATTGCCTTAAATAGTGGAATTGGGAGATTAGACTACTTACCTCTAAACCTTAATTATGGGGTACAAAATCCTGAAACAACTTTATTTGAGATTTTATGTATGTAGTGATAATGGGGTCTAACGTGAAGAAACCAGGGCTAAGATTGAAATTTGGGAACGCGTTAATGGAGATACATTCTAATATATTTCTCGAAATATAATTACTGCATGTTATGACTGGTTTGGCACTGTTCCAGTTAATGCTATAGTTAAGATTGTACATATGTAGAAAAAGCGCAGATTATTCACTGTGATTACGTACATTGGCTTGATGTTGCTTAACCCGGACATCTAGTTCTTTCCCGGTTTGTCCATAATAACAATTTTGGCAGTTGTTGCAGCCTATCCACTAAACAATGCCAGGTCGGGGGGGTGAATTTTTGACAAGGATGCGATAATTGTAGACTCGTACTTAAAAATAACATTTATGTTCAGAGACCTAAGTAAACGAGGTAATTTAATGAAAATATGGTTATAGGGTAAAACTAATAGGTTTTTGACCTGAAACTTAGGGATATTAACATTGGTTTGATAATAGGGACGCTTGGCGGACTTATAACAATTGTCGAGAAAGTACAGAGGGTAGCACAAATTTATCCCTATTTTATATATTCTATCGACTTCTTTGTCTAGGTATTCTGGTGAGACAATTCTAAGAGCATGCAAAAACATAAGAGGAGAAAACACTTTGCTTGATGTTATTATGGTGGTTAGAATAAAAATGTATAAAATAGTCTCTGGCTGTGGGTTTTCTATATATTTCATATATGAAACAATAGTTTGTCCGATGAATTAGAAGATCTAGGAAAGGGAGTGTGCGATCTTTTTCAACTTCTAAAGTAAATTTAATCGAGGTCACTAAGGTGTTCATTTTAGTAAGAAATGTATTAATATTTAAATTATTAGGCCAAAGGCAAAGGATGTCATCAACATATTGCATCCAAGCTATAGGGGTTTCATTAATTTGGGGAAGTATTTAAGGCAATATATGTCCAGCCTCCTGTTCATTCCGTGAAAAGGTCTTTAAGAATAAAGACGAAAGTGCTCGGAATCGTTTTTCACTTTTCCTTTGTGGGTGTATCTGCACAACTCTGACTCATGTGCACTTGGTGAGCTTTTTTCATATATATATATATATATATATATATATATATATATATATATATATATATATATATATATATATATATATATATATATATATATATATATATGGAGAGGGAGAATAAGAGTAACCGTGAGTGGTCCGAGATTCTTTACTACTGACGTTTCGCTCCTCGGAAGCTTTCTCAGAGTGACAAGAAACAATGTCAAGAAATTAAATGAAATGAAATGAAGTGAAATGAAAAGAGAAGTAGGATACAAAGATGTATCCAACTCGTTTGTCTCTTTGTTGTGAATCAAAAAGCAACTGATTATAATCGAATGGTTCTGACGCATGTATTTTGTTAACTAGTTTTATACATGATAGGCCATCGGGGATGGTTTGTAGTTTCCCTGGTCTATATTCTACTTTAGAGTGGTAGTCTTGTATTTGTAATGCCCAACGACTTAATCTAGTTACTAGTAATTTGTCTTTAAACTGATACACAAGGGGTTGGTGATCAGTTCTCACGATAATACCATACCCGTATATTAAGTTTCTGAACTTTTTTAAAGCCCAGACTACAGCTACTAGCCCTTCGCGGTCCGTTGTGTTATAATTCTTTAGCGCTCCATTCAAAAGCTTACTAGCAAATGCAATCGGCATTTCTTTTCCATTTTTTTAATTGCAGCAAAACGGTACCGATGCCGAAAGAACCTGCGTCAGTGGCTAGAATGAAGGGGTGCTTGTAGTCGGGGTACTGCAAAATTGGCTCATGGATTAACTGTTCTATAAGACATTTAAATGATTGTTGTTGTTGGGGACCCCACTTGAATGTAGCATGTTTTGCGAATAGTTCGTTGAGGGGTTTGGTGATCTCAGAGAATTTGGGAATGAAGTTACAGTAGAACCTTACCTCCCCAACAAAGGCTTGGGCTTCTTCAACCAATTTTGGTTGGGCGGGGACACTTTTAGAGTCCGTCCGTCTTCGCTGGGTCGGGTTTGATTCCTTACGAGAAAAATAAGAATCCAAGGTATACAAGCGATTCTTGGGGAATTTGAATTTTGCTAGTTTTACCTTTAAGTTTACCTTTTCTA
This sequence comes from Ceratothoa steindachneri, assembly GCA_963969495.1. Taxonomy (NCBI): domain Eukaryota; kingdom Metazoa; phylum Arthropoda; class Malacostraca; order Isopoda; family Cymothoidae; genus Ceratothoa; species Ceratothoa steindachneri. The sequence goes on along the minus strand of OZ018317.1, from coordinate 207,158,605 downwards.
ATTGATCGAGTACATGCTGGAGCCTGGTAAAGTAGAGTGGTAGATCTTTACTAAAATTTATGATGTCGTCTAGATAGACTAAAGCCTCTACACCCAGTAGGTCAGAAAGGACTAGGTTTATTAACCTAAAGAAATTAGTAGGTCCATTTCGGACACCAAAAGGTAGAACTTTGAAATGGAAGTCACCGAAATTCGTAGTAAAAGCTGTATAAGTTCTGTACTCTGGAATGACCTCCATTTGTCAATATCCACTGGCCAAGTTCTGAATCGTTTCGGTCATGTTTTGTATAGGAAATTGGTCCCGAATTGTGACACTGTTTAAGCGTCTAAAATCTATACATGATCTGGTTCCTCCATCTTTTTTTGATACCAAAATCATGGATGAAGGAAGACCACGGACTAGCCAAAGGCTCAATGCTGCCTAGATGTAGCATGTCTTGGACTTGCTCTTTTACAATTTCTATAGGCGTTGTTCCGAGTTTCAATTTGATTTCAAAAGTTACTAGTTTAGTTAGCCCTAACCTATCTTCGGATAAAGCAATTACATCTTGATTTGATAATGAGCGATCGCGTAGTCTATTCTGCGTGCTCATCTCTAATAATGCAAGCGAAGATTTGAAATTATCTGTTAGACAGGATTTGTATTTTTCCCGCAATTCACTTTTATCCGCGCTACATTGCTCGTCCAAGGCCTGTACCAGTCGTATTGTGGTTTCATTTTCTTCCTCTGTGACTTTTACTTGGGTAGCGGCGCCTAGTCTCAGACCCTTAACTAACTTAACTACACGTGCGCTAGTTTTCAACACCTCAGCAAGAATTGACCCATCATCGCTATGACCGATACTCTCTGTGATAAAATAGTCCTCTGTTTATGCATTTCTTTTCTATAACATAAAACCCATCCTCAGGTTCAGTATTCCCTCCATTTACTCCGTTTATTTTCACACTAAAACGAACTCTATCTCGGGGCTGTATTTCTACATTTTCTGGGATGCACAATTCTACTAGTTTTTTAGTTTCCACTGTGAGCTCTATTGGTACTTGCAAGTTGCGTTGTTTTCTCGACGTATTCAATTAATATGGTTTCGTGATAATTTGATTTTGTTAATCTTCAGGACTCGGAGATTCTTTTAAAGGTGTCTCGCAGTCCACACTCGTCCCGTGCTCTGCTCTAAGGCTACTATTTCCCGTGATGGTTTCAGAGAGGTAGGCCTACAAAGTGTTCTGAGCTGGCACCTCACTGTTGCTCCCGCGTTGGAAATGGTAGACTAGTAATCCGTTATTTGTTGTTGTTACTATTTATATTATTTTTCACATACTGCAGTGTTTTTTCTTTACAGGAGACAGAGCTATAAAGCCTAGAGCAGTGGTTCTCAACCTTTTTTTGCCAACGGCACACCTGGTTAAATATAAATGAAAAGTATTTGAATATTGCAAAATAAAATTATAGCAAGTCATAGACGGCATATAATCGTAGACTGCTATTGTGTCACTGCACATTCTACTCATAGACACATAGAATGACTTAAACTAAATTTAGGAAAGCGCAGGTATGAACTTACTCTATTGCAGTGTTTCGAAATTCACCAGTCAAATGGTCAGCTTGTTTAGTGAGAAATTTATGCCTGGCTTTTCTTCATAATTTCCTCAATATTTGGTCGAATGTGAGACAGACAGATCCTCATTTCTTCTTCAATTGTACGTAATCTCTCACGCTTTTTGTTTTTAATGTTGTTTAATGTTTAGAAGCCTAATTCGCATATATAAAAAGTTGAAAATTGTGATAAAGTTGTGAAAGCTCTTTTAGATAATGAAGAATAATCTTCTTGAATTGAAATCCAAACTGTATCAGTGGGCAGAATCCATTTTTTTCATTTTAGCCCTCGATCCCTAGAAAGAGTTGGCAATTCTTCTTCTTCTTCATGTAACTCAAGTTCAATACTTGAAGAAAGATTTATGAAAGGATCTCTAATCCAATCATACTTTTCTATCTTTAATGACGAAAAATAATCGTTGATGCTTTCGTCCAGTGCTGCCAGATGAGTAACGACAATAGGGATCATTTCTTTAATGCAAGTAGATCGCAATAAAAGAAACATATCAAAATTGCCAGCGATTGATCTATTTTTCCAAATGACAATTGATTTTTAGGGCAACTAACTTGTCTTTATAAGTGAGAATATTTTTGTTTTTTGCCTTGCATGCTACTGTTTATTTAGTTCACTAAATATTTCTGTTAAGTATTCCATTTTAAAGATCGAAAATTGACAACTAAGGTTTTCACAGAATTTCTCCTATTTTTCCTGAACAAAAAATGACAGTAATTCCTTGTGAAATTCGTTAACGCGATTTAATACTTTGCCTTTCGACAGCAATCAAACCTCAGTATGAATTAGAAATTTAACCATTTCAACATCGTGATGTAACACAACCTTTAAATCTTTCTGCGATATTTTTGAAACGAAAACTTCTCTATGTAGAAAACAATGAGTACGAATGCGATTTGGATTTTCTTTTGCTGCGAGGGATACGAATCCTTTTATACAACCTATCAGGCATGGGATTAAATCATGCAAATGCCAACGCAGGATTTCCAAAACAAATTCCTTTCTTTGAGGTAGCTTGTTACCATATCAAAAATATCTCTACCTTTTGTCGTTGTGGCTATTTCTTTACAACACAAAAATTGATTGATTATTTCATTCAGGTCAATAAAACGTACAAATGCAAGCAATTGACTTTTAATACTGATGTCAGTGGATTCATCCACGGTTAAAGTAAAATTAGAATTCTTAAGCTTTTTCTGTACAGTATCTTCAATATTTTTCGATCTATCTAGGATTATTCTGCGTATTGTATCATTTGAAAGCGGGATATTATTCAAATCTTTCTCAGCCTTTTCACCAAACATGTATTTTACCATCTTTTTGCAAGCTGGGAGGATGACTGACTCAGCAAGAGTGTAGGATTTAGATTTTAATGCTATTATTTCAGCAACCTGTACTGACGCTAGTTGAGCTCGTTTAGACACGGTCATTAATTTTTCAAAATAACTTCGCTGTTTTGATTTATGCGCTAACAATCTTTGAAAATAATCGAGCTTTTTATCTTACAGAGATGAATATTTAGAAATAAAATGTCTTTCTAACATACTTGCTACAATGGATTCATTTGACATTGTTTCACCGCACACTACACATAATGGACTTGGTTTATCAACGTCACCAGACCAATAAAATCCAAATTTCAAATAATTATCACAATATTGTCTGTTAATGTTTCTCTTTTTGAAACTGGAGGTTGATGGTTGTTTGCCTCTGGACTTAGTTAGACTCGTCACTAACATCTTTCCTTTTCAAATATTTATTCACTGTGAAAGGGGTCATAAATTATAAACTACACTTATTGTTGCCTAATGATATGTGAGGGGATGCCTCTCTAAGGACCAGGGTGTGAAAGTAAGCCCCCCGGATACACCTTTCAACCCCTTCGCTCCAAACCACGTGCCCCTTGGTGTGGGAATTTTAGATTTATCGAGAAGGAAGCAGTCCCGAGCTGAGTCACTCGACCCAGCTGTATTTGTTTATTCGGGACGCACCTCGCTCTCCCTCCCCCGCGATAATGCCGAATTCTCGCACCCATGCCACACAGGCATGTCTGTTCCACCGCGAGCGCGGCCGTACTAACCCAACCACATATCCTGAGGCAAATTTGCTGTCCGATCCAACGCGTTATCTCGAAGTAAGTTTGCATACACTGAAGATGGCCATACCCTGGGACTATCTAACAGACCAACCACCTAGCTATTTAACCCTGCGTCAGCCATTCCTCGGAGAGATTGAGAATCTGCCAGTACCTGCGTTCAGACCGTTTTGTCTGTTCCCCCGCTAAGTCTCGCAACCCCTATTCGAGTCGTACCTCGTCGTTAAGGTCTCACCAGCAGATCTCCCTTCGTGAAGCTTTAGCCCTTGTTCAGAGGAAAGCTTATCAAGCAACCTTCTTCCCGGAGAACTGTGCAGTCGCCCTCATCTCGTACCCCCCTTCAAGACTCAGCTCCTTGGTTCTGAGACTCCCTGCTGAGCCGCAGAACCGTCTCGTGTTTCAGATTCCATCTCACTGGAGCAGAGAAAATCTCGTTCTTTAACAAGAGGTACTCAAACCCCCATCTACGAGTCCTTCTCGTTAGGCCTCACAGAAGAACCTCCTCGAAGACCTGTGCCATTGGTCTTTCCCCTCCGAACACCACTAAGCTTCAAGGTAAAGTGATTTTGCGTTGTAATCCTCTGGTTACACTTCCAGTCAATCCTCACTTGCGTCCCATTTTGAGTTGACTTCTCGCTCAAAATTAAATAATATCCATTGTTCGAATTAACGATAATTTTGTACTTCCCGCGTAGCTCTGTCCTATTGTAAACTGTCACCATCCAATTAACTATCCTCATTGAGCAATTTGTTACCCTTTTTGTATATATATATATATATATATATATATATATATATATATATATATATATATATATAACGGGTGTTCCAATAACTTGGACAGATTTTAAATGTGAGTTAAGTTTAAGTGTCTAATGATTTTTTTCTTTTTCTTTCAGATTTAACAACTTCAGTCTTTGGCAATTTCAACCATGGAAAGATTAACAATCGAATAACATGTTAAAGTTATCGAAACCTATTAAGGAAATGGATGTTCAAACAGAAACGCATTTCGGGCACTTCGCGATTTTTTTGGTCAACATAATCGAAGAACCGAGAGTGTAATTGGGAAAATTGTTCGTAAATTCAAACAAACGGGGTCGGTGGCAGATATGAAAACGCCATTGCGTGCTCGATTACGCCGTTCAGCTGAAAACATTGCTGCAGTGCGCGAGAATGTGGCCGAAGATCCCGACACCTCTATTCGTCATCGCGCGTAGGAATTGAACCTCTCCACAACAACGGTACATCGAATTTTGACAACAAAATTATCTCTACACGCTTACAAAATTCAATTGACACAAGAACTGAAGACTGCTGACCATTTGAAGCGTCGTACATTCGTCAATTGGGTGCACGAGCAAAGACAAGCCGATGATGATTTTCCACAAAAAAATCATCTTTAGTGATGAAGCCCATTTTCATATTGGTGGATTCGTTAATAAACAGAATTGTCGTATTTAGGCTGATGAAAATCCCAGGAAGATTGTTGAAAATTTTGCCACTGCATCCACAAAAGGTCACTGTTTGGTGTGCATTTTTTGCTAGCGTAATCATTGGGCCGTATTTCTTCGAAAATGATGCCGGGAATTCTGTTACGGTGACAGGCGAGCGATACCGTGCCCTGATAACCAACTTTTTATGGCCTGAATTGAATTCTATGGATGACGAAGATTTGTGGTTTCAACAGAACGGCGCCACATGCCACACAGCCAATGCAACAATGGCTTTATTGAATGAGAAGTTCCCAGGTCGCATCATCTCTCGAAACAGCGAGATCAATTGGCCACCACGATCGTGTGACTTGACGCCTTTAGATTTCTTCCTTTGGGGTCATCTCAAAAGTAAGGTCTATGCCAACAAGTCAACAACAATTCAACAGCTGAAGGTAGAGATAATAAGGCATATTAGGGAGATCGAGGAGCAGCCAAGCAGAGACGTGATCAAAAATTTTGACCATCGAGTGGAGGTGTGCCGCCGAAGCCTTGGCGGACATTTAGGCGATATTATTTTTCACACATAATTGCCATGACTCACTAACATGATCCAATAGTGAAATCAATAAATTTTCACCAATAACACAGTTTTATTTACTGCTAACTTCGATCCGTCTTAATGGAACACCCTTTATATATTGCCCTGTTTATTATATATATTAAAATTATATTTTGGGGTCTTGATCTATATATATCCTTTGAACTTCAAAGGGTCAAGCCATCAGATAAATCCCGGTCAATCGTAAACGCACCTAATAGAAATCAAGGAGGCGGCCTTCCACTTCTTTAATTGCTCCAAATCATATCGCAGACGGCCTCGGGTCGGTTATCTGCCCGTGCTTGTGTATGGCGCCCTTGCTCCGGGCGGGTCTTCACAGGAACACCTCGACATGATACACTCACTCAAATTAAAGACGTTCTCAAATATTTACTTGTGTAACAAAATACTTTGTTCAAATTTGTTGCCAATATAGGCAATCAGAAATTTATTTATAAAGTAAATATCTATATTATGTTAAATTAATCTTGTTTTGTATATAATTTAAAAGTTAAATTATATACCAAACAAGATTAGTTAAGGTAAATTTTAACTTAAGACAAGTATTGACCAATATCCAGTTACATGATCCATATTAATGGCGAACGAAACAATAAAAAAATGTAAAATTGTTAGCATGGCGATATTTAGAAACATTTCGCTCATCCCTAAATGCACAAAGTTAAGTGGTGCAACATGTCACAGTTGGGACCACGTAAATTTTTGCATTTTGTTAGTGTGCCGTTCAAAATTTCACGGCACACTTAAGAAGATCTCGCGGCACACTGGTTGAGAACCACTTGACTAGAGAATTAAAACATTCCCCAGATAGTTTATGTTATATATGTATGTGGATCAGTTCCAAGAGAAAGTTAACTAAACATGTGAGGAAACTTTATGAGCTGTACTTTGGATGTAAAGTGGGTGACCAGGACAAACGCTGGGCACCTCGCATATGTCGTATCAGGTGTACAAGTCCTGTTCTGCCTGGGTGAAAAGCAAAGGGCCTGGCCTCATGTTTGGCGTACCAATGGTCTGGAGGGAGCCAAAGAATCATTCAACCGATTGCTACCGCTGCTTAACAGATATTAAAGGTGGGTATTCAATGTGTTTTCTTTCCTGGTTTTATATATTTTTTCAAGATATGTATCAATTAAAAAGATCAAAATACATATTATGTTGTACTTCTACTATTTCTGCAAGTGATCACAGCCAGTAATATCCATTTTTAGTCTGATTTTATTTTATTTCACTGCAGGTCGCAACAGATAATGCAAGAAATCTATCGTGTATCCATATCTTGTCTGCTATTCGCCCAGTTCGACATTCAAGTGCTATTCCTGTACCACAGCCGCCCTCTGAACTACCAAGCGATGACACGAACAACTCAGATGATTCAGACTGTCAAGATACACCGTATGCGGCACAGCTTGAATCTGACAAGAAACCACACCTCATCACCCAACGGGAACTCAATGATCTAGTTCGTGATCTAACATTTACTAAGCAATAGAGTGAACTCCTGGCCTCACGTCTGCAACAAGGAAACCTGTTGGATGAACATGCTCGAATTACAGTATTTATAAAGCGTTCTGCAGATTTACAGCAATTCTTCACTTTTGAAAAGAACTTGACTTGACTTATTATAATGATGCCAAAGGCCTTTCAATGCCCTTAAGCTGACCTATGAACAAAATGAGTGGAGGTTATTCATAAATGCATCCCGTTTCAGCATAAAAGAGGTTCTGTTGCACATTGAGGACACCATGCCTTCAGTTCCAGTTGCTCACTCAGTCATTTTTAGAGAGTCATATGAGAACCTTGCTTTTATTCTAGACCGCATAAGTTAAAAGGAGCATGAGTGGCTAATTTGTACGGACTTTAAATAGTAGCCCTACTTTATGGGCTACAAACTGGATACACCAAGTTTATGTGCTTCCTTTGCAAGTGGGACAGTAGGGCCAGATTGGAACATTATGTACGCTCAGAATGATCACCTCAGGAAACTATGACGGCTGGATACCATCATGTAATTCATGAGCCCCTATTTAAGAAGGAGAAAATCATTTTGCCACTACTCCATATAAAACTAAGCCTAATGAAGCAATTTACCAAAGCGCTGCAACATAACAAGCCATGTTTCCAGTACCTTAAAGCGATCTTCCCTAAAATAAGTGATGCCAAGACTAAAGAAGGCCTATTCGTAGGCCCTCAGATTCGTCAACTTATAGCTGATGAGGACTTCGAGGCGACAATGGATGAAACTGAGATAGCGGCCTGGAATGCATTCAAAGATGTATGCAAAGGACTTCTGGGAAAGACCAAGCGGCCCAGCGAGAGCGTATAGTGGAGAGACTAATCAAGTGCTACCAAGATCTTGGATGCAATATTTCAATGAAGATACACTTTCTTCATTCTCATCTGTCCTTCTTCCCAGAGAATGCAGGAGATGAACATGGAGAGAGGTTCCATCAAATGTAACATGAATGGAAAACACGTATAAGGGAAAATGGAGCTATGCTATGCTGGCTGACTTCTGCTGGAACCTGAAGAGCGACACACCTGAGACGTCTTACAAACGAAGAAGTAAATACTAAAATGTAGGTTAATACATTATTTAATGCTAACAAACATTCTGATTCATTATATATTCATGAATTATTTACAATGGACACATTTAATCTGACTTTGGGAGCAAAATACATTTATGGTATCGTGGAAATCGGTATCAATTGCATAATTATTAAATCGGCAATTTACAAGAAAATATTACGTCATGGGAAAGTTTTGTGATCAAATCCGAATTCAGCAAAACTCAACTTCATAAGAAAATTATTTTTTTAATTTAAAATTTCACTAGTATTTACTTTATATAATATATATTTTAATGTATTGCTGGTGTTCTGCTTTGAGAAGTGGATGAGACTACTCTAATTTTAAGTTTAAGGAAAAGGTTTGATAGTTTTGACAAAATAATAATAAAAATTAATTCTTTAACTTCTTTTTTATGAAGAATTGGAAGGTTCTGAAGTTGTCACACATGTAGAGTGGTTTGACAACAGTGTAGTTCTTGAAAATGTTGGAAATGTCCTGAAGATATCAGACTTGTAGAATGGTTTGGAAGTAGTGTAGTTCTTCAAGATCAATGTTAAAGAAGTGGGGCCTTCAGCTGAAGGAACTGGATCAGGCGCTAAAACAAAAATTACCAAGCATCTTTTTAGGCAACTGAGGAGAATGATTTATCTCATCCTTTTCCCAAAGATTATTCTTCTTTTCCGTCGAAAATGGCTGTAGGCGGTCCCCCCCCCCCCCGATAGAGAGACGCTCACAGAAGATGCGGGGAAGGAAGAGGGGGGTTGTAGGCTGCATCCTAAAAATCCAAGGTCGTCAGGGTTACAAATGTAATGGAAGGTCACGCCAGTTTATGGCTTTTAACGTCGTATGTTACGACTGGAGAAGGCAAGATGCTCAGAACGTCGGCTGATACGACTGGTGAGAAAGATTAAGCCAGTTTACGGCTGGTAACGCCGTCTGTTACGACTGGAGAAGGCAAGATGCTCAGAACGTCGGCTGATACGACTGGTGAGGACGGTTACGCCAGTTTACGGCTGGTAACGCCATCTGTTACGACTGGAGAAGGCAAGATGCTCAGAACGTCGGCTGATACGACTGGTGAGAAAGATTAAGCCAGTTTACGGCTGGTAACGCCGTCTGTTACGACTGGAGAAGGCAAGATGCTCAGAACGTCGGCTGATACGACTGGTGAGGACGGTTACGCCAGTTTACGGCTGGTAACGCCATCTGTTACGACTGGAGAAGGCAAGATGCTTAGAACGTCGGCTGATACGACTGGTGAGGACGGTTACGCCAGTTTACGGCTGGTAACGCCATCTGTTACGACTGGAGAAGGCAAGATGCTCAGAACGTCGGCTGATACGACTGGTGAGAAAGATTAAGCCAGTTTACGGCTGGTAACGCCGTCTGTTACGACTGGAGAAGGCAAGATGCTCAGAACGTCGGCTGATACGACTGGTGAGGACGGTTACGCCAGTTTACGGCTGGTAACGCCATCTGTTACGACTGGAGAAGGCAAGATGCTCAGAACGTCGGCTGATACGACTGGTGAGAAAGATTAAGCCAGTTTACGGCTGGTAACGCCGTCTGTTACGACTGGAGAAGGCAAGATGCTCAGAACGTCGGCTGATACGACTGGTGAGGACGGTTACGCCAGTTTACGGCTGGTAACGCCATCTGTTACGACTGGAGAAGGCAAGATGCTCAGAACGTCGGCTGATACGACTGGTGAGGACGGTTACGCCAGTTTACGGCTGGTAACGCCATCTGTTACGACTGGAGAAGGCAAGATGCTCAGAACGTCGGCTGATACGACTGGTGAGGACGGTTACGCCAGTTTACGTCTGGGAACGTAGTTTGTTGTGACTGGAGAAGGCCACGATGCTCGACGGAGGAGGAAAGGACCAATCGTTTGAAGGTGTGCATCGGTTATGTCGAATTACATGGCACATAATGACGTAATGAGACAACTTGAAGGTGGTGGATTTATGTTTGAGACTCTGTTCCTCTCACAAGAACTTTTATATTTTTTTATATATGTACTCATTTTAAGTGGGTGTGGTTACATAAAATATTAAACATGGTAGGAGGGGTTTTATAATAATGGTCCAATTATATTTGATTTAGTTAATAAGTTTTTTTAGATTTTTACAATTGAGCCAATGGTTATATAGAGCACTGAACACAGTGTGATGGTATTTACAATAACTATCCAGTTAATTTGATCATAAGTTTAGTGGAGCGGAAATTTCTTACAACTGAGCCAATGTGAATACATTTTGTACATAGAAGATACTCCTACCTTAGTAATAACCAATAGTATATAATTCAAGGTGTTTAGAGATGGAGCCAGACAGGGTTTACCTAAGAATCTGTCTTTTGCAAAAAAACACTCAAACCACAGGAAATTAGTCAGCGGTATTAACTAATTTTGCTACTTAAGAGGGAAGATTATTGTTGATGCCATAGGGGTTAGCTAAAGCAGGGGGGCTTGGTCACCATGAAGGTGGTTGGGAAAATCGAATGCCTGCGTAAGATACTCTACTTTTTGCTTCGGAAGGTAATGTACATTTGTGTGAATTTCTGAGCTCTTATTTCATGCTAATCTGATAATCTTTTAATTACTATTATTATTTGCAATATTATTATAATTATGATTACTATTATTATCATCATAAATATTATTATTATTATAATATATTACAGTTGGCGTTTGATTATAGGTAAGGATGTAATCCTAACATTTAGACCTTACTCCTGAGCAATCCGTTGTCGATACTTGTGTTGAAAGAACTAATGGCCTATTTGTCCATATCACTCTTTTCTTGTGAAAATAATGTAATCGATCTAGGTTTTCGTTCCATATGGTCTCATCTATGGTCATCTTCTGTTTTGTCTCTCGTGGAAAACCAGCTCATAATGTAAAGGTTTCCTCCTCTTGAAAATTCTACTAATCTGTTTCCTCGTTCATTTCTCTCAACTACTTTGAATTTTCCGACCGATCATTTATAGTGTCTCTGATCTTCTCCCCAATTTTTGCATTGAAGTTTGCCGTAATCATTTTAAATAGATGGTTGTCCTGTATCTGTACATTCATGCATGATCCATAGATGTTTTTTACTTCTTCAATTGTGTTACATTTTATAGATGCGTGGTCTTGGATTACGTTTAGGGGTAATCTATATTTTCATTACCACTTTAAATACAATATTACTACAGGGTATTGAAAAGGTCCTGTTCTTACACTCTTTACAACGCTCTCAACAAATGAAAGAATGATAGTTTTGAGCAGTAGGACATTTTTTTTTTTTTAACATGCGGTTAAAACAATGCGGATAACGGAGGAGTTCAGTTCGTCGATGTGCTGTGGCGAACCTAGAAAGCCTTGCCCTCGACATTCGCCCACACGCTGTAGTCGAGGAGATTGATGTCAGGCGACTGCGGTGGCCAAAGTTCCTTCCACCAGAAGTTCATGGTCGATCCCAACTACTCTTGCACGGTCTTGGCGGTAGGGCACAGGCACCGCCCTGCTGAGATACGTAGTCTCCCTTCTTCGTGGTTTTTTTCACCCAGGTAAGGACTTTTGTGGCCAATATGTTCTTGTAATTGGCACGGGTGAACCTGTAACCGGCCGCGAACCACACCGACAGCATCTTCTACCCATTTGAATCCACGACGCCAAGCGTTATCACGGAAGCCGGGTGCTTGGTCTTGGAAAAGTAGCTGACCTCGGAGAACATTGAGATCTTTCCTGTTCTTGAGGCTCTCCGCGTCTCTGTGGACGGTCATGCGGCTGGCGTTGAGCTGGTTGGGACTGTTTGTGTCCCGCGCGCAGGAGAGCAGAGATCTCGAGTCTTTTCACTTCCATCTCGACACACCTGCAAACAATGGTTCAGAAATGTTAATGACTCGTGCTGGAAAAGTAGAACTTTAAATTTGTTCGACGAAACTTTTTCTATTAAGCACATAAACCGAGTTTAACAGAACTTTTGCAAAAAACGGTATAATTTCCTCTATGGATGGTGTTATGTCTCTGTGCATCGCTTTACAAGTGTGCGGGAAGCCATTAGACCAATAATATATGGATGCATGAAGATGAAGTCTCCTACTTCAAGGGGAAATAAAGAGACTCTGAGATAGGAGCATTCTCCTTCGTCACCCCTCTCCTCATGTGTGTCGTTTCTCCCATTATATGAAAGTCTGTCACTGTTTTTCATTTGTATACTGTCTTCTCTTTTTCGTATTGCTTCTTGTCCTCTTAAGTTCCTATTCTAGTTATGGGGGGTTGCTTAATGTCATTTAAAAGTCTCAGAATATTTTATACATAGTCACAGTCATTAAACGTTGAAGATCAATTCTGGATAACCACCAGGAATCAGAAAAGAAATACATGGCTAAGACCACTAACACGAGTGATACCTGTTACAAAAAGAATAAAAGTTGTGAAAATGGACAGTAGAGAAATGACATAAGGTGGACTAAAGAACTCCTATACTTGGTACTTTTATAATTAAAGAGAGCCAGAAGACGAGAAGATGTAATTCGCTGAAAATGACGTGATGGGGATTCGGAATCACCACTCTTCAACGTAATTTTATTTTTAAAAATATATACTATATTTATTATATAAATAGAAAATAGTATGTGTTGCTTATAGGTTATGTTTTACGTTGCCTGGTGCATTCTTAAGGTGTTGCAGGGAGAAAATACTGATTGTATAACCAAAGTGGCACGGAAATTCTATCACTGTCTCCCCTCCGCTCCACTTTTGTTTACATTCAACTAACTCTTGTTTCTTATACACTCAGTTGTTTATTTTCTGTGTCTTTGCCAATGGAAACTTTGGGCTAACTTATTTTTGTCTACAATTCAGTTTTTTTAAACCTTTTCCAATGGCAGGGATGTTTGGTTAGCTCTGTTGCACTTCTTTTCGATTTTAAAATTATTCGTTCAGACTCATTCTTACTTCTTTTTTTTTAAATTTGGTATTTTTGTAAGGGGTTAAGTGAAATAACCTGCGAGCTAAAGGGAAAAAGTATTTTACTTATAATATTTATTTACACGTTTTTTTACTTTTAACTTTCTCATCATGGATTTAATTTCATTTAAAGAGCTCAATGAATTAGTGAAAAATGTTGAGTTTTAGGGAAGAGAGAAGCAGCCGATTTCATAAAAAAGCTATAGGGTCAAGCTCGAGAAGGAAGTAGGCAGACACGAGAAGAGATGGCTAAGAAGAAAGAAAGTGATAAACAGGGAAGAATGCGGAAAAGGCAACGTACTTAAGAGAGAACTGGAGAACTAGGGTGAAGTTGATGGATGGAATCTACCATCTGTTCTGAAAGAAAAGGAGAACATAAAATCCCTCATTTCCAAGGAGGAGATGATTTGAGTACACAACCGATTCGAGCTTGCAGCCGAACTTCAAGGGTGAAACGTAGTGAAATAAAGGCAGCGATGTTGTCATTTTGAAAGTCAAAATTATTTTTCTTCCAAAATCACTTTCAGCTGCTAAAAACTAATCTAGAATTAGCTAGGTTAGTTTAGGTAAAGGTTAAGTTAAGTTAGGTTGGGTTATATCAGGGTCGAATATTTCTTGAGATTCCTAATCTTGAGAGGTCTAAAGCAAGGAATCCGAAGAAGTCTCGGAAATTCCCCAACATGGTTGGATCAAGAATACTTCGCAAGAGTGTCGAGAGTTGGTTCGTTCCTGGGGCAGGAGAATAAAGGCCTCCACACTAAATAATAATTACTTGTAATTTGTACAAATGTTTTTCACAGATAATTTTATCATTCTCTTCCAAATGGAAATTTGTTTCCGCCGTTGTACGGATTATATTGGACATTTCAATTTTTTCTATTATTTGCTGATAACTCGTTTTATTAATCTAAATTTGGAAAACCTTTACCCATACGTAGTCTCTACCCGTAGGTTATCGTGCACGAATTTTGGAAACCTTAAATTTTGTCTGAAAAATGTTATGGAAGATGTTGTGATAAAAATAGAGACACACTCCGATCTTTTTGCACCGCCACGTCATACATCTTCCCCATCACCCGTGAATCTCACAGCGGACAGCTTAGATAATGTCGCGTCGCCATCTTGGCCTTCAACGGCTTCTAGGAGGCTTTACTGAGAGTTCATTTTAGATATCTTCAACTTTTTCCATTAGAGGTCGGTGCGCATCCACGCCGAATGGCCTTTCATCGAGATCCTATGTGCTTTAGGATTCTCATCCATTCAGGATTCACCCCTGGAAAGAATGTCCCAAGAACAACCTTCTCACACACAAACCATGCACACCTACGTACACAATGACATCCACTTACTCATCACTCTCTCTCTCTCTCTCTCACTCTCTCTCTCTCTCTCTCTCTCTCTCTCTCTCTCTCTCTCAAGCGTTCATTCGGATAAATCACCTTTTATGCGAAATCCCAACCCTTTCCGCACATCTTGAAACGCACTCTTATAAATGTTCTTCTCCGAAAGTCATCCGTTTAGTATTGACAGGGAGAGATCAGGCGAGGCGTTTCCCTGAAGCCGCCCCATCAGAAACCCCATAAGATCCTTTTCGAAAATCGGGATACGTTAAGAAGGCTACCACTTGAGTTTGGTAGTAGTAGTAGTGGTGGTTCGTCAAACTGCCTTTATCCAGGAGGATCCCGGCCGGATAATGAAATAAACATAAAGGTCAGTATGACAATCGCAGGTGAGCCCGAGGGCACTAGGGGCCGGTCCTTTGTGGGGAGAGGTGGCAGGAAGTATTATGTTTTGACACCAAACATAACTCTCGTCGCCCCGGGTCAGAGGGAACTTTTCCGCGTCAGAGGTATGTGGATATAGATACCCATCGGTAGGATTTTTTGAAACAGTATATGTGTGTATTGCGCTGCAAAGATGGGAGAGGAAAGAAAGGAGTGTTGTAATTGTCTATGCGTGTGATGAGAAGTGTAAAATCTACCCACCCGAATACAGGGGTGAGCACAGCGCGTCCACCAATTGGTAGCCAGATCTCGACGTCCGCTGACGTTTGTCTCCGTTCTTGCCGGGATCGAACCCGGTACGGCGACGTTAGCGGGCTAACGCCGTATCCATTCGACTAGCAAGAGTTCTAATTGAGATTGGTGAACATGGATAATATGGATGGATAATAATAAAAGATTAGAGCCAATACTTCTCTACTCTTCTATGCATTGCATGCCATACAAGCCATTGAGTCGGTAGCGAAGATATACCGTCCTAATTACATAGACCTCCTGCATGGATCGATGATGGCAGTGTTCGTTCACCCTTACAAGTAGCACTTGGGTGAGTGGATTTCATGTTAGCCGATATGTCTGCGAAGGAAAACTCTCCAGAGCATCCGACGTGGAGTAAAACCTGCATACACCACACTGTCAGAAAGACATGACATATGTTGTCCAGAAAATAAGGTGATTTAACATTTGCCCATTTTTGCCATCAATTTGTAGATGCATTAAGTCAGAGAAGTTTGGCGGAAACGAACCCGGGTGGATTAATCTCTCCTCCACTTGCAAAAAGGAAGGCTACACCTCAGTCTCCTACCGGGTTTTGCTAAGGTTTTGTTACACTCCTTTTTTATCTTTTGAGAGGTTTACGTGTGGAATTTAATAGGTTCCGTTAATGGTTATTGGCAACAATGATCTCCTTCATTAAGCCCACAAAAGACCACTTCCTCTCAACCAACTACAGCTCTAATGCAAGCTGTTCTAGGGAAAGCTTTTTGGTCACCTCATTGGCTGATTCTTCTCAGGTGTTTATCTATCTATCTATCTATATATATATTCTATTTTTCTATAATATAATAATTTCTATGATCTTCATCTGCTCAAATTCATACTTAACAAGTTGCACAAAATAGTTTCAAGAACCTATGCCAAATATTCCGAAGAAATTCTTCCTATAATACGAGGGGCGTTCAATAAGTTTTGCAATTCGGATATAAGGAAACGAGATATGAGGAAAAGTGTTATTATTTTTCAATATAACTACCCTCGACTTCAATGCACTTGCGCCACTTGTCCCTGAGGCTTCGAATTCCCGACAACCACAAATCTCCTGACTGCTGTTCAATCCACTCCTGGACGGCGAGCTGGACATCTTCATCGTCCCCAAACCGGCGTACACGCAGTGCAGCCTTGATCTGGCGGAATAGAAAGTAGTCGCTAGGGGCCAGATCTGGACTGTATGGTGTATGGATGAGCTCCTAGAATCCGCACTCGCGCAGGGCAGCTTGTGCAACTCTGGTCTTGTGGACTTTGACGACGTTGGGGTCGATCATGGGGCGTGAGGTTTCTAGAGACCCAACGGGCAGAGACCTTGGTCATGGCCAAATTGTCGCGAATGATGTTGATAACACTTCCATGTGTTATTCCAAATTCTCGCGCGATTTCTTTGACCTTCACCCATCGGTTTTCGAGGATCCTCCTCTCCACACGGGCTACATTGTCCTCGTTGATCACGTCTGACGGGTGTCCTGGACCGGGGTCATCTTCAAGGGACTCACGACCATGGCGGAACTCCCTATTCCAGCGAGCAATGGTTGCATAGGAAGGGGCGGTGTGCACACTGCAACCATGCGTTCATGGATCTCTTTTGCATTCTTGCCTTCCATGGTTAAAAATATGATCACTGCGCGGTGCTCAACCTTCTCCATTGTTGAAAAATTTGTGACTGACGATCTGCGATCAGCTCCTGCTTCTTAAATATACGAGGCAGGAGCGTGCGGCTGCAGGTCCTGACTTTTCATAACTTGTCCTAACACCCCCCAAAACAGCCATCCACCTTCCTCTGTTTTGCCCTACCGATTCGCAAAACTTATTGACTGCCCCTCGTAGGTTCTTCTCTGTGTTTCATATTTCCTGTTTACAAACCCACCAGAAACACAAAAGAGACTCACAGGTAAGTCAGCAGATTGCAATTTTGCTCATTATGGCCATCGCTAACCTTGAAGCTTACGTGTCACCACCGATAAAATTCTCCCTTTATGTTTTTGAATTTGTCCTTTGGTATAGAGAAGCGCAACCAATCGAGGTCACCACCCTCCAGCTTCAATACGTTATCAATTAAGTGATCGACTACTTAACTGTAACCGAAACGAACGATAAAACACTTTTATTGACTGTATAGATATATAGGGGTGTAGGAAAGGGGCCGTTGAAAAAAATAAAGAAGGAAATTAACGTGCGTCGAGTTGCGAACAGCTTTCTGCGTCGCCGAAACACAGTTGGTTAGCGGCGTATCGACTCCGCTAACCTGAGTTTCAAAAAAGACTGATTTAAGCAAAGCTTTTAAACCGTCCGCTTGTACTTCTCCTCAAGCTATAATTGCCCACAGCTTCGACCAAGGTTATACCAGCTACCCATACAAAAGCCGAATTTTGACAATTGTTCTCGCTTCGATGTCTGTCGAAGAGAAAATATGATATATTTTAAAGGCAACAACTTCTAAAACATAACAAAGCACAAGTAAACTAAATACCACTCCCTTTAGATAGGGAAGCCAGAATAGACTCTAATACATGTTAATGCTGCTTGAACAGCCCGAAAAAACACATCGACTGATGATAACAGCTCTAAACTTTTAAAAACATCTCCTTCATTTAAGCGAGGGAAAACGAGCTTAAGGGTGACATCTTTCCTTAAAGCCACGAAACGCCCCTCTTTCCAACCAATTACAGTCCCAATAACATCCCATCTTGCCTATGCAAGCTACCCAAGAGTATGAATAATGACATACTAAAATGGCACCTGGAGTCTCGAAGCCATCTTTACACCAATTAAATCAGTAAGATAGAACCTGCGTCAGTGGTTGATTGAGACGTTCACCAACTTGGATGGCGAAAATAAAAAACAGGGGAAAACGAATAAGATAAATTTAGAGCAAAATTAACATCGGAGTCGGTGTCAACAGTATAAACCAGATAAAATAATCATGGTTTGGTAATAAAATAAGAAAACGCTCAAGTAATTAAGCCCCATCTCGACCACTGAATTGTAGATAGCGACTTTTCAATGGTGGTACAACTGTTAACCGGACCAAAATACTTTCGTATCGGATCTGGGCCTTACACTGCTTCGTTGCATATCCTAAGGACGAGTTGCTTTCAAGGAAATTAAGATAACAATTTATAAAAATATTTATTATTTATACTTTGATTATTCAGGCTATTAATCGATAACATCCTCGATGGGTGGGGTGGCGTCTCCGAGACGAAATGGCAAACTGGGAGGCGGGAGTTCAATGAAGCGAGACCTGGGTTAGGGCCTGCTCCGAGGCCTTGCCTCGTTGAGGGGCGGACTCGACGAAGGCGAGGTTCTCGTGTCCGGCGTCCTTTCCCGGACCAGCAGGCTCTTTGTCAGTGTACAGGACCACGTGGCGACTGTTGCGAAACACCACAATGTCACCCATCAGTGACAAGAGAATCATCACTGCAAACATGGCGTGAAATCACTTTGGTGCGCAAGTAAAGGCATAGGGGAAGAGGGTTGGCAGGGGAGGGAAAGGAAAAGGGGGCAGATAAGAGGAGGAAGGAACCAGGAGGAAGGCCGATCGGGCAATCAGGAGGAGGAAGGAACAAGGTAGGAAGGGCAAGGATACAACTAGGGCAGAGCCTCGAGAAAGGCACTGAAATGGGAAGGGACAGTTGGAGAGACGATCCTAAGGAAGGTCTGGGACGCCTCTTCTTAAACAAGACGGTAGGTTATTTCATAGGATTAATAAAGAAGACGGTGGGTCACTTCATAGGATTATTAAACAAGACGAAATATTCCTTCATGGGATTACTAAACAATAGGGTGAGACTCTTCATGGGCTTCTTAAACAAAAGTGTGGATCACTTCTTGAGATTATTAAAAAAGAGGAAAATGTCCCTCCATGGGATTATTAAGCAAGCGGGTGAGTCCCTTCATAGATTTATTAAACATGTTTGTGCGATGACCCCAATTTGAGGGGGTGCCATCAATGTATTAAGGAGTTGGCTGATTTTGGACAATAAAAATGATGAAACGATCGGAAATGAATTAATTTCGGTTTGGAAAAGCTATTTGCCTTCTTCAGAGGATCCTGAGACCTAATTTTAATCTCTCTGATAATTTCTTTATTCGAAAAGAACCTAAATAAGAATTCAATGAGAGATTTAGATAATAGAGTTTGAATAAAGTCTGCTCTATGTCAGTCTGAATAGAGTTTGAACCATTTGAAATTGTTACTTGAGCAACAAAAAGGTTACTTTACGGTATTTGAATTTTTCACGATAATCGGAGTTACTGCGAAAAATTTCTAAAATAAGCACTTACCCTTCTGATAGATACGAGCTATATTTTACTTACTGTAAACCCTCACACACATTAAACTTAATTAATAGGTTGGAAAATCAAAGTTGAAACATGGAAAGAGGAAAGTTTAAAATGTAAATCAAGATTGTGGAAGTTTGATGTTCTTTGTTGTTCTCTTGTCTTCTGCTCTCGTTAGAGATTTCTGATTTCCTCGAAAAACGATAGAGTGGGAGAATAGCCGGGATCAAATCTCAGAGGGTTCTGAATTTTAAAATGTGTACCTAACCACCCTCTTTACAGGCACATAGCGCCATCCCTTTGGGTGGAAGACTAGAGTTACTCTCTCTTGAGAGAGTGTCGAGTAGTTCTCGCTTCTCCTAACCTCCCCCTGTCGGATTGGAGCAACCTAACCTAACCTAACCTACCAACAACGGACTCTCATTCTGCTCTCTCATTCCTGTTCCCCAGAGTCTCTCAGCGGAACTTAGTTTCCAGTCCCACATCCCAATGAGGAAAGGAAAAAAAATATGAGAATTTTCATGAATCTAAATGCCAGAGTAACTGTTTTAGTGCAGAGTCATCGCTAAATTCGAATGTTTTGTCTACCGTAGATTCCAAATTTGTATGTCTTACTGTCAAATTCGTAATCTACTTCAATCATAGGAACGTCAGAGTGGGCCCACATTAAGTTGACATTTAAGATGAAGCTTCTGTGATATTCCCCTTCATCTTAAAACAATTTAATTTAATATTCACGTCAAGCTCGTACTATATCTAAGAAGATTATTCTCATTCGAGTAGAGTCATTAACATGTTGAGTGAGTTATAAATTTGATTCATTTGTTCGTTCAATTCGTTGACGCAATTCATCTTCAGAGATGGGAATAGAAGCGACCTCTTCACTGCCTTTAGTAATGCTTAGGGTAAGCCTTCATTTAATTAAGTAATGACTTTTAACTATATTCGTAGGTGCAACTAAATGCCCGAATTCGGAAGGAAGGGAAACGGAATTACCGCACGCCATTTTTTATCGAAACATTAATTTATAAAGAGATTACAAGCCTTACGGAACAATTACTTTAAGCCACCTGAATAGTTGAAGAGAAAGTGATGAAAACCAACGAAGGAACTTCCCTTCCTCACCCAAACAGAATTTCCGTTCAAATCACAGTAACAAACGCTAGGGAAATGTCCCTTTGTGGGATAATTTAACAAGTGGCTGAGTCCTTTTATGAGATTATTAAGCAAGAGAGTTGGTCCGTTGATATGATCACTAAACAAGATGACCTATCACGATGACCTCCATTTCTTGCCTCCTGACTTCAGAGGTGTCCCTAACTTAATTCGAGACACCTTTTGGGTCTTTATGGATCCCACGTGTCTAGTCAGTAGACCCAGTAGGGGGGGGGGCAACTCACCCGTGGGGAAGATGTGGATGATTAATCTGAATTTGTCGGAGTCGTAGAGCCAGCAGTTACCCCGCTGTCCACAAGACTGGTCCCAGATTATGCAAGCGGAATCTGTTCAGGAGGAATAGAGGGGAATTAGCGACTGCACACAAGTACCATCTAATGGTATCGCCAAAATACTAAGCATGAAGATTGAACTAATATTCAACTTCTAATTTTTTATTAACTGAATCAATCGTCCAAGGTCCCAACGCAACCGCATTCTGTTACACCCACCCTTAGATTGCTTGGGATCATAATCTCTAGTAATCTGAATAGATTGGGTTGAGTCACTGTTGTGAAGCCATCCAGATGCCCCGAATCTTACAAAGGAAACATTTTAATACACAATTTCTCTCATTTATTGTATTTGTTCTGTTTCTACTTTTTTTATGTCACCATAATTTTAGGTTTGAGTTTTTCATTTCGATCCACCCGCGACTAGCGTTAGGGCCCCGAGTCCGAAAGACGCTCAGTGACCCACTCTGTCTAGAGGTGACGGAATCGTCCATGACGAATGGACGATTCAATGAGTATTTGTGCCCATTTCTCTTAATTGTTATCTCTCTCTTTTGTATATTTGTTCTTTTAGTTCTCTGGATGTTTCAGTGCATTTGTTGCTGTTTATTCCTATGTTTGTTTTATGCTGGTTTCTTCATATTTGTTATATAGCGTGTACATACAATGTCTTCCCAAACCATGTTTAATTAAAAAAAAACTTATAACGGGCGAGTCTGTAGCGACCGGCGTGTACGTCCAAAATAGGACACACGCGAGAGTCGTTACACACATAAAGTACAGAGAGAGAGAAAAGTAAAGTTAGTGCTGTTTACGAGAATGTCACACGGTAGTAAACGGAGCACAGTTATCTCTGTTAGAGTTGGTTGAGGCAATGTTAGTCAAGGCAGAATCCAGAATAAACCGGATAGCTATCACTATTAAACAAATAGCAACTGGATTAGGAAGCTATCTCCATGGCAACATGCCACCGCCTTTAGAGAATTTTACCCAATAGTCGGAGTGCCTTCCCTATCAATAAGTTCTGCAGTAGCCAATCAAAAGTCGAGTTATGTTAATACCGACAAATCAACAGACTGGTACATAAGAGGGAGGTGTGGCTTAGTTGGACGAGGAACTTGTAGGGCGTGGCTTAAATTGAATATATAACTGTGTGAAGCCAGAACAAAGAAGATAATTAGATTACTGTTTTATATAGCAATATATCGCGTTATATATCGTTCAGTCCGATCTCTCGGATTCGCGTAATTCATCTTTGTATATAGTCGTGTACATAACGCAAACATTAAGGTGTAACTCTTAGAGACTCTATTCGTCTCGCCTCCTTTAGACCTTGCCCGCACTTGACCTCGAAGTTAATTTATGTCATAACTCAGAACTTAAAACTTAATTAAAGAACTTTTGTAAAGTGCAATAAGATCTAGCTCAGTAATAATTCTATTTTTGCGTTGGTGACTTCAATATCCTGACGTTCCTCAATCTTCCTCCTTCAAGGCCTTATTAATCGGGAAAACAGCCTTTGCGCATTCTCCTCGTTAATCGCAATTCCTCGCGATTACAAAACTCCCGAAATACCGGTGTTCTACCCTGTTGTGGCCTATCTCCATCCTCCGGGCTATTTGACCCCGTCGCTAGAATAAGACCGCCCCTCGGCTTAGGGCCCCCAACAAAATAACTCGTAGGAAATAAAGAAAGGCAACGCAAACCAACCGGCGCATCTGTATCAACCGGAGTCCTTGCCAAAAGATTACGCGATAACTCGGTAATCTTTCACCATTACTGGCAACCAGAGTCCCCCTTCCAAGGCTCTTGGGTTGTCCTCGTGATTACCTTCAAGGTTCCCTCATAATTAGGGACAACCTTCAAGAACCCCCCCATAAGTCAACTAACAGGTTCAGATGATTTTTATTTCTTTCTGTAGCTTAAAACCTAAGGAGATACAACAACGGAATTGTGATAATAGCTTTGTCTAGCCTAAGAAGATACAAACTCGAAATTAACAATAGCTTTGCCTGCCTAAAGTATACAGTCAAACCTCACATAATGAGCAAAATATATATTTTTCAATTTTGACTCGCTTAATGAGCGACGTTTCGTATAACAAGCAAAATTAAAATTGACCGTGCGCATTTTCACGGTAATTCGTATGCCTGACATGAAGGCTCCATTCTACCTAGCGAGCCACGAGTCACGAGGAGACAACGCGAGGTCCCTTGTATTCTACTCTTGACTCGCTCCCGCCTGCTTCTCGGCTATCAGTCTCTGTTTAGTGCTCATTCCCGCATCATCTTAGTGTCTCTTGTGATCGTAATTTTACAAACTTGTGTTTAGACGCATTATTTTGGAATTTTTTTAGTGCAAAGTTTAATAACCCTTGCAATAATGTTCCCGAAAAAAAGGCCGCAAGAAATCAGCGATAAGAGAAGAAGAATCGCCGTAGAAGTGAAACATGAAATCATTGAGAAGCGAGAACGAGGTATGAGCGTGGCTGACCTAGCACGCACATACAATCAGACTACATCAACAATTTGTACTATCTTGAGAACATGGACAATATTAAAGAGAGAAATGCTTCAAAGGAAGTAACAAGAATATCTATGCAACGCTTACGTATTCTTGACGATGTTGAAAGGTTGCTTCTCATATGGATCAACGAGAAGCAGATGCAAGGCGGCAATATTAAAGAGAGTCGTTTGTGAGAAAGCGAAAATGATTTTCTCCGACCTCGTTAGGAAAAGGCCAGGAACATCAACGGACGAAAAGAAGAAGAATTCAGGGCAAGCCGTGGGTGGTTCGAGAAGTTTAAATGAAAAACCGGCATCCTCCTTCACTCCAATAATTATCCCCACCCCCGTCTCCGTCTCCCTTGCGCCAGGAGCTACCTTCTTTTTTCGTAAGTTGCAACGGTATTTATGTTTTATTTTTATTTTACTAATTATTTATTCTTTCCCAGGTTCACTTATATTAATAATATTTTTATTTTATGTGTTAATAATTTAAAAAACGATTTTAGATATTATTACAAATTATTTGGGGGTATTTTGGGGGGGCATGGGGTGTATTATGGTATTTTACATTGATTCCTATAGGAAAAATTGTTTCGCTTAAGGAGTGTTTCGCATTGCGAGTAAGATTCGGGAACGAATTATGCTCTTTAAGTGATGTTCCACTGTACTGGAAAGTGGAACAATGCACTAATCATTTGACCAACCAAAGTGGATAATAAGGTCCTACTTTAAAATGAGAAGGAATCAAAGGTTCAACAAGGTCTCTAGAGAGACTATTTTGGTACTAATCCTCCACCTCGACTTACCATTTCATTTATCTGAGAAATTTGAAGTATAAGGTATTGTACATCATGTGTACATGCAAGCGACTGTGCGTCCAAATACATTAACAGATACTAATAGTGTGGATGTTGTGCAACAGGTATTCAACCGATCACGGAGAAAATATATGAAACAATGTGCTCGCTCGTGAAATAGAGAATTCTAAAGAATGCTCAATGGAACTCTTACAATCCGAGATTATTACATGCCTTGAATGACCATGGATCGGATCACAGAATCCAGTTTTGCGAGTGGTTTCGAGCAAAAAAACACAGAAGATGGCTAATTTGGGAACAAAATTGTGTGATCCGATGAGGTTACATTTAAGCTCAATGGTATAAGTAATCGTCATAATTGCACATGGAAGTCTACTGATTTATGTGATGGTACAGTTACCAGGCATAGACAGTCAAACATCTGTCGGGAAAAATCTTTTCCTCCAATACACAGGTAATACGGAGATAGGGACATTTAATTTCATCAAGATGGATCACATCTTCATTACCATCACGATGTCAGGAATTACCTTGATGAAACATTTCATAATAGGTGGATCGGACGGTAGTATCGAGTTCCAACCAAGTTCGCCATATGTGCACTCAGTAGATCTTTTATGGGGTCATTTAGAAAATGAAGTATAGAGTCGAAGGCTGACATGAAAAATAAAAGAGCTCATTTGAAGAAGTGTGTAGAAATTTCGTACAAACATTTGTGTTGAAGTCTGCCTATCAGTTAATCAAAAACCACAGTGGTGCATTGAAGTCAATGGTCGGGAAGATCAAAAACTTACGTGTTTAAAAGAAATTACCATTGTTGCTTTGAGTTATATTTTTCCTATATAAATAAATGTTTCTTTAAAAATGTATACAGGGTTTGGGGAGAATTTTCTGTCTGTGGCTGTTTGCCTTGCTGGAATCTCCTTGGATTGTCCGTCTGTCTGTTTACGCACCGACAATGGCGCCCATGATGATGGGTCCCGGGATAAAGGCGAATAGACTGTAGATGACGATGGAGACCCCGAGGGCCAGCCCTTTCTCGTGTTCCTCCACAGACCTAAGGGAAAAGGGGGCGCGGCGGTTAGGAGTTATCATCAATCTTATCCGAGCCTCAATGATTAGGACGGCGGTTTTTCCCATTTTTATACAATTCTGGTTCTTTCTCCCTATCCACCTTTATCTTCCTCTCCTTCTCCTGAGATTTTCTCTCCTAATTGAAAATTTCCCCTTAGTCTCCCGTGTCTTTTGCCATTCAAGAACTGGAGGTGTCCTGCCACCAGGGAAAAAATCCTGGACACTTGGCAATTGCTGTATTTCTAGACACTAGGAATACCTGCATTTATCTCAACAATCCTAGGAAAGTATGTTAAGGAAGAGATCTACATACATCTCACATCCACATCCTACACTCTCCCACTTTATGAAGTGCAATGAGAAGGTGGAAGGGTGGGGGGAAGGCATGATTTTCTGCCACGAGAAAAAAATTCCCCAGAGGAGACGAAAATCAAAGTGGACAACTCAGGAAACTGTCTTGAAACCTCCTCGAGTGGAAAAGGGGGCGCGGCGGTTAGGAGTTATCATCAATCTTATCCGAGCCTCAATGATTAGGACGGCGGTTTTTCCCATTTTTATACAATTCTGGTTCTTTCTCCCTATCCACCTTTATCTTCCTCTCCTTCTCCTGAGATTTTCTCTCCTAATTGAAAATTTCCCCTTAGTCTCCCGTGTCTTTTGCCATTCAAGAACTGGAGGTGTCCTGCCACCAGGGAAAGAATCCTGGACACTTGGCAATTGCTGTATTTCTAGACACTAGGAATACCTGCATTTATCTGAACAATCCTAGGAAAGTATGTTAAGGAAGAGATCTACATACATCTCACATCCACATCCTACACTCTCCCACTTTATGAAGTGCAATGAGAAGGTGGAAGGGTGGGGGGAAGGCATGATTTTCTGCCACGAGAAAAAAATTCCCCAGAGGAGACGAAAATCAAAGTGGACAACTCAGGAAACTGTCTTGAAACCTCCTCGAGTGGAAAAGGGGGCGCGGCGGTTAGGAGTTATCATCAATCTTATCCGAGCCTCAATGATTAGGACGGCGGTTTTTCCCATTTTTATACAATTCTGGTTCTTTCTCCCTATCCACCTTTATCTTCCTCTCCTTCTCCTGAGATTTTCTCTCCTAATTGAAAATTTCCCCTTAGTCTCCCGTGTCTTTTGCCATTCAAGAACTGGAGGTGTCCTTCCACCAGGGAAAAAATCCTGGACACTTGGCAATTGCTGTATTTCTAGACACTAGGAATACCTGCATTTATCTCAACAATCCTAGGAAAGTATGTTAAGGAAGAGATCTACATACATCTCACATCCACATCCTACACTCTCCCACTTTATGAAGTGCAATGAGAAGGTGGAAGGGTGGGGGGAAGGCATGATTTTCTGCCACGAGAAAAAAATTCCCCAGAGGAGACGAAAATCAAAGGGAACAACTCAGGAAACTGTCTTGAAACCTCCTCGAGTGGAAAAGGGGGCGCGGCGGTTAGGAGTTATCATCAATCTTATCCGAGCCTCAATGATTAGGACGGCGGTTTTTCCCATTTTTATACAATTCTGGTTCTTTCTCCCTATCCACCTTTATCTTCCTCTCCTTCTCCTGAGATTTTCTCTCCTAATTGAAAATTTCCCCTTAGTCTCCCGTGTCTTTTGCCATTCAAGAACTGGAGGTGTCCTGCCACCAGGGAAAAAATCCTGGACACTTGGCAATTGCTGTATTTCTAGACACTAGGAATACCTGCATTTATCTCAACAATCCTAGGAAAGTATGTTAAGGAAGAGATCTACATACATCTCACATCCACATCCTACACTCTCCCACTTTATGAAGTGCAATGAGAAGGTGGAAGGGTGGGGGGAAGGCATGATTTTCTGCCACGAGAAAAAAATTCCCCAGAGGAGACGAAAATCAAAGTGGACAACTCAGGAAACTGTCTTGAAACCTCCTCGAGTGGAAAAGGGGGCGCGGCGGTTAGGAGTTATCATCAATCTTATCCGAGCCTCAATGATTAGGACGGCGGTTTTTCCCATTTTTATACAATTCTGGTTCTTTCTCCCTATCCACCTTTATCTTCCTCTCCTTCTCCTGAGATTTTCTCTCCTAATTGAAAATTTCCCCTTAGTCTCCCGTGTCTTTTGCCATTCAAGAACTGGAGGTGTCCTGCCACCAGGGAAAAAATCCTGGACACTTGGCAATTGCTGTATTTCTAGACACTAGGAATACCTGCATTTATCTGAACAATCCTAGGAAAGTATGTTAAGGAAGAGATCTACATACATCTCACATCCACATCCTACACTCTCCCACTTTATGAAGTGCAATGAGAAGGTGGAAGGGTGGGGGGAAGGCATGATTTTCTGCCACGAGAAAAAAATTCCCCAGAGGAGACGAAAATCAAAGTGGACAACTCAGGAAACTGTCTTGAAACCTCCTCGAGTGGAAAAGGGGGCGCGGCGGTTAGGAGTTATCATCAATCTTATCCGAGCCTCAATGATTAGGACGGCGGTTTTTCCCATTTTTATACAATTCTGGTTCTTTCTCCCTATCCACCTTTATCTTCCTCTCCTTCTCCTGAGATTTTCTCTCCTAATTGAAAATTTCCCCTTAGTCTCCCGTGTCTTTTGCCATTCAAGAACTGGAGGTGTCCTGCCACCAGGGAAAAAATCCTGGACACTTGGCAATTGCTGTATTTCTAGACACTAGGAATACCTGCATTTATCTCAACAATCCTAGGAAAGTATGTTAAGGAAGAGATCTACATACATCTCACATCCACATCCTACACTCTCCCACTTTATGAAGTGCAATGAAAAGGTGGAAGGGTGGGGGGAAGGCATGATTTTCTGCCACGAGAAAAAAATTCCCCAGAGGAGACGAAAATCAAAGTGGACAACTCAGGAAACTGTCTTGAAACCTCCTCGAGTGGAAAAGGGGGCGCGGCGGTTAGGAGTTATCATCAATCTTATCCGAGCCTCAATGATTAGGACGGCGGTTTTTCCCATTTTTATACAATTCTGGTTCTTTCTCCCTATCCACCTTTATCTTCCTCTCCTTCTCCTGAGATTTTCTCTCCTAATTGAAAATTTCCCCTTAGTCTCCCGTGTCTTTTGCCATTCAAGAACTGGAGGTGTCCTGCCACCAGGGAAAAAATCCTGGACACTTGGCAATTGCTGTATTTCTAGACACTAGGAATACCTGCATTTATCTCAACAATCCTAGGAAAGTATGTTAAGGAAGAGATCTACATACATCTCACATCCACATCCTACACTCTCCCACTTTATGAAGTGCAATGAGAAGGTGGAAGGGTGGGGGGAAGGCATGATTTTCTGCCACGAGAAAAAAATTCCCCAGAGGAGACGAAAATCAAAGTGGACAACTCAGGAAACTGTCTTGAAACCTCCTCGAGTGGAAAAGGGGGCGCGGCGGTTAGGAGTTATCATCAATCTTATCCGAGCCTCAATGATTAGGACGGCGGTTTTTCCCATTTTTATACAATTCTGGTTCTTTCTCCCTATCCACCTTTATCTTCCTCTCCTTCTCCTGAGATTTTCTCTCCTAATTGAAAATTTCCCCTTAGTCTCCCGTGTCTTTTGCCATTCAAGAACTGGAGGTGTCCTGCCACCAGGGAAAAAATCCTGGACACTTGGCAATTGCTGTATTTCTAGACACTAGGAATACCTGCATTTATCTCAACAATCCTAGGAAAGTATGTTAAGGAAGAGATCTACATACATCTCACATCCACATCCTACACTCTCCCACTTTATGAAGTGCAATGAGAAGGTGGAAGGGTGGGGGGAAGGCATGATTTTCTGCCACGAGAAAAAAATTCCCCAGAGGAGACGAAAATCAAAGGGAACAACTCAGGAAACTGTCTTGAAACCTCCTCGAGTGGAAAAGGGGGCGCGGCGGTTAGGAGTTATCATCAATCTTATCCGAGCCTCAATGATTAGGACGGCGGTTTTTCCCATTTTTATACAATTCTGGTTCTTTCTCCCTATCCACCTTTATCTTCCTCTCCTTCTCCTGAGATTTTCTCTCCTAATTGAAAATTTCCCCTTAGTCTCCCGTGTCTTTTGCCATTCAAGAACTGGAGGTGTCCTGCCACCAGGGAAAGAATCCTGGACACTTGGCAATTGCTGTATTTCTAGACACTAGGAATACCTGCATTTATCTCAACAATCCTAGGAAAGTATGTTAAGGAAGAGATCTACATACATCTCACATCCACATCCTACACTCTCCCACTTTATGAAGTGCAATGAGAAGGTGGAAGGGTGGGGGGAAGGCATGATTTTCTGCCACGAGAAAAAAATTCCCCAGAGGAGACGAAAATCAAAGTGGACAACTCAGGAAACTGTCTTGAAACCTCCTCGAGTGGAAAAGGGGGCGCGGCGGTTAGGAGTTATCATCAATCTTATCCGAGCCTCAATGATTAGGACGGCGGTTTTTCCCATTTTTATACAATTCTGGTTCTTTCTCCCTATCCACCTTTATCTTCCTCTCCTTCTCCTGAGATTTTCTCTCCTAATTGAAAATTTCCCCTTAGTCTCCCGTGTCTTTTGCCATTCAAGAACTGGAGGTGTCCTGCCACCAGGGAAAAAATCCTGGACACTTGGCAATTGCTGTATTTCTAGACACTAGGAATACCTGCATTTATCTGAACAATCCTAGGAAAGTATGTTAAGGAAGAGATCTACATACATCTCACATCCACATCCTACACTCTCCCACTTTATGAAGTGCAATGAGAAGGTGGAAGGGTGGGGGGAAGGCATGATTTTCTGCCACGAGAAAAAAATTCCCCAGAGGAGACGAAAATCAAAGTGGACAACTCAGGAAACTGTCTTGAAACCTCCTCGAGTGGAAAAGGGGGCGCGGCGGTTAGGAGTTATCATCAATCTTATCCGAGCCTCAATGATTAGGACGGCGGTTTTTCCCATTTTTATACAATTCTGGTTCTTTCTCCCTATCCACCTTTATCTTCCTCTCCTTCTCCTGAGATTTTCTCTCCTAATTGAAAATTTTCCCTTAGTCTCCCGTGTCTTTTGCCATTCAAGAACTGGAGGTGTCCTGCCACCAGGGAAAAAATCCTGGACACTTGGCAATTGCTGTATTTCTAGACACTAGGAATACCTGCATTTATCTCAACAATCCTAGGAAAGTATGTTAAGGAAGAGATCTACATACATCTCACATCCACATCCTACACTCTCCCACTTTATGAAGTGCAATGAGAAGGTGGAAGGGTGGGGGGAAGGCATGATTTTCTGCCACGAGAAAAAAATTCCCCAGAGGAGACGAAAATCAAAGTGGACAACTCAGGAAACTGTCTTGAAACCTCCTCGAGTGGAAAAGGGGGCGCGGCGGTTAGGAGTTATCATCAATCCATCTTATCCGAGCCTCAATGATTAGGACGGCGGTTTTTCCCATTTTTATACAATTCTGGTTCTTTCTCCCTATCCACCTTTATCTTCCTCTCCTTTTCCTGAGATTTTCTCTCCTAATTGAAAATTTCCCCTTAGTCTCCCGTGTCTTTTGCCATTCAAGAACTGGAGGTGTCCTGCCACCAGGGAAAAAATCCTGGACACTTGGCAATTGCTGTATTTCTAGACACTAGGAATACCTGCATTTATCTCAACAATCCTAGGAAAGTATGTTAAGGAAGAGATCTACATACATCTCACATCCACATCCTACACTCTCCCACTTTATGAAGTGCAATGAGAAGGTGGAAGGGTGGGGGGAAGGCATGATTTTCTGCCACGAGAAAAAAATTCCCCAGAGGAGACGAAAATCAAAGTGGACAACTCAGGAAACTGTCTTGAAACCTCCTCGAGTGGAAAAGGGGGCGCGGCGGTTAGGAGTTATCATCAATCTTATCCGAGCCTCAATGATTAGGACGGCGGTTTTTCCCATTTTTATACAATTCTGGTTCTTTCTCCCTATCCACCTTTATCTTCCTCTCCTTCTCCTGAGATTTTCTCTCCTAATTGAAAATTTCCCCTTAGTCTCCCGTGTCTTTTGCCATTCAAGAACTGGAGGTGTCCTGCCACCAGGGAAAGAATCCTGGACACTTGGCAATTGCTGTATTTCTAGACACTAGGAATACCTGCATTTATCTCAACAATCCTAGGAAAGTATGTTAAGGAAGAGATCTACATACATCTCACATCCACATCCTACACTCTCCCACTTTATGAAGTGCAATGAGAAGGTGGAAGGGTGGGGGGAAGGCATGATTTTCTGCCACGAGAAAAAAATTCCCCAGAGGAGACGAAAATCAAAGTGGACAACTCAGGAAACTGTCTTGAAACCTCCTCGAGTGGAAAAGGGGGCGCGGCGGTTAGGAGTTATCATCAATCTTATCCGAGCCTCAATGATTAGGACGGCGGTTTTTCCCATTTTTATACAATTCTGGTTCTTTCTCCCTATCCACCTTTATCTTCCTCTCCTTCTCCTGAGATTTTCTCTCCTAATTGAAAATTTCCCCTTAGTCTCCCGTGTCTTTTGCCATTCAAGAACTGGAGGTGTCCTGCCACCAGGGAAAAAATCCTGGACACTTGGCAATTGCTGTATTTCTAGACACTAGGAATACCTGCATTTATCTCAACAATCCTAGGAAAGTATGTTAAGGAAGAGATCTACATACATCTCACATCCACATCCTACACTCTCCCACTTTATGAAGTGCAATGAGAAGGTGGAAGGGTGGGGGGAAGGCATGATTTTCTGCCACGAGAAAAAAATTCCCCAGAGGAGACGAAAATCAGAGTGGACAACTGAGGAAACTGTCTTGAAACCTCCTCGAGTGGACCATAAAATCTTGAGCTCCATTTATGATCTCGAGCTCCCTCCCTTATGATTTTGAGCTCCCTCCTTAATGATCTTGAACTCCCTTTCTTATGATCTCGAGCTCCATCCCTTATGATCTTGAGCTCCCTTTTTATGATCTTGAGCTCCCTTTCTTATGATATTGAGCTCCCTCCCTCATGATATTGAGCTCCCTTTCTTATGATCCCGAGCTCCCTCCTTTATGATCTTGAGCTCCCTTTCTTATGATCTCGAGCTCCCTCCCCTTTATGATCTTAAGCCCCCCTTTCTTATGATCTTGAGTTCCCTTTCTCATGATCTTGAGCTCCCTCCCTTATGATCTTGAGCTCCCTTTCTTATGATCTGTAGCTCCCTCCCTTATAATCTTGAGCCCTCTTCCTTATGACTTTGAGCCCCCATGATCTTGAACCACCATTGTGATCTTGAACCCCCTTATGATCTTCAGTTCCCCTATGATCTTAAACCGCGGATATGATAGTGTGTCCCTTTATGATTTGAAGTCCCCTTTATGAAGTGCGCCTACCGGCGACCGCCCTGATCACCGATACCCTCACCGGGTGTCGCCGCCGGCCTCCTCCTTGTGCCATACCTGAGGAAGACGAGTGTGGTACCCACAAGACCAGTGGACTCGACGGTCTTGGTGATGATCAGGATGACGATGTAGTAGACGAAGCTGTTGCAGGTGCCGGAACAGTACCCGTGGATGGTCTTGGCGGGCGGTGCGCCCCCCACCTGGGCAAAGTGAAAGAGAAGAATTCTAAGGGTAGTGAACTGGGGCTGTTTACCCTTATCGCTCACTACGGAGGGAAAAACGGGGGTAGGGGTGGGGTAGTTAATGATGAATAACCCTATACTTGTTTGCATGGACTCCTTCGTACAATAGTGAAGGGGATCAATATATTTAACCTCCCCCGTTACTACAGCAACAGCATATTACGTCATCTCGAATGGGGCTTACCTCGTAGAGTGACGAAGTACCAGTCTCATTGGCGAGTGTCCCAACCAATGCTACGGATGATAGGCACTTACAGTTGATGTATTCCTGTAGAGGCGAAAATTGATACAGGAGTAAAGGCAGCCTTAACTCCTTTCCTTTTGATGGTTTCGACTACTCTAAAAAGCTTTTATTTTAAAAACTAAAAAAGTCATATTAATTTTCTTGGGTCATCTCAAGGGGAAACATCCATATGACCTCGGTTTAAAGGGCTACGGATCACTTTGATACCATTGTCTTGACACATATTTCCCTCCACTTGGAACTAACGTTCTCGGCCTAAAGACCGCACACGACACAGCCT
Source organism: Ceratothoa steindachneri (assembly GCA_963969495.1). Taxonomy (NCBI): domain Eukaryota; kingdom Metazoa; phylum Arthropoda; class Malacostraca; order Isopoda; family Cymothoidae; genus Ceratothoa; species Ceratothoa steindachneri. The sequence continues at coordinate 207,125,020 of OZ018317.1, read as the reverse complement.
TTACTGGCCCCCGTTACCGTCACAAAGGATTTTTCTGGTGATCTTTATCTAATCCTCTGGTGTAAATATCAGAGTTTAGCAGGCTGGCGCGGATCAAGGAGGCGCTGAGGGGACTGAAGCTCCCTCCACACAAATTTCAAACCCCTGTATATGTATATTGCTTTTTAAGCCTTACTTGTATCTTCTATTCAGAAAGTTATGTAATAATATAGAATATACATATAAACAGTTTTTAAACCGTTGCGATCGAATGTATCTTATATGATACATGTCTAAAAAACAGGTAAAGCTAAAAAAAATTATTAAAGTCAGTATTAGACCTTAGCTAACGTCCAAAACCTACAATTCATAATTATATGATGTGTGGAAGAAATTCGGATGTGACAGAGTTAGTGCTCACTCCTGTGTGAGATACTGTTATTTATTATCATTGTTGTTTAAGATAATCATTATTAATGATCACTGCCCTCTTCTCAGACTCCGCAGAGGGAGGAATTCAGGTTAGCTCCTCCAAATATTTATCCTGGATCCGCCACTACCGGCAGGAGAGTGTCTAGGAATGGATTACTCTTTTCGACAGTCAGTTCTCGACAGCAGTCTCGAACTTAGAAGGTCAGCTCGTTCTCCACCGGCAGGCCAGGAGTAGTAACCCTGCTTCTCTTACTAAACTTCTCTCTACGGCACTCACTCCAGGGTCTACTCTCTTAATCAACGTTTTCTCTCAATCTCACAAATTGTAACGGCAAAAGTCTTGACTCATTAAAGTTCTGCTGACTGTCGTCTGAAATGGAAACGCATCCACACAAAGCTGTCTCTATTGCTTGTCAAGCTTTCCACGGGAAATACTCTCCATCTAATCTCTTACCGTCCTATGGGATTATATGTCGATTAAGGCCTCGGGGAATGCTGCACCGTTGCTCGTGCGGTGTGCAATCTGGTGTTGTTTACTTAAATCAATTTATCTTGATCCCTGCGAATCCCGGTAGTTTTGTAATCACTTTTCCTTATAATGAGATCCCCTGCTAAAAGGCATTGGCAATATTGTCATATTTCCGGCAGTTTATAATGTTCTCCCTTGGTTATTAGCTTTATCTGTTCCCTTTCGCTATCATTCGCCCATTCTTTCAAGGAAAGGGTTTATGTTTTAGGGTCATAGTGAAAAGTTACATGTTCCATGCTGTTGCCTCTTTGACTTCGAGTCTTCTATTATGGACCCTTTCTAAAGGAAAATGCCATCTTTATCCCAATCTGTGCTAACCCATCTTCAAAAGCATATGAATTGCAGGGCTAAACGGAAACGTCTCGCTTGAAGCACCTATAACAGGCGTGTCTTACGAAACTTCCAAATTGGGTTGTTTATGGACAGACAAGAATAAGTGTCCTTAGAATCACCAAAAACATGGTATTCCTGTGTTATAGGTAGCCAAGTGATAAAAAAATACATTTCTTACATTCGGCGTGGTAGAGGTATTAACAGAGGTGCATCCGGCGTAGCACGGCGAGTAGAATGTGGTGATACCGTCTTCTGAACACACTGGTGAATACCTCTGCGAGCAGCCACAGTTCTCCGCACACGATAAAGCTGCGCTATCTTCATATCTAATGATTATGGACAAGAATGGCCACAACCATTTAATGAGCTAAAGATGGGAATGTATCTATCTAGCAACCTCAAATTAGTCCACCATTTGACTCTTCTTTTTTTTATGGTATCTTTTCCAACCAACCTACTTACCTAGAATGAGGTCCCACAACTTCGAGTCGGGAACAACCAATGAAGATGAGCGAGAACATAGCACATGCGCTGAAGATGGTCATGATGCAATTGTAGCCGGAGAGGACTCTGGCGCTAGGTCGGAACACCTTAATGAGAAACCCGCTCACACTTAGTCCAACGATTGAGGAAATCAGACTGGCCACACCTTAAAAAAGAACGAGGTTGATGCATCTTGCAATAATCTCGAGGGGGAAAGACCTTCGATTGTTCTTTTGTATGTATTTGCCTTCAAGATTAGTGAGTAAATCTCCTTGTGATGATAAAGTTCAGTTTCAACGTTCAATGAATAAGAAAACAGGCATTGGAAAGGGCTCATGCTAGCCGAGTGGATACGGCGTTGGCCTCCCGACGTCGCGGTACCGGGTTCGATTCCGAATTCAGGCATGAGCGGACACAAACGTCAGCACACGTAGAGATCTGGCTACCGATTGGTGGACGCACTCTGCTCACCCTGTTTTCGGGTGGGTAGATCTTGCATTTCACATCACACCCATAGCCAATTACAACACTGCCTTCTTTCCTCTCCTGCCTTCACAGCACAACACACACACACACACACACACACACACTCTCTCTCTCACTGTTCTAAGGAATCCTGCCGATGGGCATCTATATCCACGTACCTCTGAAGCAGAACAGATCCCTTTCCCAACGAGGTGACGAAGGCTTTCACCTGAACACTGTTTGGTGTCAAAACATAATACTTCCTGGCACCTCTCCCCAAAAGAGGACCGGGCCCACCAGCGAATGTCATACTGACCTTATAGAAATTTAATTATCCGGTCGGAGATCCTCCCAGTGTCATGGAAGGATTGGCGCTGACTAACTAACTAGCTAACAGACATTGTAACTTGGGTGATTTGGGAAGATTCTAGTTTCAAGATCACATAATCTTTAATGAGACAAGTTAGAAATTGAACATAACATCATAGAAAATGACAATTTGTTATAAAGTGAGAGAAAAGAAGGTGAAATTATAAGAAAAAGAAGAGAGATATGAGAGAAAGACCCCAGATGAAAAAGTACGTGTTAATAGTCTGAGGGGGGGGTGAAAGAACTTTAATTTCGGGATAATCTACTCTACTTAAATGTGGTTAGGTTTATCAGGCTGAAAATTCAATCCGAGGAGTTGTCATTAGCTATTACATCGTAAGATGTAATAAGAGACTCCCCCCCCCCCCACCTCAAAATATGAGCGCTTTGAAGTGTTTTATGGCATCATATAATAGATTTACGTCGAAACAAAATAACATTTGACGAAAGGAAATCCGAATAGATTAGTGCTCTAAAAAGAGCACTGTTCCCCTTTGGGGGGAATGTCCTAATGGACAAACCTCAAATGACCGGTTTTTTTGTAGGGCAACAAATCGGAAAGTTTGGTTTATTTTTAAGTCGATTCTGTGGTTTTGACTGATGGGTTTTTTTTTTTTGGCGAAGGTCACGAATGTGTTCTCAGAAGCGTTTTTTAGCCATCTCTACTTTTAGTTTCTTCTTTACCCTTTCCCTTATTAACATCTTACGCTCCATGGACACATTAATTTTCTCAATATCTTCGTTTTTATTCTCTCTTGCTACTTATGATTTGACTTTATATATTCTCGCTCTTTACCTGTATAGAAGTTTGCAGTGGCCGCGCTCTTACGGAACTGGAATTCCAAGTACTTAGGATTGAAGTTCCAATATCCGACGATGCCCAAAAGGGCAAAAACTGTGTTGAAGTTATGTCCTACCCAGATTTTGTTCTGGAAAAGCTTCTTGATGTCAGCTGGTAAATCTGAAAATATCATTCCTCTCATTAATACACAATTTTATGACTACGAAAGGCGCTAAAGTAATCATATATATATATATATATATATATATATATATATATATATATATATATATATATATATATATATATATATATATATATATATATATATATATATATTAAGGCAGTTCATTTTAAGGCTGTTAAATTGGTCTATTTGATGCAGCTACTTCAGAAGTGTTTTATGCAGTGTCGACAAGGCAAGCTATTGCTATGGCAACCACTATTCAAGATATGTTTTTAATCCCATATCAACGTTGTTTCAGTAGACTTTCGAAAAAAGAATTTGAAATCATGTTCCCAATTTAAAGGGAACTGAACCCATTTATCGTGCCCTGATTGGAAAACCCAGCGTCCAAACCAGGCATAAGCGAATGTTACTTCTTCAAATGAAAGTAATTTTAGGTACCAGGAAGAGAAGTCTCATCCAAACTTAACCTTACGGTCTCGTTTTTCATGAATAATCACAATTTGTTTTTTTTTTAAGTGAGCTTTCGATCCAGATTTAACCATCGCCTTCTAATGGGTCAGTGTTCAGTTCTATTCAATATATTCATATATTGTGTCTTGTTCAGTCTATTCTGGAGTTCAAGTCAAGTTGCAAAATGCAATTTATCCATTATAAATGCATTCTTATTCACACAATAGCTTTGTAAACATATTTGCCACCCCTGATTTGCAAGGTAACCAGGCTCGCAGTCACAGAGCCATCGCTAAAAAATGGCGCCAGCCTATGATTTTCCTCCATTGGAGACTTAAATATCCAGATTATTTAAACACTACTTAACACAGGCCATCTTAACTAAATTGCATGCAGACCTCTGAGTGTTGGTTTCTTAATTCCTGGAGGTTTTCTCGCGAGTTCCACAAGATGTTCGAGACCCGAGTCTTTAGTGAGAGGAAAATTTCCACTGGAATTTTCCTTGTGGACCTTCGTAATTTTTCTGAACATGGTTGCAGGTAAAGTCCTCGGAAAAAGAAGCACAATGCTGCCGCAAAATAAAAGAACCGTGCCCAGAGACAGAAAACCTGCGGTAGTTTAAATAGCATATGATTTATTATTATTCATTTAATACTACTAAAATATATGAAAAATTGCTGTTTCATATCATGGACAAGAGCCGAACGCAATTGATATATCAAAATTGAAAATTAGAGAGATTTACCAAGCCACCAGGCGCCAAGCCACCTTGGGTCCTTGAGGCTGATATTGGGGGAGAATCGGGGATCGATGTAGAGTGCCAAGCACTTGCTCCCAAGAAAGAAACCAGCAACGGGGCCCACCACTCGGATGATCATCGACACAGCTGTAAGAGATTAAGTTGCTAGTTTTTCTGATGCAAACCAGGATATATGATCTTGTTTTGAGAGCAAGGAGAACAGCAAAAGAAAGATCGACAGGATGCAAACTATAGTCAAATGTTCTACTTCGAAGCAAAATGAAACTGTGTTTAGATAGTGAAAACGTCTTTGGCGACCCTTTTATGTACATATTTTAGGAAAAGAGTTGTAGTTCATAAGCATGGCCTTACAAACCACGAATTAGAATGATTTTTGTGCGCGGTAGAAACGAGTGAATGGTAATCAACTCCCACTCTTTCCTAAACCTATCAATATATGCAAGAAGGTTATTTAAATCAGTGATTATAGGCGACATCACGGCTTAAGGTGACAAACAACTCACCATAATAAACGGGAAACTCCTCCTTGTTGACATTGTCATCGAGGTAAATGAAACCGAGGCTGTAGAAGGTGGAGATGGTCAATCCCACGAAGAATTGGCCGAAGAAGAAGAAGCTAACCGGACCCAAGGACGAATAATACGAGTTACCACTGTTTGTTTTGCAGTCTTCCACGTAGGGTAGATGACACAAATCAGCTTTAGAAAAGAATAACCTATTAGTAATGTTTAAGTAATGTTTTCCTCGTGTCAAGTATGACTACCATAAAACTTTGTATTAACATTTTCTTCAGTCATTCTTGGAATTATTTATCTTGAGTCCGAGCTTACTTTTACTCGTGTGGTCGTTCGTAGAAACATTAGTTGATATTTGAGAGAGGGTTGTGGCGAGGGTCAGCGCGTCCTGCCCCGGTCCATAAACAAAATGCGGTACTGCGGAGAGGAAACAAGCCAGCGACGCCGAAATAATCCCGACGCCAAGCCACTTGGGGCGGTTCCCATGGTTACCAAAATAAGCAAGGAGGATGGAGAAGAGAACCTGTGATATATCATTTCCCGCAAGCATCACGCCTGCAAAAGAATTACATCGGTGTTATATTAGATCAGCGATTCTCACTGTGAGAGGAAACACATACTGCACATTCCCAGTAATTATAAAGGAAGAGGGATTCAAAAGTACATTTATTCATGTCTCTGAAGGGTGCATTATAAATACCTATTATTATTATTTACATGCCATTGTGTCGTGAGATGACACCAAAAAAAAGAATTGATTTCTGGGCATGGAAACAAAGAATCTTGAAGTGATGGCTCACATCAAATTCTTGTTTAAATCCTAAGTAATCATCAACGTAAGCTGTTGACGCTTTGCACGAGGCTTATAGAGATTCCGCCTCCCCCCAAATGCAACAGTCTATAAATGGATTAAACGATTCTGAGATGATAAAAAAAGACTTTCAAAATGGCAAAGGAGGGAAGTCTGCTGGTATAATGCGTTCAGTGCAAAGCAACACTAACGAAATCGAGCTTGGGCAAGAACAAAAATTGCAGTAAATATCAAATCTGCCTTCACACTTAGTGTTAGTACAGCAATAATTAGCCACTTTCATACTGCATCAAACACTCCTGGGGGACGCTCTTCATCCATGCCAAGCTAGTTACTGTATCCAAAAGACCAATCTAACAGCCCTAAAAAGGAATTGCGGAGAGTGCAGTTTTGCTTACAGGGTCATTTGCACCCCCCACCCACCCACCACCACAGTTTGGTACAAATAACCCCACATACTGCGACGGCAAAAGAAGTGAAAGTTAAAATAGCCAATTAATACAGTTCTTGTTAGTGCTGTTTAGATTAGTGCCTGATGCAGTGTTAAAGTGACTAGTCGTTGCTATTGCAACCGCATCTCTATTACTGCGTACAGTGAAGTTTTCCTTACTATTCATCCACAGTTTTGCAAACCATTTAATGGAGGATACAATCCTCAGTTGATCATTGAAGTAAATTGAAAATGGATGAAAGAGTGAAGAGGAATAGGGTATTGATTAATTAGTTAAATGTCATCGTACTTCGGGCAGTCATTAAGATTTATCAGATTTTTCAGTAATTTTCCAAAATAATATATTTATATTTTTTCCTATTATAAATACATCTAGAATTTTTTTTAAATGAGTTTTAGTATATTACTTAACTTCACAAATTGTACAGTACACCCTTGGCAAAAAAAGTATAAACCACCTCACATAGATTTATATAATAATATTATTCAAAAATATGTATGATAATAATGTGTATTTTGCTAATATGTATGTTTGAATATTGTTGTTAATATGTTTGAATTGCTTTGTATTTTAGTATTTCAGCTTAAATTTATAACTATTGTGTATTCGATATGTTTTTAAATAAGTAATATGGCAAAAACTAAAGAACTCACAAAAGCATAGAGAGCACGAATATAACTCCATAGCCAAAGAATATCACGATTAGAAATTGCTAAAAAAAATAAAATTCAAAATATTCTGTCCATACCACTATAAAACGATGTTAAGAGACTGAAAGCTTTGTATCAAGGAAGAACAGTGGCAGAAAAACGTCCTACAGCACCCAGAGAATACAGATCTAAATTCTGGTTTCACTACAGAATTGCTAAACAAACATCTGAACTTTCTGAGAAGTTCTATGAAGTTTCAAGTTCAAAAATATCTCCTAGAATAGTTAGAAGGAGAATTAGAAATCAAGAACTAAAAAAACGTAAAGCGATAGAAAGCCATGGATATTTGAGTTCAACAGAAAACAAAATACCTTCAGTGGCCAGAGATTACAAACACTGGACACATAAAAAATAGACTAAAGTTAACTGGTTAAATGAAAGTAATTAACATGTATGTAAGGAAAACTTGTATTGTTGTTGTCTTACATGTAATTAATATAAGGATGGCACGTCATGATGAAGGATGGGACGTCATGATGAAGCATAGTACGTCATGTTGAAGGATAGTGAGTCATAATGAAAGAGAGCACAACATGATGAAGGATTGTACGTCATGATGAAAGATGGCACGCCATGATGAAGGATGACGTCATGATGAAAAGTAGCACTTCATGAAGGATGATACGTTCTGATGAAGGATGGTAAGCCATGATGAAGGATAGTACGTGATGTTGAAGTTTGGTATATCATGATGAAGGATGACGCGTCATGATGAAGGGTGGTACATCATGATGAAGGATGGTGGATCATGTCTTTTTTTAATTCAAATCGTTGTCCTTTCATTTAATGCAGGGATTTAAGGAATCCTTGCATAGCTTCTAAGTTCTGTCGCCCCATTCATATGATTCTCTTCCTCGCCTTACTTTCACTCCATTACCTAAGTATTTTGTTTTTTTTTATTTTTGAGTTGGACTTTACAGAATTCAGGTGGGATGGTGTGGGAAGAAAGTACAGGCTATGATCAGGGGGCGGTTGCTTAATCCACTCGGCAATTATCCTACAGCCTAAAAAAGACAGTCATACTAAGCATATAAGCCGCACGCTTTGCCCTCGCAACGCTACTGGCTATATACTTTCATCTCATTTTCTTGTACCTTATCTTCCTCAGGTTATTTATTACCCCCCTCCCCCTTCCATTCAAAGTAGCAGTCCTAAAATCCTCCTGAGGGATATTTTGCATTCTTTTTTAAAATAAATACCTCTTAGGCTTAGATGATCTTTTAGGAATGTATCAATCTATTATTACTTTAAGAATATACATTATCTTCACATGCTAATTGCAAGCAACCATCTGTTGTTTTAGTGTTAATTTGTGCCTACTATGGTTCATTGTGGTTAGTAGTCAGAGCGAACGAACTAAGAAAGATACCATAAAAGTAAATTAAGGAAAATATCATGATTAAGGCTACCAAAGGTGAAATAAAAAACAAAAAAATCACGGAGGAATCAAGAAACATCAAGAACAAGTAGTGTTCAGCGAGCAGCAGCCGAAAGTACTAGATAGAACCACTGAATACAACTAATGTACTTACCTGTCTCTTTGCTCGTAAGTTTGAACCTCTTTTCGATAGTGGAGATGATAGAGATACTGTAAGTGAAGTACATCCCGAGGATGAGTCCGGACACGCAGTAGACCACGAGATAAACGCCCGTACGAGCGAAAACCTGCCGAAGGCGGAGAAAAGTTGCTTAAAAGCAATCGAGAGGAGGTAAGCGAATTCGGATAGTACGCTTGCCTGTTTCCCCTGCGGCATACGTTCATAAATGAAAGCTTTGTTCTTGCTTCTACGCAAACGGAGGTAGCTTCTCTTCCTGGCGCTTGTTGGGACTGGTTAAAGAAGGAGGGAGCTGTATCGCTGAAACCTTAATAACCCTCCCCCCTCACCTACCCACTAGATCCACCCCAGAGGGTAAGGTAGACAATCAGATATATTTCCTTAAACTTCAGCGCAACGAGGAGGCCCGCATGTTTCTCTTGTTTGTACCAAATAAATCTCCAAGTCGACCTTTTGTGGGATGCATGTGACGATGCGTATAGGATATGTGGCGTATGTATGTACGAAACTTTCTTGCTTGTCTTAGTGGGTTGTTTTAAGAACGTGTGTTAATTGTAAATCTATCATTTAGTCTTCTCAATTTGCCTACATTTAGAGGGGATGCTTTCGTCGTTTGTCAGCAATAAAAATGATTTGGGAAATTGTTGTTTTAAATTTCACCGTCGGCATCTTCTAAACCAAGCCTAATGCGCGGCCCCAAGAGATTAGACCTTATGAAGGTCCAAAGTGTGGAAAGAAATTAATTATGAATGAATTAAAAATTGGAATGATTAGTGAATACAAAGAATGTCTTCATAAGAGGTCTGCATATTTGGGAAAGTTGTCCTCATTTGCGAATCAGTTCGAGTTCTTCCCCACCCTACCCCTGACTCGAAAGTGCTTATGATCTATACCTTAAGCAATGTACCCTAAGTATAAATGCCTTACCTGAAGCCAATCAGGTGTCCAGGAGCCTAAACCACACCGGACATCTTGGAGCCCTATGTCGTTCATGGCAGCTATTACTTCTCTCTTCATCTCTTTCTCCATATTGGTTGCTTCTTTCTCTTCCTTCTTCTTCGCCTTCTTCGCAACCTTCCTTTCACCATGCCACTTCAAAACCCTACCTTCCATAGCCGTGCCAGTCCCCTACCACTAATACACCGCTTCGCGACGCTTGACAGAATCACAATCAAGCCTCCACCCGAAACGCTCCCTCGTAGCCCAAGAATCAGAACAAAAGTGGATTTTTCGCCCCTGTTAATTCACCCACTTCTATCACTCTTTGCTGCCCTCATGTGAGTAACTGCAATGTCTATGCATCGGGCGATATGCCTCTTACTACTCCAGTACGCTAGTTTCTAAGGTCGTCCTCCAAGCGACGCAGGGTAAAACATTTACTTGGGCGAAGGAAGCGACTCTCCAAGTGACGTCGGAAGCAGAGAAACCTGAAACGACAAGAGGACAATATAAATAAGAGGGTCAAGCACCTATGTTCATAGTGATGGTGCCATTAATTGGAATATCTGGACTAAGAGGAATCTCATTTTCTTAAGATCAGGAATCGGATTTAATTCTTTCGATTGTTTCTCGACGCCTACAGAAATTGTGATAATATTTAATTAAATTTGTTACTTTTTTTAAAAACAATATATATATATTATTTTAATATATTCTTTTTAATAGACAAACAGATGTTATTCATAGAGTATTATTATCATATTATCAAAATATAAATAAATGAGCTAATTTGACAATTATTTTAACTAGTTTTTTTATTATGCATAGCTTGTAATTTATACACCCATAATTCAGTGTCTTGTCTTGAAATATAAAATTATAAGTTTACAGGTGGCCATTTTGTGAATTTAATGGATTTTTCATTTTTTGCACGCATTGAATCACGAGTATTGGCATAGATAAAGGGTAAAATTAAACGTGGATAACATGGTAACCCGCCTAAGGAGGAGGAAAGGGAACAATTGCCCTTATAAAGGCTTCGGCTTAACCTCTTCCTAACCATGTAACTACAGGCCAATCACTCTCTCATCAGAAACATGAATTATTTACAAAATTCAAAACTAGTCGACTAACCTAACTCCACGATTGGAATCAATCGCCGGAACATGCAGGTTTCAGATGTACCTATACATTAATAAACTAGACATTGGTAGACTAAGAAAAAAGCCTTAGTCAGTAAATACCTCTTTTATTGTAAAAGCACTACAGAAACAAGGAATTCATAAAGCCTACATCGTCATACACTCCTGCAATAACAATCATGCAACATCGTCATTTAGGCTGTACTCGGTCAGTAATAAAATGCAAATGTAAAAAAAGAAAGAGACACGGGGCCTACTCCTCCCTACCTCCCCGTCCCTCCCCACCTTCTTTCCCCTCCCCCAACTTTTGAAGTAGGGTCTAAGAATATTTTCAGGATTTGGGGGCAGGATCAAAAGGGAATCCGAATTAACAGGGGACGATCGATCTCCCGTCGCTTTGGTGGTGACATAATTATTTGACTCGAATTTAGAAGCATTACAATAAATAATAAGATAATTAATATAAGCCAGTCTTACTTACAGCAGCACTGAACCTAAACTTTTCTAAATGAAATAATCATCAATTGTTCTTCAGAAAATGAAATTTGTCCAGTGCCTCGAGTAAAGGTAATTTGTTTACATAACTTGTGTGACGTCACTATCCAAATATCTTCTTTGTAGAAGGTAAAAAAAAAAGAACAAAATAATATGCAGAAACAACCGCAATAATTTAGGTAGGTTTAAAATTTATTTATAAATTCATTTGCTTGTTTATCGGTATCTAAATTTCACTTCTAAAATATTATTATTCTTCAATATCGAAACAAGAAAATCTTGATTCTTACCTTTTCAATCACATTTGTAATGTCATGGGATTCTATTTTACCGTGTTTTTAAATTTTTCTCTGTTGACTGAAACATTTCAAGATTATTACTTTAATGTTATTAAATGTGAAATTATTTTGCTAACATTTTTTTTTTTTTATTTAAACATTGTTCTATTTAAATTACTGGATTTAAGTAATCTTGAATTAAAATATATTTAGGTAAAAGTGGGTGATAAAGAAAGATGTCGGAACAGAAGTAGGGCGATAAATGGCTGGTTGACTATGAACCAGGGGAACCAGTGAACTTTTATTATTTCATCTTTAAGTGAATGTATCAAAAATACTAAATCGTAAAAGAAGAAGGATCAAAAAGTTTCCCCGCCTGTGTTTTGAAGCTTGTTCTGGCCTTATCTGATACACAGGGGCTTCCTCGTGTAGGCTATTGATTAGCCTTTGGGCGAGTCCTTCTCTTCTTATGTTATGTACTAATCCGAACGCGGCTTCAGAACAGAGTTTCCTCGTCCGACCACTACACGCACCTCAGACGAGGTAGGGTGTCGGGGAGGAAAGTGAAAGGGGAGGAGCGGAGTCCTGGACGCCTTCAACAGCTCTCCCCCATTCATTATCAGGTTTTAGTATGGTGTATGTGAGTTTGAATTGCCATTTACCTGCACTTTTTTTTTGGGGGGGGGATCAGCAACCTCAATAAGCGCACTCTGAAAAGTGATCTAATTTAATGAAACTTTCAAATTTAGATTAAAATTTGATATTGTTTTCAGATAGACAATCCACATAATATCTTAATATTTAAATTTTATTTTATTTTTCCAAATTTGTCTTAAAACAAGGGTAAACATGAAGATCGGCGGCGCGTCCGAAAAAGAGAATTTTTGTACGTGTATATTTCGTTCACCCGTGCATGAATATTCATGCGCGTTTAAGTCCTATTTAAAATATACCCGGCGCCATTTTTGTACAAAGATGCCCGAAAATAACCAAACGAAAAACGCTGTTTACTTACTTTATTGCGGTGGGTATACTTCTGAAATAGCGATGAGGAAAGCGTGGAATCTTTCTTTAATTCCAGTTTTGATAAAAAAAATCTCATTCAATGCACATTTTTTTTTCAAATAATGGCGATCGCTTGAGTCACGTTTAGTTTTAGTACATCTAAATTCAAAATTATCTTTAATCTATAATGCCTGGCTACAAACTTCGCAATCGATTTTAACTTTAAGCAAATTATGATCATCCAAAAAGGTTAACAACTTTACTTGATCCGAGTAGACGAAGGGCAAATTGCACATAAGGAAGCCATGTTCAAACTGACTTTGCCGCCTAAAAGTCCCCTTTCTTCCACCCAAAAGGCTCCACAAAAACTAGTTCCTTTAAACGATCTAGCTAAGTATATTTAAATGTATAAAAAAGGTAATACAAATAGTAAAATGGGAAAAAATATATTAACAAATAAAAATGGCTACAAATGAGGATAATAAAAAGATATTAAGTGAAAAGCAAAATAAAAATTCACTTCATTCATTTCTGACGTCAGAGCCCCCATTATAATTCGCAAACCGATTAAAGTCGCAGAAATGATTTGATTAAAAAAAACGTTAGAAAATTATTCTATAAACAATTATGATTATATACTTGGGGATGGGGGGGGCCTCCCAGGCCCCCCAATTGATTGAAACTTAGGATCATCGTAAGGGGGTCACCCCCGCAGTGTTTAAATCCCCCACGAGCAGTCCCCTTGAATTGACTCCAAAAAGGTGAAACATATTGGAACAAGGATGAAATAGTTTACGTTCCATCGTTCGCGCCGCCGATCGTAATGTTTACCAAAACAAGTATAATAGGCATAATAATCCAAATATATGTTAGTGTTTATACACTCGGATTTGCAAAGAATATTAAATTTTGATCTAATGCTATGTACGAGGAGCGGTCAATAAGTTTTGCAATTCGCATATAAGGAAACGAGATATGAGGAAAAGTGTTTTATTATTTTTCAATATAACTACCCTCAACTTCAATGCACTTGCGCCGCTTGTCCCTGAGGCTTCAAATTCCCGACCACCAGAAATCTCCCGACTGATGTTCAATCCACTCCTGGACGGCCAGCTGGACATCTTCACCGTCCCCAAACCGGCGTCCACGCAGTGCAGCCTTGAGCTGGCGGAATAAAAAGTAGTCACTAGGGGCCAGATCTAGACTGTAGGGGGGATGGTTGAGCTCCTCGAATCTGCACTCGCGCCGGGCAGCTTGTGCAACTCTGGCCTTGTGGACTTTAATGACGTTGAAGTCGATCATGGGACATGAGGTTTCTAGGGACCCAACGGGCAGAGACCTTGGTCATGGCCAAATTGTCGTGGATGATGTTGATAACACTTCCATGTGATAGTCCAAGTTGTCGCTCGATTTCTTCGACCTTCACCCGTCCTTCATCCTTTCCACACGGGCCACATTGTCCTCGTTGGTCACGTCTGACGGGCGTCCTGGATGGGGGTCATCTTCAAGGGACTCACGACCATGGCGGAACTCCCTATTCCAGCGAGCAATGGTTGCATAGGAAGGGGCGGTGTCGGTGTACACTGCAACCATGCGTTCATGGATCTCTTTTGCATTCTTGCCTTCCTTGGTCAAAAGTGATCACTGCGCAGTGCTCAACCTTCTCCATTGTTGAAGAATTTGTGACTGAGGATCTGCGATCAGTTACTGCTTCTTAAATAGACGAGGCAGGAGCGTGCGGCTGCAGGTCCTGACTTGTCATAACTTGTCCTAACACCCCCACAAACAGCCATCCCCCTTCCTCTGTTTTGCCCTACCGATTCGCAAAATTAATTGCCCGCCCCTCGTAGGTTTCATGAGCATTGCCCTTAGTAACTCACTCGCTTCACAGAACACATTTGACTCGGAGACTCCCAATAAATGAAACAACTTCCATTTTTATTTATTTGCAGAAAATGGCTAATGTTTTTAATGCTCTTTAAGTAATTTATAGCATGATGAAAAAGAACTAACACAGTACGAAGAAAACATACTATTTAATGATTACTTAGTATTGTAATAGCCTATTTTTTGAGAAAGGTATAATATATGGCTTGTTCTGTGTTAGTAAAATATCAGGATTGTAAAAATTCAAGGCCTATTATTATCATGCCACTCACAAGAACGGCCCATAGTTATGTCAAATTGGGCTGTTACCATGGCAATGGCTGTCTTTCTCATCGAATTCGGGTATTGTCGTGGACCGCTCTTCATTCAAGCAAAGAAAACGACTAACAGACCAATCTGGCTTCTCAAAGTGAACTGTATCAATTGGCTATTTTTATTTTAGCCTTCATTTATGTCCGTCGTAGTAGACGATATTTATCCTGTTGTCGGCCGCGTTGTAGAAGGAAATGCCAAAATAACCAATCGAAGTATTTATTTTTAAGGCTGTTAGCGAGGTCTTTTTGGAATCTTTTGTTTTTGTAATACTATAGGGCGTTCATCTAGGAAATGCCTTTGTTTAATACTTGGTGTGAATGACAGGAGTCACAATATATTTTAAATCTGGAATTTTTCTGGATTTTTTTTCGTTTTACAAAAAAAGTTTGTATGTAAAAATAAACCAGGAACTAATTTCGTGATATGGATACACTCATGGCCAAAGGTTTTGGCATTAGTTTATCAATAAGAGTATATTTTAACTTTAAAATGTTTAAAAATAAAATGATAAAGTTCATAAAAAATAAATATGATTATCGAATGTTTGAGAATTAAAAAAAAAAAGTATTACAAATAGTGACGCTCTGAAAATTTATTAAGATTTAGGCATGACTGCTTTTTTTTTTATTTTTCGTAATTTCGAAAGTTTTATCGAAGTTATTTCTAAAGTAGATTTTCAATTTTAATCTTTATCAGAAGGAAATAGCTACTGACCCCTTAAAACGAGTAAAAAGAATTATGAGGATTGTTTTTTTCTTTAGGCCTTTAGGCCTAGAAAATTGTCATCCATTTAAAAAAAATAGACAAAGAATAAATTATTATGATAAATGTTCTGGAAACTTTAAATTTTTTTTTATAGACCAATTGTCCGTTGCTAAAGCCAGATTAGCTATTCTATAGATCTAAATTTAATTTCGATTTTTTTTTTGTTTCAATAAAATTTTTATTATCTTTAATTTTTATATTATTACTAAGCTTTCGTTATCACGCACTTATGACATGTTCAGAGCGTTTACATTTTCTAATGTACCATATATATATATATATATATATATATATATATATATATATATATATATATATATATATATATATATATATATATATATATATATATATATATATATATATATATTTATTACAAGTATAACACTAAATGAGCACTGCTGATATTAGGATCAGAAGAGAAAAGTTAAATAAGGAAAATCAACTGTCTTCACTTTCCGAACACCCTGTAGATATTAAGAACTAAGCAAAGTTGTATTATTATTATTATTATCAGTATTATTGGGCATTTTAGTCTGATAGATTAATTAATGTGATCGCTTGTCGTAAAGATCACCCAATCCACCAACACAGGCTTTTATTATATATGTATTTATATAATTTCCACATTCAACCAAAGTAATATGTTTCCTCATTTTAGATCACATAATTACCACATACTAAGCCAGTTATTAATGCCTCCAACATACGATCGGTTGTCCTTCATATTAAAAAACACATCTTGTCCTTTTTAACCTCATCATAAACAGCGTACTGCTGCCCATCGTCTAAAAATTGTTCTAAAGATTGAAAAGAGGATGAATTGACTGCCTGGTGTGCAGGAAGTCTGGAACCAAAGTTTCCCATTCAAAGTCAATCTCTTCGGGAGTGGAGTATGCGGCATGTGGTATTGCGTTATCGATTGACCAAGCTCACTTTGACCTCGCTTTACCACAGTATCTCTTAATAGTGGCAGTCTTATGCAATTTTAGGGGAGATTCTAACAACGAAGTGAGGAGAAATAGTAATGTAGCTCACTATGAAAATTAAAGTTTTTATTAAAATTAGTTAGTTTTTTTCAGACGAAAAGGTGAGGGAACTATTTATAGCCTAATGCATCGTTAAACGGCTTACTTTTTTCTTCAATTATAGAGTTATGGATGCTTTGTAGGCTAAGTTACATCACTTCCAGGCCTTACTACAAGCTTTAAACACTTGCTTTGATTTTAATGTTTTCTGCATTGCAATAATTCACGCTTCTCCAACACTATTCTGAATTCAAAGGTTCACAGCGTAGTCTGTGAAAAGCGCTTTGGGGCTGCCCGCGATCGATATACGGCGAAGAAGACAGATTCCTTCTGAAGTTTATGAAGCATCAGTCTCTCATCACCCGTGCCAGTTTCTCTGCTTTCTTATATGACAAGATAATCCATACCTCTTCTGTTATTTCATCTCCCCTGCGTAATTCCACTTTCTGCCCCAGCCCCAACTCATTTTTAACTCCAGTGTGTCCACTGAGTAACTAATTACAGTCATTCTTCGATAAAGAATGGTTTTAACCTCGGCCTCTTCCCTTCCTGTATTTACAGTCAGCTCTGTTCTTCTACCTTACCTTATTAGTATCTAACACTACGTCGTATGGGCTAGTACTATCTGATTTCAAACACTTCACTGATCACACAATCCCTACGCGGATCCATGAGTGGTCTGAGGGGGTTGAGCCCCCCAAATTTCAGGACCCGTTTATGTATATATTTCTTTTTAAAACCATACTTGTATTCTGCTATTCACAAAGAGTTATGTAATAATATAGAATATACCTATTATATATAAAAACAGTTTTTTAAACCATTGCCTTCTATAATGCTTAGGTGTCTCTGGAACCGTACTTAACTGGTTTCGATCGTATCTGTCGTAGAATTGCTCATAGTCTGGTCCAATAATTATTCTAGTCCTTGATCTGGACACACCGCTTTTGTTTAAGTCGATGGTATTGAGACCCTATGACTCAATCTACGGTCATTATATATATATATATATATATATATATATATATATATATATATATATATATATATATATATATATAGGTAGGCTTTAATTCCTACTGAACGTGCGAAGGCTGGTTAGAGGCGGGTTGCGCCGCGGCCAGGATTCTCACTATAAAAGTCCCACTTATTGCTGGGGGGAGGTTTGTGATTGTTAAACTCTAAGAGTGCATAATACAGGTTGAATAAATTAGCCGAAGGGATTCTTAATTAAAGTCTTGCCAAGGGTACGTCAAAAAGGAGGAGCCACAAATAAACACACGTACAAAAATAAACTTTACTTTACACCGAAATAATAATTAGTAGCAATAGTTAAACGGGCATTTAGGTAAATAAGGATTAAATATTAAACACGGATTAGTCCGGGTTGACAGCAATTATAAATAATAATATCAGGGAATGACTCACTTGAATCTCTTTAAAAAAGGAGGGGAGGATAACACTGACGTTAAGCGTCTAGATTTATAATGACTCAATGGGAGTATCAATCACGGTTAATTAAATAGGTAATTTAAGAATAGAGAGACACTGGGTTTACAGATTACCATTAATTGTAAAGGATTGGAGAGACGACTACTCAAGTCCAGACGGGGTGGTTCGGGTGGCGTTAACACGAGTTCTCGGGGAGAGGGGGGATAAGACGACGGGTTCGGGGCTGCTGACTGCAGTTTCCGGTTAGTTCACTCCTAACTGGATGTGTCCCCAACCTTGTTTAGTGGGATTTGACGATATCTTCTATCCGCATACATTGATTACAATAATTTCGACATCGCCATTCGCGCTTTAGTAACAACGGGCTTCGATAACTGCAACTCCTTGCTGAATTACAAGCCTCTACTCTTAGATCCTTTCAACTTGTTCAAAACTTTTGAGTCCTTATTCTCCGTGTGGGGTGTTGCTCTCTCTTGCAACTCACCTGATTCATGTGTTGCACATTCAAACCAGAATTACCTTAAAGGACCTTCTTCTTAAGTATATATAATATCTTAAACATCGCAGAACCATCCTATCTTTCTCGCCTAAGCTTTTCTGGCCCTTGAGAACTTTACGTTTTGGTCCTGGCCCCTTACAGTTTGTTAATCGGAGTCATCTGTGGTTTATAGGTGATCGTGATGAACTCTAGTTGGTCCTAGAATTGAAGTGATTTGAATTCTAGTACATACATGCTCCTCTCCTTTTCTCGGTGTCTTTAACCGTGTCTTCACTTAATTGGCATACAGGTGCTCTAGGAAGGTCCGTGGTGTTGCGGAACGCCATATAATAACCCCTATTATTATTTTATTATAGATGACGCTTTTTATACTCCACTAACAACGGGGCATTACATTGCCAGGGTGTAATTCTGGCTATAGTACATGCTCAATGACTTTCTTGGCTCACAACCATCATCCCTTTCCACTAATATGTTCAGAGAAGATCCACTTTTAATCCCTGGTGACGATTCTCTCCAGAAATGCTTCATTAGCTGGTGTTGGGCTTAATAATGACCAGATTGTGGTTTTCTGAATGAGTTGAAAGGCAAACAGATATGTGAGTTTATTTACTAAGTTTTTTATTGTTTCACTTCTCGCATTGCCGTTTTAAGATTTTCGTCAGCTCTGGTTAAAAGAAGACTTCTTTGTCTACCAAAATTACGATAAGCTTTGAAAGCAAAATTCCGCGAATGAAATTAAACAATCATTTCTGGGATGTCCTGCTACTTACACTTATTTACATAGACAAGTGAAATATGCCTTGCATACATATCTCAAAAAAATTCATCTAATTTTTTCTTGATAAAATCAATAAATTCATTGAATATTTTGGAAAGAATTGAGGAAAGGTTATGGCATTTTTTTTTATTATTTAATTTTGCCTAACATAAAAAAATAAAAGTTATGATAGTAAAGTAACGACAGAAATTTCCATGCTACGCATATTATCGAAGATATAGAATCTTGCAATCTGATAAGATCTCAAAGTACACTCAACTGCATCTTTCGGGACGAATTCTAATTGATCGGTAAAATAAATTAACCCTCAGAGGAATACATGGCTATCATAGCTATTTCAATTGAATAATGCAATAAAAGATTCAAGGGACGAAGAAAACCGTTCCGTAAATGCACTGTGAGGATCTAATGAACAGTGACAGAGGCCTTGGAACGACGGCCTTTTGGGACACGTGGTTTATTTTAAAAGATTTTAGTCGCGAGCGACTCTATATTTCACTATGTCGCTTGGTCAGTCCCTGTTTTGCTTTTTTTTTTGTTTAGACAATAACATCATAACTATTTGGCCGCTTCTAATGTATTTTGAAACCCTTATGTTGTTTTAAATTCTCTTTTGAATGATATAATTGCCAAGGTCCTCCCAATATTAGCTAGGGAATTATTTAGAAACAACATCATAACTATTCGGCCGATTCTAACGAAATTTTAAACCCTCATGTTGTTTCACATTTTCTTTCGAATGATATAATTGTCAAGGTCCTCACAAGGTTAGCCGTGTAATTATTTAGCAATAACATCATAACTATTCCGCTGATTCTAACGAAATTTCGAACCCTTATGTTGTTTTACATTCTATTTCGAATGATATAATTACCAAGGTCCTCCTAAGGTTAGTCCGGGAATTACTGAAAGTTTTAAAGGTTGTAAGGTCATAAAGCAGAATAAGTGAGAGCACGCGACTTTGGTCAGCCGACTTTGTTTTTGTAATATTATATATGAGGATCACATATCATGAAGCAAACGCAAAGGGAAAAATATAGGAATAAAATATAGGTTTTTTTTTTATAAAAGTCTCTTTTTCAGTATATATAGGTGGAATAATGTGACCTGTCTTAATGAAGGGCCAAATTGGCATCTCATTAAGTTTGACGATATTGAGGTACACTTAAGACTACATGTCTCTTATGGGCAAAAGTTGTATAGTGGATGGTGTTAGTGTTTGGTTATGCGACAATTTGCCGTGTCAGGCAGTGTTGATATTCTAGAGTATATAGAAGGAAATAAGATCATTTTTAACAGATATGAAGGGAAATTGAGGTTATTAACAAAGCCTTCTTAAATAGAGAGGGCGAAAATTAGATTAAGAATACATTGCCATTCCGAATTGAATTTCTTGTGCCATGATTTATCTCGGGTTCAATTTTGTACTTGGGACAATGGCAATCTTTGATAAAGAGAATAATTATTTTGGTTATTAAAAATGGGTTAAATGACATGATGAAGTTGCCATTCTGAGAAAATGTTTCAAATGAAGATTTGGTGCGGCTTCAGAGATACCTGGGATGTGTGGACAAAAATTGACAATGAAACAATTAAAAGATGGGGACTCTTGAACAAGGACAAAAGTTGTTGTTGTTGTTTTATCTCTCAGGGAGCAGATTACATCTTTACTACTCCAGACGGCTTGGGAGAATAAGGGAGAAAACCGTTTAGCCTACATCCTTTGTTGAAGGCCACCCGTCAACGTTACTACAATTAAGTGTAGGATCGCGCCTTCTGTGAGGCTTTCATTAGGGACCCGATTAGAGGGGTTTGAGGCTGTTGCATACTGTGGGAGTTTTATAGCACCACCCTGTGTTAGGGGCCCGTGCAACAGCTAAGAATTCAAAGTCTATCGCAACTTAACCTCACTCAGAATACATCCAAGTGGAGTGGTCCCAGTTCAGGATTTCACCCAGGTGAGGTGGACGTCTCGTATCCAGTTGGAAATAGTTGACCACTTTACAACTCTTTTTTTATCATACAGGGTGTACAGAGTTAAAAAACAACCTTGCATGGCGGGCAAGTTTTTTATCCCCACCCTCCCCACTTTACAACGGGGTTTCTCAGGGCGTTATCCTCTCCCCCTCCCTGACTCAACCCTAAACTATTCTAGCATTTATAGAAGTAACATTGACCACCTAAAGTATTTACAACTAGTCAAGACACACACTATCAGTCACCCACAAATTTTAGCCACCCACAACTTATGGCGTGGCCATAACTGACTAGACACAGGATCGAGAGGGCCCTACCAGGTAAGTAAACCAGGTAAGTAAACCCTATCCACTCGTTTCATGATTGACATATCCCTCCACACTAACCAATCCTTCAAAATAAACTTAACTATACTTAGATAATATATTTACCACAGCTCCCAGGGTAATGGTAAAGGCGGAAGAGGATGAAATCGATGACGAGCTAGGAGAAAGCTAAGACCAGATCCCATGCCTTCCATTGCCATTAGACATAAGTCTAATAGAACCTCACCAAAGAACGATTAGATAACTAATCCAATTGAGGGAATTCTTGTAAAATCCTATTGAAGCCTTTGTTATTAGTTTGGGTACAGGAAGACCATCAAGAACAAAGGACTGAGTTGATGGAGAAGAAAATTATCAAAGTGGAGATAGACAGAATAAATGAGAATATATTCGTGGACACATTACAAATAATCAGAATCGAATAATTCTTGAACCAACAGCTTTTTAGGAGATTTTGAACTAAACATAACAAATAATAATACAAAGTTGTGTCGCTAGAACGACCGAAAGGGTTAAGGTAATTGGTTCTAAAAAGTTGTTTTAGCATTGGGAAGACCTTTGTACAATGCAAGAAAAAGCTACTCAAACAAAACAACTAAGATACTTAAATCAAATTCATAGATTCAGTTGAAGGTAGGAAAATCACATCGTGTGGCAAGTATGGGTTTAAAATCGAGTTCTTGGTCTAACCCAAGATGAGCCATATTATATTTTTAGTTGCTGAATAAAGATGGCTGAAGTTAAGTTGCAAAATTGGGGAGGAATATAAGCCCTGGAAATATCGCAGATAAAAGACAAACCTCATAATGACAAATCATGTTATACACAGACAAAAGCCAGGACCTCAAAAAGGAGAATCAGCGATGGGTGGTGAGCGGAAGCGAAGCGAACGAGAGATGAAGCGATAATGGTACTACACTCCGCTAAACACCAAGGCCACAAGGAAATAAGCTTGAAAGAGTTACCGACAAGGACATTTTAAGCCAACGAACAAGATTATTGTTCACGTCTAGAGAAAGAAGATTGATACGTAATTGTAATGATTTTTCTAAGTGGTTTACAGTCATAGTTATCCTGTTCGTATCAGTTAAAGCTGCGTTGGCAATGGCAGAGAAATGAGCAAGCGTTTCATTAATTTCAAAGATATTGTATGGCCAATTAGGACTTCCGCCATTAAGACAGAAAAAAGGTTAATACTGAAATACTTTGCAAAGATCAACCGAGCTTGGAAGAAGTTATTGAACCACGCGTTGAGGAGTTCCCGGAGATCCGCTTGAGATGGTACTAGGAATATAGTTTATAAATCTCACGCTCCTGTTAACTAAACAATCATAGAAAGTTATAACTAGGGATGGAGAGTTAGTCATCAAGGGAAACTATCCCTTTATGCAGGAAATCGTTTTATTGTGGGCTGCGGTGACGCGACATACAAAAGACAAGGTAAAAATGCGCTCCATACGGGGGGGGGGGGCTAACACCCTACTGTAGTAAACACTTTGATGTGAGGGGGACTGGAAGAGTAGTGAGATAAACTTGAAAACAATGCCATATACCTTAATAAAGGTATGTAAGACAATTAATAACTTTGAATCTTGTAAAATAAACGTAAAGCTGACGTTCTAACTTCAGTTACAGGTGCAAATACCATTGGTAAAGTTGTTTTTAATAAAAGGAAATTTTGAACAATTGACGCCATCGAAGTCAGTCAAGGTTTATGGAAACTCACGAGGTTTATCAAAGATGCACTCAAGAAGAGTCCAGAAGTTAAAGAAACTAAAGGTGTAATTAGAGAATTTAATTTTTTTTAGACCATAATGTCGTGAGATTGTTCTCACGAAGAAACACCCACAAAGGAAAAGTGAAAGAACAATTCCGAGCGGTTTCGTCAATAATATGCTGCTCATTGGTAAATTTAATAAGCTCCCCTACTCTGATAACTTTAGCTTTGTTAGTTTTGATGTTTGCTTCCTTTTTACTAATGTTTTCGTACCCGATCTCCTGAATTTTCTCGAAGAACAGTCACAATTGCAATCCTTATGCTCGATTTCGTCTTCATAAAACAACTCGTTGCGCTTTGTATTAATAATTGCAAATTTACTTTTAATGGAAAATTTTACCGCCAACCTTTGGAATGGCCGTGGGAACCTGTTTGCCCCCGGTGTTGACTGCCCTATATATGGATAATTTTTTTAACCAGATTATTACCCCAAATTAATGAAGCCCCAATAATTTGGATGCTATATGTTGATAATATTCTATGCCTTTGGGTAATAATTTAAATATTAATACATTTCTAACTAAAATTAATAACTTAGTGACTTCGATTAAAATTACACTAGAAGTTGAAAAAGATCGCACACTCCTCTTCGTAGATATTTTCATTCATCAGACAAAGCATTGCTTCAAATATGAACTATATAGAAAACCCTCCTCCATAGATTCTTATATACATTTTTATTCAAATCACCACAAAAGTATTAAACAAAGTGTCTCCTTCTCCATGTTTTGCTAAAAGATCCTTCTCTTAT